>CM077160.1:94894521-95377718 GCA_039583875.1 Platanthera guangdongensis | reverse complement strand
CACGGGCTCGCACGCCCTGAGACATGCCCTGTCTCAGGTCGTGTGTCCCCATCCGACACTAATCGTCGAGCAAAAATGTCGACTTCGCGGCCAATTCGTCGACTCCAGCCACACGTCCTGGGCACACCCGGTCCCAGGCCGGGCCCTCCTGCAGATTTCAAATCTGGCCCAAAACGTCCCCGTCGCTCTTTTGAGTTTCGGGGCTTTACATTCGTCCTGGGGGCACTTGTCATGGTGCGACGATTTGTCGTGGGAGACATTTTCAGGGGCGTTGACAGGGGTCGTGGGCGACAACTGGCCCGGGGTGTCGCCATTTTCGCTCGACGATGTGTCGAGACAAGGCACATGGCCGAGGACACGGGCGTGTCCAAGGCCGTGTCAGGTAGTCAACGAACTTCGCTCGACGAAGTGTTGAGACCGTGAAACACGGCCTGGAGCCCAGGCATGTTCGAGTGGACACGGGTTAGGAAACGGGCATGTACAAGAACCCGTGTGAGTCTCGGTTGTTTTCGGGCTAAATCGATTGGGGCACACGGCCGACCACACGGCCGTGTCAGTTCGAACACAGGCGTGTCAGGTCGAACACGGGTGTATTGGATGCCCGTGTATTGTTCCAGGGTGTCAATTTTGACGGCGAATGCGGGACACGGCCCTGGACACGGGCGTGTGCCAGGCCGTGTTCGGTCTAGATTGTACATTTCAGGCCGGAATCAAGGCCGTTCGTTTCTTTAATTTGGGATCCAACGGCTGGGGGTTGTTCCCTGATGGATATACCCGGGATTGGACCTTTGAAACCCTCACTTTTACTTGAGTGGTTCTCTTTCTAAGTCAAGAGAGAGGTGAGAGCAAAAGAGGAAGAAGAAGCTAGATCCGGCCATTGGAGGAGTTTCGAAGCTCCAAATTGCGAGCCGACTTCGGATCTACGGAGGCAAAGAGAGTGCGGTGCTTTTCATCCGCTTACATTTTCAAGGTGCCAAAAAGGAACGCTAGGGTAACGATTCTCTTCTTGAGCATGTGAAGCTCTCCTTCTTTGCATAGGAAGCCCGCTCTCGCAAGTTTGCGGTGAGTTGGAGGCGTTCCTTCGGGTAGATATGTAAAGTCCCCGTTGTGTAGAGTTTGTAAGCGAGAACGGACATAGGCATGATGTGTGAAGCCTACCCGGACATGTTGGTCTGGATCGGTGATGTTGCATTGCATAAATGCCGGAGAAGACTCCTTGCGATTGGTTGTTTTTCGTGTTTTTCTACACGGTAGATTGAAACAGGGAGCCTTGGGGATTAACCCAAAGGTGCACCCGAAAAACTGGGCAGATGCGTGATCTTGCCAACTTGGAGGCCTGAGAGCCAACTTGAACATAACCGAGTTATGTGAAATGTGTGACGGAAACGGGACTTGGAGAAGTTTGACCTACGCATATGGTTTAAATTACCGTTGCGATGTGAGCACATGTTAGATGGAACCGTACCCGTTCTATGTCGTTCGGTTAAAGATACCTAAGTTACGTGGCACTTACCGTTAGCATAGATGAGGGTCTTCAGCGGTCTATGGTTTTAATTACCGTGACCCATGCCGGGAAGACAATTGCTCATTGTTGGCCATCTAACGGGACAGGGAGGCACGGTGGACAGTGAGTCCGGCAGCGTGTAATGTTGTTCACCGGAATGTGCCTGAGTGCACGGGGTGTGTGGGCCGTGTGAGCCTACGCCTATTGAAATGAATATTGTTATATTGCTCGCTATGTTAATGAAATGCAGGGAAGACATCCTGCCCGAGTTGGGGGCGGGATCGTTATAATTTGGTCAGCATTGCTGACCATTGCCTTTGTTTGCCACCGTGCGGTGGTTTTGTTGCTTGCATGTGCTGCTGGACCAGCGGTCATAGCGGGCTAAAGCCCAAATTGCGAAGCTGGCCCTCGAAGGCTAATTGGAGTGTTTACTGCTTTTACTCATGTATGACCGGCCTGCGTGCCGTGGTTGTAAAACTGTAATATTGAAGTAAACCATTTTGTAAGGCCTAAGGCTTGTACTCGTGTATTACGACATTCCTAGTTGGTTATTAGTGGACATTCGTGCTCTTTGTGCTGGGTTCTTAATTGCAACTTCTATAAACTGCTTCCGCTAGAATGCTCTGTGTAGGACGTTGGATTGGTTAGATGGTTTCCATTGAGTAACCACCCGGTCTGTCTGTGGTATATGGCGTCGGGCCCCAGCCGGACCTACTGCTATATGCTATGCGACGGATAGGGGGTGTTACAATTTGGTATCAGACTACTGGTTTTGGTCGGGCTTAAAATGAATTCGTGGACGAATTCTTTTTAAGGGGTGGTGAGCACATGTGTGTGCGTCATCGTTATAACAGTAAAAAACCCATGAATGTACACTTAGTAATGAAAATACACGTGTTTGGGGAACCTGCATGTTCCTATAATTATTGTTTGCAATTTTATTTGGTCGCTTAACGGTGTTTTGTACCACTATAGGTGACCAGAAGTGGTGCTGGGCCATCGGAACGTCGAGTTTTTGAGGCTAGCAGTGCACCTAATGAAGCTCCTGCAACACCTCTATCGCCTGAGACCATACAATTGGTGGCCGAAGCAGTGTTGGCGATGATTAATGTGCAGCCTGGAAGGCAAACAAAGCAGCCCGCTCCTGCGATGGAGCAGGTACCGCTGCAAGCGGCTGAGCAGCAAAGAGTGGAGAAGGTGGTAGAGGAACCAGTGGTGCAAAGGAGGGAAACTGAGAGACAACTTAAGCTTGTAATGAGCTTTAATCCTCCGGTATTCTCGGGGTTTGGGAACCCCATCTCAAGCTGAAGACTGACTCTCCAGGGTGAAGGAGTCATGACAACAACGGAGACGGAGGAGTGGCAAATGACCACCATTGCTACGTTCCTTCTGGACGGTGAAGCGAGAATGTGGTGGGAAGGATTGAGCTGCATCATTTGAGAGGTAGACAACTTACAGACGTCCCGATGGAAGAATTCTCGATTGTTTCTTTGCAAGGTACCTCCCTTCTACTCGAGGATTTCGATGGAGAACGAGTTCCTGTAAATTGGTACAAGGGGACAATGGTGTGGATGAATATCTCCACGAGTTTACCCGTTTGAATCGATATGCTAGCTCCACCTTGCGGATGAGGAGCGCAAGACAATCGATTCTACGAAGGGTTGTAGATGAGTTGAGGTTACTACTCTTGGGGCCGATGATGCAGGGTTTCTTGCCCTGGTCAACACGGCCCGGTCCTTGGAGAAGGACATGAAGAATGTACAAGCAAAGAAGAGCATTGGTGAAAAGAAGTATGGGTTCAAAGTGCCGACTACTTCAAAGTCCGGCTATCAAAGGTTCTTCAAGAAGCATAGGACATCGGGTCCAGCTTCGTCTGGTGCTTCTGGGGCGACTACGGGTCGAACCCCGGGTGCTTTCTTTACTTGTGGGAAGCCGGTGCACTTTGCCCGTGACTGTTGGAGCGGACGTCCCAAGTCCGAATGGAAGCCGGGAGCGACTTATGAAGAGATGGGCAAGGCGGTGGAGTCAACCGCGTCCCACTATGCTCCAGCCCAACCAAGGGTCTATAATCTTGGCCAACAGGAGGCCATCAAATGGGAGGATGTGGTGACAGGTACAGTTTAATTTATGGCAAGTTAATTTTTTTAAATACTTGTTATGCACATGTTACCTTACCACTGCTTGTTTAGGATTTGTTTTGATTTGTGAAAATCCGGCAAGAGCACTCTGCGCTATGGGGAGCTTCCATCCTTCTTGTCGAAATTAGGATTTAATCACGCGTATCGGAGGTTCCCTTTCTGCGATGGCGGAAGGATAAAGTGATGTGTGTTGTCCTAGACGGGGGTGTTCGATGCTCTCGCGGATAGGATTCTTCCGATGTTTAAGATTCGTATTGGAATTCATGAGTTCTATGCTGCAAGCGGCTGGAGTTACTTCGTTGGGTGGAGTTCGACGTTATGATTTGGGCATGGATTGCTCTCGAAGCAGCAAGCCTACTATGATTGTGGTCGTAGGAATTGAAAGTGTGGAGCAATGTCGTGAGATGACTTTTACAGGTTAACGGGTCGAGCAAGACGTGATGTCTGCTATTCAGGTGGTGAAGGGTTCGTGCCGGTGCAGAACTAGTTCTTTACACTAGTGGAGGTGGTGAAGCCGAAAGCCCGCGTTGGATAGTATATCAGTGAGCTGAGTACCTTGATGTGTTCCCTGCAGATCTTTTCGGAGGGGCCCGCCACGGCGGGAGATGATTTTACGATTGAGCTAGTGCAAGGGCAAAAGCCTTTGTGTCACGATCTCCATATCGGCTAGCGGTCCTGAAATGGCGGAGCTGAAAGTTCAACTGTAAGAGATGTGGGAGCAAGGGTATGTCGCCCAAAGTTCTTTTTCTTGGAGCGCGTGTCTATTTTATAAGAAGAAGGACGGAAGGCTTGAAGGCTAGTATTTGATTAATCGGAGCTCAACCAAGTTGACGGAAAGAACAAGTACGCGATCCCCGATCGATGATCTTTTGATCAGTTGGTCGGGTCGACGGTGTACTCAAAGTTGGATCTCAAGTCCGGTACTATTCAGCTGCGAATAAGGGAGAGTGATATCCAAAGACGCGTTCAGTACGAGATACAGGCATTACGAGTTTACGGTCATGCGGTTTGGGCTGAATAATGTGCCGTCAGTGTTCATGGATTTTATGAACAAGACCTTCAGGAGTACTTGGACCATTTTGTGATCATCTTCATCGACGATATTTTGGTGTACTCGCGAGTGGAGGAAGATCACTTCAATCATTTCATTTGCTTTTGGAGATGCTAAGGAGGAATCAACTGTATGCCAAGTTCTCGAAGTGCGAGTTTTGGTTATCCTCAGTGGCGTTCCTGGTATACGTGAGTGGAGAGGGTATTGCAGTGGATCCGGCGAAGATAGTTGCGATACGAGGAGTGGACTAAGCTTGTTTACGGTAGCGGAAGTCCAGAGCTTTCTGGGGCTTGCTGGCTATTATAGGCGCTTCGTAGAAAACTTCTCACGGATAGCGTTACCTCTCACTACTTTGACGAGGAAGGAGCAGAAGTTCAATTGGACTCCGGAGTGTGCGCGAGCTTTTGAGGAGTTGAAATGTCGGTTGACCACGGCGCTGTGCTGAGTTCGCCATGTGGGACCGAGGGCTATGAGATTTTATAGCGATGCTTTCGGCTCAGCGGTTTGGGTTGCGTGCTACTGCAACACGGAAGTGTAATAGATTATGGCTCGAGATAGCTGAAAGTGCATGAGAGGGAATTATCCGGTCCATGACTTGGAGTTAGCGGCCATGATTTTTTTCCTTGAAGCTGTGGACACATTATTTGTACGGTGTGAAGATTGATATCTACCCGATCATAAGAGCCTGAAGTATCTGATTGATCAGAAAGATCTGAAATTGCGGCAGCATTGATGGATGGAGTTCCTAGGGGACTATACATTCAAGATCCACTACGTGCCGGGTAAGGGCAATGTGGTTGCGGACGCGTTGAGTCGCCGGGCACCCAGCTCAAGCCAATTGGCTGTCGATCCATGACAGCGGTTGGTTCGGGAGTTGGAGGCGTTAGAGATTGTTTGTGTGGATAAGCAATCAAGTGCTGAAGCAGTACTGAATTGGACTGAAGTCCAATATGACCTGGCTGATCGGATTCGGCAGGCTTTGGATATGGATGTCCATATGAAGCAATTCATGGTAGAGGCTCTGGATGGGTCAAATTCCCAATTCGTTGTGGAGGACGGATTGCTTTGGAAAGACGGTCGTCTGTGCATCCCAAGTGTGGGAAATTTGCGGGTGGAATTGTTGTACGAGCACACCATACCAAGTACTCAATTCATCCGGGGAGCACGAAGATGTACTGTGATGTAAAGAAACTATTTTTGGTGGCCGGGTTTGAAGAAAGATGTGGCGCTCTACGTAGCGAAAGTGCCAAACTGCGCCTTGGTGAAGGCAGAGTGCCAAAAGCCGGGAGGATTTCTTAAGTCCTTGCCTATTCCGGATTGGAATTCGACGACATCTTTATGGCCTTTGTGCAGGTTTGCCAAGTTCTCAAAAGGGGAACGACGCCATTGGGTGGTCGTGGGACCGGCTAACAAAGGTGTCGCATTTCATTCCGCATGGGAAGGATGATCGGTGGAGAAGTTGGCAAACTGTATGTGGATAACAATGTACGGCTTCACGGTGTGCCCCGCAGCATCGTGAGTGACCGAGATGGGCGGATCATGTCCAATGATTGGAGTCTAGTGCAGCAAAATGTTGGGGAACAAAGTTGAAGTTCAGCACAGCCTTCCATCCGCAAACGGATGGCAGACGAGAGGGTCAATAGAACCATGGAAGACATGCTCCGCATGTGTGTCCTTGACTTTGGAACGCAATGGGAAGACCACCATTTATTTGGTGGAGTTGCATACAATAATAGCTACCAGACGAGTATTCAGATGGAGCCCTTTGAGGCCCTTTATGGTAGAAAATGCGCACGTCGTTGTCTTGGCTAGAAACGGGAGTCAAAGTTATATAAGAGATTAGAAGTGGAGGATGCTACCGTTGGTGCGTACCATTGGGAGAGATGCTTATCACTCAGGACCGGCAAGCGAAGTACTATAATGGCAAGCACAGGAACGTGGAGTTCGCTGTGGGCGACTATGTGTACTTAAAGATCAAGCCGTTCAAGGGTGTCTCGTGGGTGCAGCGATTGAAAAAGCTAAGCCCAAGGTACCTTGGGCCGTTTGAAGTTTTGGAACGGGTTGGTGAAGCAGCCTATCGGTTGAAGCTTTCAGTGGAGCTTAGTGGTTTATATGATGTATTCCATATTTCGGTGCTACGGAAGGCAGTGCAAGAGCCTTCGCAAGTGATCGCGGTTGATCAAGTGCCGGTGGATAGTGGGCTGACGACAAAAGTCAAGCCCGTACGGATTGAGGACTCGGAGGTCAAGCGGCTACGCAATAAAGAGATCAGGATGGTCAAGGTCCGATGGGACACTTGTGGTCTTGAGGAGCTCTCTTGGAACGATAACAGACTATGCTTGACGAGTATCCGGAGTTGTCCGCTCAGGTACAATTTAATTTTGGTACTTGTCTTTCCTTTATATATAATTTCGTGGACGAAATTCTTTTAAGAGGGGGAAGTGAGTTGTAACGCCCCGAAACTCAAAAGAGCGACGGGGGACGTTTTGGGCCAGATTTGGAATCTGGCAGGAGGCACACGGCCTGGGACACGGGCGTGTCCCAGGGCATGTCAGGCTGGAGTCGACTACTTGGCCGCGAAGTTGACATTTTCGCTCGACGAAGTGTCGAGACGGGGCACACGGCCTGATACACGGGCGTGTCTCAGGGCGTGTCGAGCCCGTTTCTACAACCGACCCGGGGTGTCGACATTTTCTCGCTCGACGAACGTGTGTCGAGACAAGGCACACGGCCTAGGACACAGGCATGTCCAAGGCCGTGTCAGGCAGTCGACGAACTTCGCTCGACGAAGTGTCGAGACCGTGAACACGGCCTGGAGCCCAGACGTGTTTTTGAGTGGACACGGGTTAGGACACGAGCGTGTCCAAGAACCAGTGTGAGTCTCGGGTTGTTTTCGGGCTAAATCGATGGGGGCACACGGCCGACCACATGGTCGTGTCAGTTTGAACATGGGCATGTCATGTCGAACACGGGCGTGTTGGATGCCCGTGTGTTGTTCCAGGCACGTCAATTTTGACGGTGAATGGGGGACACGGCCCTGGACACGGGCGTGTGCCAGGCCGTGTTCGGTCCAGATTATACATTTCAGGCCCGAATCAAGGTCGTTCGTTTCTTTAATTTGGGATCCAACGGCTGGGGGTTGTTCTTGAAGGGATATACCCGGGATTGGACCTTTGAAACCCTCACTTTTACTTGAGTGGTTCTCTTTCTAAGTCAAGAGAGAGGTGAGAGCAAAGGAGGAAGAAGAAGCTAGATCCGGCCATTCGAGGAGTTTCGAAGCTCCAAATCGCGAGCCGACTTCGGATCAACGGAGGCAAAGAGAGTGCGGTGCTTTTCATCCGCTTACATTTCCATGGCGCCAAAAAGGAACGCTAGGGTAACGATTCACTTCTTGAGCATGTGAAGCTCTCCTTCTTTGCATAGGAAGCCCGCTCTCGCGAGTTTGCGGTGAGTTGGAGGCTTTCCTTCGGGTAGATATGTAAAGTCCCCGTTGTGTAGAGTCCGCAAGCGAGAACGGACATAGCATGATGTGTGAAGCCTACCCAGACATGTTGGTCTGGATTGGTGATGTTGCATTGCATAAATGCCAGAGAAGACTCTGTGCGATTGGTTGTTTTTCGGGTTTTTCTACACGGTAGATTGCAACAGGGAGCCTTGGGGATTAACGCAAAGGTGCACCCGGAAAACTGGGCGGATGCGTGATCTTGCCAACTTGGAGGCCTGAGAGCCAACTTGAACATAACCGAGTTATGTGAAATGTGTGACGGAAACGAGACTCGGGAGAAGTTTGACCTGCGCATATGGTTTAAATTACCGTTGCGATGTGAGCACGGGTTAGATGGAACCGTACCCGTTCTATGTCGTTCGGTTAAAGAGACCTAAGGTTACGTGGCACTTGCCGTTGGCATAGATGAGGGTCTTCGGCGGTCCATGGTTTTAATTACCGTGACCCATGCCGGGAAGACAAATTGCTCATTATTTGGCTGTCCAAAGGGACGGTGGTGAGTCGGCAGACTTAGACTGTGTTCACCGAGAATGTGCCCTGAGTGCACGGGGTGTGTGGACGTGTGAGCCTATGCCTGTGATGAAATGAATATTGTTATATTGCTCGCTTATGCTAATGAAATACAGGGAAGGAGCATCGCCCCCCCCCCCCCCCCCGAGTTGGGGGCGGGATCGTTATAATTTGGTCAGCATTGCTGACCGTTGCCTATGTTTGCCACCATGCGATGATTTTGTTTCTTGCAGGTGCTGCTGGACCAAGCGGTCAATACCGGGCTAAAGCCCAAATTGCGAAGCTGGCCCTCGAAGTCCTAATTGGAGTGTTTACTGCTTTTACTCATATATGACTGGCCTGCGTGCCGTGGTTTGTAAAACATTTAATATTGAAGTAAACCATTTTGTAAGGCCTTAAGGCCTGTGCTCGTGTATGTACGACATTCCTAGTTGGTTTATTAGTGGACATTCGTGCTCTTTGTGCTGGGTTCTTAATTGCAACTTCTATAAACTGCTTCCGCTAGAATGCTCTGTGTAGGACGTTGGATTGGTTGGATGGTTTCCATTGAGTAACCACCCGGTCTATCTGTGGTATATGACGTCGGGGCCCCGGCCGGACCTACTGTTATATGCTATGTGACGGATAGGGGGTGTTACACCGAAGGCCCGTGCCTATCACTCTTAGTATATATATACTACGAGTGATATGATCGATGTACGTGGGGATCGGGCGCGGTAATCGTGAGTGCGGTCAAACCAATGATCCCACTATTTTTTGGGTGGAGATCATGAGGTGCATGGTTATGTGCACACCATCATTATAAAGATGGATCACATTCCTAACACTTCCCTTTCCTGTTTAAACAATCTCAAATTTCTTTGTTAGTCTTTATTCGACATGTGTACATTCCAACGTGTGCTTTTTTCTGGCTTTTATGAATGCATGGAGAGTTTTTTCCTAGGTTCTGTTTGGGATAGTGATGGTGATGGAAAAGGAGTACGTGGTTGATACGCCCGAAATGGTTATGCATATTACAACAAGTGTACGTGTCTGATCAAGTAATAAGGTGTACGTGCCTGATCAAGTAATAATGTGTGAGTAGAGATCATTCTCTCGGAGAAGTGGTTAATCTAAATCTTGCAAATACTAGATACATTCCATTTTTTTAAATTCAAACGATTTAATGAGATGATTTGAAAAGTAATAAATTCTAAAACAATGATTTACATAATATTATTCAAGAGATACATTTTTATTAGTTGAAAAGAAAGTCTTGTATTTTTAATTTCCTACGTGCGTTGAGGTGATGTATGAAAATAATATCTTGTAATAATATTGATCAAGTTATCTTGTAATGATTTTTATAGAAGAAATCCTCATCTCTCGAATCTCGGAATCTTGATATCATATATTCCTCTAGTCATCTTCTAACTTAGATAGAATGAATGATACTGCGAAGAATTAAAGTCAGAGTTGCTAGTAAGAAGGAAATCTATTTCTCCTCTCCAAACTGTAGTGAACTAAGGGCACTTACATTCTGCTCTCTCAAATCTCGAAGTGTAGTATATAGTCGAAACTTTATGTTAAATATTCACACCACTCGTCTTTCGATTCTTGAAGTGCGATAAGATAGGCCTCAAACTAATATTACACCACTCATCTCTCGATTTTCGCAACGCATAGAATATAAAAGCATAACCTAAAAATTCAATATCAAATTCAAAAGTTCCACCAAGATAAATTATCAAATAAATTCAAACATAAGAGAAATTCACCACCCAACACACATAATACTCTCTCCATACAAGACTAGGAGAGTTTAGTTCATAAAGGAGGTAAAATGCCGCAAAACTAGAGAGATCTTACTGTATATGACGTCAGAAATTCGCATCTACCCTCTCCAGTGGCTGAAAACAAGATCCTCCTTTCCAAAACCCTAGCCGCAATCTCCTCCCTTCTCCAAATGACAAAAAAATCCTTTATTTTTCTCTCTCCCCCTCTATTATGGTTGTACACCCCATATGGACTCCAGGATTTTGAAAGGAAGCCTCCTTTCATTTTCGTAACTGTCATTTTGAATAATTTCAGAAATTCAAAATTGAAATTCGCAGATTTGTTGCCATAAAATTTTTATTTGTTGCATCAATTTTTTTCTGTCCAGTTTTAAGCAAAAACTGCTCCAAAATTACTGTAACATTTCTGAATGCTTCTATGCTTAACATCAACCGTACAAGTTAATTTCTTCATGATTCCCTATCATAAAAAAGTGAAAACATCATAATACCTGAATTTTATCACAAATATGATTTACTCGTTTACATAAGTTTTTATCAATATTTTCAAATAAATTAGACAAGATGAGACGATTGACACACCAAAATAACTTTTTGTATGAAGTTATCACATCCCACACCTAAACCTTTGCTAGCCCCTAATAAAGATTAAAAACATTGCACGTCATTGAGTGAGCAAATATCTATCGAATTGCCAGCTCAACTCTCCTTACTCTTTGAAACAAAATAAGACTATTGAGTGATTTGCAATAAAATTGGTAAATGGATCAATCATTAAATTTTAAAAAAATGCATAGATTCATTAGTTCGATACAAGTTCAACTCCATAACAATTTCCTAGTGTTTTATGTGTATTCCTTAGAATTATCAACTTCCAAACAACTTAACTCATAATTTCCTCATAGATAACAAAAGCTAATAATAATCTAAGTCTTTGACTTAGCCTCCACAAGAGTTTTGGTAGTTGAAAGAAAATCATAAGGACTTGAAATATGATGGGCTTGGCATGGTTAGGAATATATGATTAATTTGATTTGGTCAAGATATTCGATAGCAAAAATTCTTAATAATTATACCTACTATGGCTTACTTTCACAATCATCAATTTTTTTTAGAAAATCATAGTAGGGATCATTCCAAGTAGGTGTACACATACTCAGGCACATATCGCTATGACATTTTCACATATATTTTTTAAATCACAGTTGAGATCATTCCAAGTAGGTGCACACACCTCAGTCGCATATCACTATGATACGTTTTTTAACGGCCTTTTTATCACATCCATAGTTGGAGTCTTATTAAGAATAACTAGTGAAATTTAGGGAAATGATATATAGATAACATGGATCAAAATGACAATACTCAAGCTCAAAAAGGCTATAGAGGATATAAAGGCGGCCTTAGTCATCTTTATCATTAACTACTTAAGCTCAATGTCTTAGCCTACATCATCGGACTCAGTTCTTGTTCACCCCTCCCCCTCTTTGTTTGGAAATTAATACAATTATTTTGTAGATGCAATATTTTAAAGAATTATTGGTCTAGGGGAAATAAACATGAAGCTCTAACATATCTATTAACTTCAAAAAGCAAGATTCTGAACTTTCAGGCTTGACTCATGTACCAATTTAAATTACATAATTGGAACAAAAGTAAGGATCCCGAAATGAAATTCAATAAGCTATTCGCCACTCAATCGGTGAAGGTTACTTCACACACACTCACACAAAGGCCTTTGCTAGTCCATAATAAAGATTTGTCATTCATTATTCCTAATTCGGTGAAGTCTACCATTTGACGATTGACGTAAAATATATGTAATATATGCAATAAAAATAAAGTACTACTACCCTGAAGTATGCATACCAAAGTATCAATCCTTCTCATCTTTTCTGTCCGATTATATGTTTATGGTTCAAAAGCTAATCGGGATGTTTTGTCCAATAGTTACTTACATAAGATATACACAAAGCCACAACGAAGACTAGTATCCAGATTTAGATATCTCATATTTTCACAGAATTCTCAAGTCCAAATAAACTCAATAGGTGCTAGTTAATTGTATTCATAAGTGCAAATAAAAAGTGTATCCAACTAGCACACAAACTGCAATCTGCGAATGCAAATCGTAAAATGATAGATCGGGTATGACAAGCAAACCCAAGCTCATTTATATTAGATTAAGGTTCATATCAAAACAAAACAAACTGAGTTGGGAACTACATCATATCATCCTATAATATACACAATCGAGTTTTGTCCAAAATATAATAGAACAGTAGTTAAAGGACCAAAACATACTGATTTCTATTTAAACCATCCTAGAAGCATAACCCAAACGCAAAACTAAAATAAGCAAATGTAATAGCAATAATAGTTCAAAAGAGAACCCTTATAAGGGTAGCAAGTCAGCAAAAACAAGAATCTATAATGTTGGTCACAAAATATTTCAAACAAAAAGATTGTTCCTAAACACAACTAAGAGGTAGATGTGAAAAAGAATCAGTCTTCGGCGTTGTCTTCTTCGGCGTCCTCATCGCTTTCCACACTTTCAATACTTTCATCATCTTCATTGCTTTCTTTGTCGTCCCCACTCTCATTGTCTTCATCAGTCATCTCTGGTTCATCAACCTCGTCATCGATTGAAGGATCCACTCATCTCCAACGAGCGTTAAGCATGTAACCATCATCATCAAATAGTGGCAGGAATGGGAGGGATTGGTCGCCAAGTGGGAGCTGAGCATATCGTGGTAGGTTTAACTGATTCAATTTCAAAAAATTTTAACTTTGCAGAGACAACATTGTGAAGGCATCATTGATACTCCCCGAGGTGTTTTAAGTATGCAATGATCTTGTTTGGGTCTTGCTGAGAGTTCGTGTAACACCCCCTATCCGTCGCATAGCATATAACAGTAGGTCCGGTCGGGGCCCGACACCATATACCACAGACAGACCAGGTCGTTACTCAATGCAAACCATCCAACCAATCATAACACCCTACACAGAGCATTATAGCGGAAGCAGTTTATAAGTTGCAATTAAGAACCTAGCACAAAAGCATGAATGTCCACTAACAAGCCAAGTAGGAATGAAGTACATACACAGTACTGGCCTTAAGGCCTTACAAATGGTTTCCTCAAAATTACATGTTTTCCATACCACGGCATGCAGGCCGGTCATACATGAACAAAATCAAGTAAACACTCCAATTAGGCCTTCGAGGGCTTCACAATTTGGGCTTTAGCCCACTATTGACCGCTTGGTCCAGTAGCACCTGCAAGCAATAAACCACCGCACGGTGGCAAATAAAAGCAACGGTCAGCAATGCTGACCAAATTATAACGATCCTGCCGCCAATTCGGGGTGGTGATGTTCCTTCCCTGCAGTATATTAGCATAACCAAGCAGTATATAAATATATACATTGCATCATAGGCGTTGGCATGCACGGCCACACGCCCCGTGCAGTCAGGGCACATTCTCGGTGAACCGGCCAATGTCACATCAATTTAAGCCATAGACATTCCGATCTCACCACCGCCACTTTGACGGCCAAACTATGAGCAATTTGTCTTATTGGCATGGGTCACGTCAATTTAAGCCATAGACCGCCGAAGACCCTCATCTATGCCAACGACTCTAACCGAACGACATAGAGCGGGTACGGTTCCGCCTAACCCGTGCTCACATCGCAACGACAATTTAAGCCATATGCGCGGGTCAAACTTTTCCCGAGTCCCGTTTCCAACACAAACTTCACATAACCCGGTTATGTTCAATTTCAAGTTGGCAAGATCACGCATCCGCCCAGTTTTTTGGGTGTACCTTAGGGTTAATCCCCAAGACTCCCTGTTGCAATCTACCATGTAGAAAACCCGAAAAGCAAACATTCGCACGGAGTCTTCTCCGGCATTTATGCAATGCAACATCACCGATCCAGACCAACATGTCCGGATAGGCTTCACACATCATGCCTATGTCCGTTCTTGTTTACGGACTCTACACAACGGGGACTATTCATGTCTACCCGAAGGAACACCTCAAACTAACCGCAAACTCGTGAGAGCGGGCTTCCTATGCAAAAGAAGGAGAGCTTCACATGCTCAAGTAGAGAAACGTTACCCTAACGTTCTTCCTTGGCGCCATGGAAATGTATGCGGATGTAAAGCACTGCAATCTCCTTGCCTTCGAAGATCCGAAGTCGACTCGCGATTTGGAGCTCTAAAACTCCTGCAAAGACTGGATCTAAGCTTCTACTTCCTCCTTTGCTCTCCCCTCTCTCTAGGATTTAGACAGTGAACCAGCAAAAAATAATAAGGGTCCTGAAACCCTACTCTCGGTATAATTCTTTCGGGAATAAGCACAGCCGTCGGATCCCACTAAAAGGGATGCACGGGCACGATCCAGGTCTGACTTGGACGAATGGGGCTAAACACCGCATGGTACACCTACAGGAGCAGGACACGTCCGTGTCAATGTTGAAAAGATTGTTCAACTGCCGCCAATCTCGTGTGTCGACACTCCGTGTAGACAGAGTTAAACACGCCACAAACAACCCCGCGCTCGACGATCGTCGAACCAAGATCATCGACTGCTGCCAGAATCGTCGAACGGAGCTTTCTCTGGCCAAATCGTCGAACCCACGACCCGATCGTAGACCGCAGAACGTCGACCAAATCGTCAACCGCAGAATTGACCAGATCGTCGAGCTCTGCTCGATGATCGTCGAACCCAGAATGCTGACCCGATCGTCGAACGCAGAAAGCTGGCCTGATCGTCAACCGCAACATTGAGACCAGATCGTCGACCACTGCTCGATGATCGTCGCACCCAGATTTCTGCCTTAACGTTTTTGCTAGATCTTTGAACTACCCCGACACGCCCTGGGACACGCCCGTGCCCCAGTCCGTGTACCCCTGCCAAATTCAAAATTTGGTACAGATCGTCACCCGTCGCTCTTTTGAGTTTCAGGGCATTACAACTTTCCCCCTCTTAAAAGAATTTCGTCCACGAAATTACATAAAGAAAGATAAGTACAAAACCAAAATTTGTACCTGAGCGGAACAACTCCGGATACTCGTTAAGCATAGTCTGCTCTCCCTCCCAAGAGAGCTCCTCTCGACCACAAGTGTCCCATCGGACCTTGACCATCCTGATCTCTTTATTGCGTAGTCGCTTGAATTCCGAGTCTTCAATCCGCACGGGCTTGACCTTTGTCGTCAACCAACTATCCACCGGCACATGACCAACCGCGATCACTTGTGAAGGTTCTTGCACCGCCTTCCGTAGCACCGATATATGAAATACATCACGTAGACCACTAAGCTCCACCGAAAGCTTCAACCGATAGGCTGCTTCACCAACCCACTCCAGAACCTCAAATGGCCCAAGGTACCTCGGGCTTAGTTTTTTCAAGTGTCGCACCCGCGAGACACCTTTGAACGGCTTGATCTTTAAGTACACCCAGTCGCCCACAACGAACTCCACGTTCCTGTGCTTGGCATTATAGTACTTCGCCTGACGGTCCGGAGCGATTAGCAACCTCTCCCGAATGGTTCGCACCAACGAAGTAGCATCCTCCACTTCTAATCGCTTATACAACTTTGACTCACTCGTTTCTAACCAAGACAACGTCGTGCGACATTTTCTACCATAAAGGGCCGCGAAGGGCGCCATTTGAATACTCGCCTGGTAGCTATTGTTGTACGAAAATTCCACCAAATAGAGATGGTCTTCCCAATTCTCTCCAAAGTCCAAGACACACATGCGGAGCATGTATTCCATGGTTCTATTGACCCTCTCGGTCTGCCCATCTGTTTGCAGATGAAAGGCTGTGCTAAATTTTAACTTTGTTCACAACATTTGTTGCACTATCCTCCAATCATTGGACGTGAACCACCGATCTCTGTCACTCACGATGCTGCGGGGCACACCGTGAAGCCGCACTATGTTATCCACATATAACTTTGCCAACTTTTCCACCGGATCATCCTTCCTATGCGGAATAAAATGTGACACCTTCGTTAACCGATCTACGACCACCCAGATGGCGTCGTTACCCTTTTGCGACCTTGGCAAACCGTGCACAAAGTCCATTGTGATGTCGTCGAATTTCCACTCCGGAATAGGCAAGGACTTCAGAAATCCTCCCAGCTTTTGGCATTCCGCCTTCACCAAGGCGCAAGTTGGGCACATTGCCACGTAGAGCGCCACATCCTTCTTCAAACCCGACCACCAAAATAGTTTCTTAACGTTGCGGTACATCTTTGTGCTCCCCGGGTGAATCGACTACTTGGTATGGTGCGCCTCGTACAACAAATCCACCTGCATACTGCCCACGTTTGGGACGCAAAGACGACCATCTTTCCAAAGCAATCCGTCCTCCATAACGAATTGGGAATTTGACCCATCCAGAGCCTCTACCATGAACTGCTTTATGTGGTCATCCAAATCCAATGCCTGCCGAATCCGATCAGCCAAGTCATATTGAATTTCAGTCCAATTCAGTACTTCTTCAGCACTTGCTTGCTTATCTACACAAATAATCTCCAATGCCTCCAACTCCCGAACCAACCGCTCATCATGCACCGATAGCCAATTGGCTTGAGCTGGGGCTCGGCGACTCAACGCATCCGCAATCGCATTACCTTTACCAGGCACGTAGTGGATCTTGAATGTATAGTCCCCCAGGAACACCATCCATCTATGCTGCCGCATATTCAGATCTTTCTGATCAATGAAATACTATAGGCTCTTGTGATCGGTGTAGATATCAATCTTGACACCATACAAATAATGTCTCCACAGCTTCAAGGCAAAAATAACGACCGTTAACTCCAAGTCGTGGACCGGATAATTCCTCTCGTGCACTTTCAGTTGTCTCGAGCCATAAGCTATCACACTTCCGTGTTGCAGTAGCACGCAACCCAAACCGCTGCCCGAAGCATCACTATAAATCTCATAACCTTCGGCCCCACTCGACGAACTCAACACAGGCGCCGTGGTCAACCGACATTTCAACTCCTCAAAAGCTCGCACGCACTCCGGCGTCCAAACGAACTTCTGCTCCTTCCTCGTCAAAGTTGTGAGAGGTAACGCTATCCGCGAGAAGTTCTCTACGAAGTGCCTATAATAGCCGGCAAGCCCCAAAAAGCTCCGGAATTCCTCTACCGTAGAAAGCTCCAGCCACTCCTGTATTGCAACAATCTTCGCCGGATCCACTGCAATACCTTCTCCACTCACTATATGACCGAGGAACGCCACTGAGGACAACCAAAACTCGCACTTCGAGAACTTGGCGTACAGTTGATTCCTCCTTAGCGTCTCCAAAACCAAATGAAGATGTCTGAAGTGATCTTCCTCACTTTGCGAGTGCACCAAAATATCGTCGATGAATACGATCACAAAATGGTCCAAGTACTCCCTGAAGGTCCTGTTCATCAAATCCATGAACACTGACGACGCATTAGTCAGCCCAAACGGCATGACCATAAACTCGTAATGCCCGTATCTCATACTGAACGCTGTCTTCGGGATATCACTCTCCCTTATTCACAACTGATAGTACCCGGACTTAAGATTCAACTTTGAGTACACCGTCGACCCGACTAACTGATCTAATAGATCATCAATCCGGGGGATCGGGTACTTGTTCTTTTCCATCAACTTGTTGAGCTCCCGATAATCAATACATAGCCTTAAGCTTCCGTCCTTCTTCTTAACAAAGAGGACCGACGTGCTCCAAGGCGAGGAACTTGGACGCACATACCCTTGCTCCAACAACTCTTGCAGTTAAACCTTTAGCTCCTCCATTTCCTTGAGCGCTAGCCGATATGGAGAGCGTGACACAGGCTTTGCACCTGGTAAGAGCTCTATCGTAAAATCTATCTCCCGCTGCGGTGGGGCTCCAGGAAGATCACTAGGGAACACATCAGGGTACTCCGATACACTGAAATATAGTCGAACGCGGGCTTAGGCTTTGCAACCTCCACTAGTGTAAAGAACAGTTCTGCACCGGCACGAATCGCCTTCACCACCTGAAGAGCAGACATCAACGTATTGCTCGACCCCTTCAAGCCCGTGAAAGTCGTCTCACGACCTGCTCCCAGCTTGACTTCCTTACTACCGCAATCAATAAAGGCTCGCTGCTTCGAGAGCCAGTCCATGCCAAATATAACGTCGAATTCCACTAGCGGCAATAACGACGCTTGCAAATGGAACTCTTGATTCCCAATTCGAATCTTCACACTAAAGATTCTGTCCGCGCGCATCGAACACCCATTTGGCAACAACACATCCAGCTTGTCCTTCGCCATCGAAGAAGGTACTCCGATGCATGATATAAATCTTTCGGACAAGAAGGAGTGTGAAGCTCCCGTATCGAAGAGTGCTCTTTACGGATTTTCACAAATCAAAACAAATCCTAAACAAGCATTGGTAAGGTAACAAGCACATAACAAGTATTTAAAAGGTTAACTTGCTATAAATTACAATTTTACCTGTCACCAAGTCCGCCTGTTTGATGGCCTCCTGTTGTCCAAGATTGTACACCCTCGGTTGGGCCGGAGCATAATGGGACGCAGTTGACTCCACCGCCTTGCCCTTCTCTTCATAAGTTGCTCCCGACTTTCTCTCGGACTTGGGACGTCCGCTCCAACAATCGCGGGCAAAGTGCCCCGACTTCCCACAGTTGTAACATGCGCCCGGGGTACGACCCGTAGTCGCCCCAGAAGCACCAAAAGAAGGAGTTGGACCCGAAGTCCTAGCCTTCTTAAAGAATTTACGGTACCCCGACTTTGTAGTAGTCGGCACCTTGAATTCAGACTTCTTGTCACCCAAACTTTTCTTTGCCTGAACATTCTTCATGTCCTTCTCCAAGGACCGGGCCGTGTTGACCAAGGTTAAGAAACCCTGCGTCATCGGCCCCGAGAGTAGTAGCCTCAACTCATCTCTCAACCCTTCGTAGAATCGATTCGTCTTGCGCTCCTCATCCGTGATGGTGGAGCTAGCATATCGACTTAATCGAGTGAACTCGTGGAGATATTCATCCACGCTGCTGTCTCCTTGAACCAACTTCAGGAACTCGTTCTCCAATGCTATCCTCTGTGTCGAAGGGAGGTATCTAGCCAAGAACAGTCTTGAGAACTCCTCCATCGAGACATCTGTAAGTTGCCTACCTCTCAAAAGATGCAGCTCCAATCCTTCCCACCACAATCTCGCTTCACCGTCCAGAAGGAACGTAGCAATGGTCGTCATTTGCCACTCCTCCGTCTCCGTTGCTGTCAAGAATCTCTTTACCCTGGAGAGCCAGTCTTCAGCTTGAGATGGGGTTCCCAACCCCGAGAATACCGGAGGATTAAAGCTCATGACATGTTTGAGCTGTCTCTCGGTTGTCCTCCTTGGCACCAACGGCTCCACTACTACCTGTTCCACCGCAGGAGCGGTCTGCTGCATTTGCCTTGCAGGCTGCACATTGATCATGGCAAGCACTGCTTCAGCCACCAATCGTATGGTCTCAGCCGATGGAGGTGTTGCAGGAGCATCATTTGGTGCATTGCTAGCCTCAGAAACTTGACGTTCCGACGGCCCATCACCGCTTCTGGTCACCTATAGTGGTACAAAACAATGTTAAGGGACCAAATAAAATTGCAAATAGCAATTATAGGAACACGCATGTTCCCCAAACACGTGTATTTTCATTCCTAAGCGGACAGTCATGGGTTTTTGTTGTTATAACGATGACGCACACACATGTGCTCACCACCCCTTAAAAAGAATTCGTCCACGAATTCAGTTTAAGACTAACCGAAACCAGTAGTCTGATACCAAATTGAAACACCCCCTATCCGTCACATAGCATATAGCAGTAGGTCCGGCAGGGGCCCAACGCCATATACCACAGACAGACCGGGGAAACCATCCAACCAATCATAACTTCCTACACAGAGCATTCTAGCGGAAGCAGTTTATAAGTTGCAATTAAGAACCCAGCATAAAAGCATGAATGTCCACTCACAAGCCAAGTAGGAATGAAGTGCATACACAGTAGTGCCCTTAAGGCCTTACAAATGGTTTCCTCAAAATTACATGTTTTCCATACCACGACACGCAGGCCGGTCATACATGAAGAAAAGCAAGTAAACACTCCAATTAAGCCTTCGAGGGCCGGCTTCGCAATTTGGGATTTAGCCCACTATTGACTGCTTGGTCCAGCAGCACCTGCAAGCAATAAACCACCGCACGGTGGCAAACAAAAGCAACGGTCAGCAATGCTAACCAAATTATAACGATCCCGCCCCCAATTTGGGGCGGCGATGCCCCTTCCATACAGTATATTAGCATAACCAAGCAGTATATAAATATATACATTGCATCACAGGCCTTGGCACGCACGGCCACATGCCCAGTGCACTCAGGGCACATTCTCCGTGAACCAGCCAATGTCACGTCAATTTAAGCCATAGACATTCCGATCTCACCACCGCCACTTTGACGGCCAAACTATGAGCAATTTGTCTTCTTGGCATGGGTCACGTCAATTTAAGCCATAGACCGCCGAAGTCCCTCATCTATGCCAACGGCTCTAACCGAACGACATAGAGCGGGTACAGTTCCGCCTAACCCGTGCTCACATCGCAACGACAATTTAAGCCATATGCGCGGATCAAACTTTTCCCGAGTCCCGTTTCCAACACAAACGTCACATAACCCGGTTATGTTCAAGTTCAAGTTGGCAAGATCACGCATCCGCCCAGTTTTTCGGGTGTACCTTAGGGTTAATCCCCAAGGCTCCCTGTTGCAATCTACCACGTAGAAAACCCGAAAAGCAAACATTCACACGGAGTCTTCTCCGGCATTTATGCAATGCAGCATCACCGATCAAGACCAACATGTCCGGATAGGCTTCACACATCATGCCTATGTCCGTTCTCGTTTACGGACTCTACACAACGGGGACTATTCATGTCTACCGAAGGAACGCCTCAAACTCAACGCAAACTCGCGAGAGCAGGCTTCCTATGCAAAAGAAGGAGAGCTTCACATGCTCAAGTAGAGAATCGTTACCCTAGCGGGTACGGTCCCGAGTCTTGTTTCCAACACAAACTTCACATAACCCGGTTATGTTCAAGTTAGCTCCCAGGCCATCAAGTTGCAAGATCACGCATCCGCCCAGTTTTCCAGGAGCACCTTAGGGTTAATTCCCAAGGCTCCCTGTTGCAATCTACCACGTAGAAAACCCGAAAAGCAAACATTCGCACGGAGTCTTCTCCGACATTTATGCAATGCAACATCACCGATTCAGACCAATATGTCCGGATAGGCTTCACACATCATGCTTATGTCCATTCTCGTTTACGGACTCTACACAACGGGGACTATTCATGTCTACCCGAAGGAATGCCTCAAACTCACCGCAAACTCGCGAGAGCGGGCTTCCTATGCAAAAGAAGGAGAGCTTCACATGCTCAAGTAGAGAATCGTTACCCTAGTGTTCTTCCTTGGCGCCATGGAAATGTACGTGGATGTAAAGCACCGCAATCTCCTTGCCTTCGTAGATCCGAAGTCGGATCGCGATTTGGAGCTCTAAAAGTCCTGCAAAGACTGGATCTAAGCTTTTACTTCCTCCTTTGCTCTCCCCTCTCTCTAGGATTTAGACAGAGAACCAGCAGAAAATAATAAGGGTTTTGAAACCCTTCTCTCGGTATAATTCTTTCGGGAATAAGCACAGCCGTCGGATCCCACTAAAAGGGATGCACGGGCACGATCCAGGTCTGACTTGGACGAATGGGGCTAAACACCGCTTGGTACACCTACAGGAGCAGGACACGTCCGTGTCAATGTCGGAAAGATTAGTCAACTCCCGCCAATCCCGTGTGTCTACACTCCATGTCGACAGAGTTAAACACGCCATAAATAGACCCACGCTCGACGATCGTCGAACAAAGATCGTCGACCGCTGCCAGAATCGTCGAACGGAGCTTTCTCTGGCCAAATAGTCGAACCCACGGCCCAATCGTCGACCGCAGAACGTCGACCAAATCGTCGACCGCAGAATTGACCAGATCATCGAGCTCTGCTTGACGATCGTCGAACCCAGAATGCTGACCCGATCGTCGAACGCATAAAGCTGGCCCGATCGTCGACCGCAGCATTGAGACCAGATCGCGACCGCTGCTCGACGATCGTCGCACCCAGATTTCTGCCTTAACTTTTTGCCAGATCTTTGAACTACCCCGACACGCCTTGGGACACGCCCGTGCCCCAGTCCGTGTACCCCTGCCAAATTCCAAATTTGGTACAGATCGTCACCCGTCGCTCTTTGGAGTTTCGGGGCGTTACAGTCCGCTAACTGCAGTGTGGATTGTGTTGGTTTGGTTGAAGAAGAAGGCAATGATGTCGATTTGCCCTTGTCCGCACTGCGCTCTGAAGAGGTTTAATATTTGTGGAAATGACGATGTGAGTAATATGATGTTTCACCGGCGTAACGTTGGTATCCTTTTTGCTCACACCGACATTTTGACAAAGAGCAGTTATAAGAGTCCGGAACCATAGCTGTCGCCCGACTTTGGCCTTCCCTTTTTCATGAATTTGTTTCGCTATCATCCGTCCTACGTTTATCTTTATTCCTCGTTGAATACAATATATTAGTAGTGCCCAAGGAAATTACCTGATTTAGATGCTTCGTTGGCAGAATGCTGGCGTTAACAAACAACAACCAAACTTTGGCTTCTCGCTTAAAGATGTTGGAGTGGAGTACATTCTTTGTTTTGTTAGCCCAGTCAATGTTCGACATAATGGACAAGGGTGTTGCAACCTCAAGAGGAGAAATCGTTCTTTTTAGAATCGCATTCCTATTTTCCTCTAGATTTTGAAGATCAAAATATCTGTTAATGGCTTCATTTGAACAATTTATCTCTCTGCCCCTCACCAACACTTTATCATTGTTCTGAAATAGGGCATTAACATAGAACTCATAAACTCATGGCAAGATGGCTTCACACCTAGGATGACAGAAAGTTTCCCATCCTGAGATCGATTTTTTCAATATAGGTTATGCTCCACCCTCGAACTTAAATTTGAAAACCTCGCTCCAGCATGACAGGCATTGATATAAGGTTTTCATAGCGATCTCGGGCTTTATCGTTAATGAGCCGAACGTTCTTATGAGCCACCGAATTTCCTTTGTCCTTCTTCTTAGAAGCCATACCCTAAGACAATAAAAACTATGCTAAATGAAATCCTAAACATGGGATGAAGAAGGGGTGAGATCGACTACTAACCGAACTCAGAAGATCCAGATGATGGAATGCGGGAGTTAATCTTTCCCTATACGAAGGCGGAGCACAACAAAGGGGTGCAAGTTTCCGCCGATGTTGAGAAGTTGCCGCCGACGAGCCCTTGATGCGTCGCTCGGGATTGTGCCGTGATTTTCGCCGCTCACTCCCGTGCCTCTCCAGATTTGCCACTAATAGGGTTTAGAGTAAGGAGCTGGGAATTTAGAAGGAAGGAGAGTATAAAAACCGGCCTTGGTTCAGTTGGACCTGCAGATACTGCTAAATTTCTCAAAGAGAACAAAAAAATATTATTGCAACATATTTTTTTATATATAAACCGCATGAATGTTTTTTTTGTTTCAGAGCTCTTTTTTGATTTTTTGGGGTTGAATTACGTTGACCAGACAACTTAAATAAAAATTCAAACAAAAAAATATTGTCAACTAATAAATGGGTCGCCTCCCAAAAAGCGCCTGATTTTAAGTCCCGACAAGAACTTAAATCTTGATTTTGTTATTTTAGTTGTATGAATGACACCAATCGTTCCTTGTATTTGCTCCGATAGATTTTAAGTCGTTCTTCATTCGCTTTCAACTCCGAATTATCGTTCTCATTTAAGATGGTGATCACGTCATATGGGTGTACTTATTTTACACGAATGGTCCTGACCAATGAGACTTAGTCTCTGTTATTTTCACCGGTCAAGCCGTGACCGCATGTACCGGACCTTAATTAAGGTCCGGTACATGCGGTCGTAACCGCTTGAACTGTGAAAATAAGTCCCACCAAACGCAGCCTTAGTCTCTGTTTGAGACAGCTTATGTTGATGAATTGAAAATTGATGCTTGCATAGAGATTTTATAAAATCCATTATGAATAACTAGTTGATTGTTTGAATAATTTGTTCATAAGTGCTCATCTAAAATTCCATTCATTCATTAGAGTCCGTTCTTTTGGACGCGTTTTTTTTTCGCCCAGGTGCGATTTATTCGTCCGGGAGCATTTTTTTCGCCCGGTCGCGAATTTTTTTCGTCCGAGCGCGATTTTTTCGCCCGGGTGAATTTTTTCGCCGGACCACGGTTTTTTTCTTCCGGTTGCGGTTTTTTTTGCCCGAGCGATTTATTTTGCCCGGACGTGTTTTTTTCCGCCCGGTAGTGCTTTTTTTGCCTGTTCGCGGATTTTTTCGCACGAACGTGGTTTTTTTAGCCCAGTCATGTCCTTTTTTCGCCCGACGCATTTTTTCTCCCGGGTGCATTTTTTCACCCCGACGTGTTTCTTTCACCCAGACGCGAATCTTTTTGCCCGGGCGGGTTTTTTTCGCCATGGCGGGTTTTTTTCTCCCTGGCGCGTTATATCGTCCGGGCCCGTTTTTCCGCTCGGGCACACTTTTTTCGCTAAGCGTTTTTTTTCACACGGACGCATTTTTTTCGCATGGACGCAATTTTTTCGCCTCTATGAGATTTTCTTGAAAGGGCTCATTTTTTCTCACGCGCACGATTTTTAACCCCGGCGGAATTTTTTCTCCCCAGCACAATTTTTCGCCGCGGTGCAATTTTTTCTCCCCTGAGAACGAAAAAAATGCGCTCGGGTGAAAAAGTCATGTCTTCGTGAAAAAAACACGTCCGGGCAAAAAATACTAGTTCGAACAAAAAAATCGTGCGCGCGCGAAAACAATCGCGTCAGGGCAAAAAAATCTCTCCCCGCTACGCCCAGAATCAAAAACCGCGCCCAGGAAAAAATCGCTTCCGGGGAAAAAAAATAGCGCCCGGGCGAAAAAAAATCGCGCCTGGGCAAAAAAATCGTGCTCAGGGGAAAAATCGAGCCCGGGCGAAAAAACGCCCTCGGGCGAAAAAAACGCGCCCGGGCGAAAAGAATGCGCTAGGGCGAAAAAATAAAAAAGAATGCTCCCGAGGTAAAGAACGCGTCCAGGAGAAAAAAACTTGCAGGGGGAAAAAATATCGCCCCCGGGCGAAAAATATCGCGCTCGTGCGAAAAAACGTTTCAGGGTGAAAAAACACGCTATTGCAAAAAAATTGTGTTCGGGCGAGAAGATCGCGCTAGAGCGAGAAGATCGCGTCGGTTGAAAAAATTCCCGACCGGTCAAAAAAATTGCTCCCGGGTGAAATAATCGTGCCCGGTCGAAAAAACTGCTCCCTTGCGAAAAGATTTCGCCAGGTCGAAAAAATCGCGCTCAGGCGCGAAATTCTCTAGCGGACGAGAAATTCACAGCCGGGTGAAAAAATCACGTCTAGATAAAAAATTACATTTGGATAAAAAAGTCACGCAAATGATTTTTTAAAGAGATTGTCGCTTATGAGAAGCTATATGCTGGACCTCAGTAGCTTATGAAAAATCAACTTACTATCAATTTTAAAATAAGTGATTTCTATAAACTGCACAAACAAACAGTTATAAAACTGCATTTGCATTTTAAATAGAGATTATTGATCAGCATAAACACTCCCAAATAGAGCCTTAAGCTTTGCAGGGAACATTTTTAAATGAGAGTTGAATCAAAACACCAATTGTGTCGGTTCAAAATTTTTTCATTCAAGCGTAGGTCGTGCCATTTTTTGTTCTTTCTCTGTAAATTCTAGAGCACTCGTATGCATTCAACCTTAATTCTTTCAACTCACTTAATTGTAACAGTATTTTCTTCCCTGCAACATAGAAGTCAAAATTTATCTTCTTAATTACCCAAAGTTCCCGATGTTCTAACTCTAGAGGTAAATGATAAGTTTTTCCATAAACTAAACGATAGGAGTTAAGCCAATTGGTGTCTTATAAACTGTCCTATCAGCCCATAAAGCGTTATTGAGCTTTTTAGACCAATCTTTATAGTTGACACTAACAGACTTTACGAGAATTTTCTTTATTTCGTGGTTCGACACCTCTGCTAAACAATTCGTTTGAGGATGATACGTTAATGGTACTTTATTCGTACTTCCTTAGTAATGTAGCAAATTGATTGTTGCAGAAGTAAATCTCACCATCACTTATAATAGCTCTTGGTGTGCCAAACCGATTAAATATATAATTCTTTAAGTATACACCCACTTTAGCATCATTCTTAACAGTAGGCATGACCTCCACCCGTTTAGAAACATAATTGACATCTAGAAGAATAAACAGATTACCATTCGAGTTTACAAATGATCTCATAAAGTCTATACTCCAAATATCGAATAGTTCAACTTATAGAATCATGTTCATTGACATAGAGTCATTTTTCTTGATGTTTTTATTTCTTTGACATCGATCACATTGGCTCAGAAATTCTTTAGAGTCTCGGAATAAAGCGGGTCAATAGAATTCTGCTTCTAATATTTTAACTGCTGTTATATTCCCCCTAAAATGTCCTCCGTAAGGAGAGCTATGCCATTTGTCCAAAATAGGTTTTATTTCTCCTTCCGGTATGCATCATCGCACTACACCGCCTCCTCCGATTTTAAATAAAAAAGGATCATCCCAAAGATAAGAGCGTACTTGATGCGGAAATCTCTTCTTCTGTTGATATAGCAAATCAGGTGAGAAAACTTTACTAACTATATAATTAACGTAGTCAGCATACCAAGACAATGATTTTTCAGAAATGGTCAAAATCAACTTGTCAGGGAACCTTTCATCAATTTCAGATCGTAACTTAGGATTCGAACATTCATTCCTCGATAGATGATCTACGACCGGGTTGTCGGCGCCTTTTATGTCCTTAATTTCTAAGTCAAATTCCTGTTGCAGTAAAACCCAACGAATTAGTCGAGGTTTAATATTTTTCTTTTCCATAAGGTAATGGATAGCCGCATGATCTGTGTAAACTTTGACTTTGGTGCACAAAATATAAGATCTGAACTTTTCAAAAGCAAAAACTACGGCGAGTAATTATTTTCGGTTGTGGTATAATTGATTTGAGCCTCAATTAAAGGTTTGCTAGCATAAGTTATGGTGTGGAAGATCTTCTCCCACACTTGCCCAAGAACAACTCCAACGACGTAATCTCTAGCATCACACATTAGCACAAATGGGTTCTCCCTAGTCGGGAGCCACTACAATGAGTGTTGTAGTTAAACGAGTCTTTAGTTGATTAAACACATTTAAAAAACCATCGTCAAAATTGCGAAAAATACGCGTCGTGGCGAATATGGGGGTGGGTGGGTGGCAACAGTGGGTGAACTAGGATGGCTATCAGATGGTGGTAATGTGTGAGAGTGGTATAGTAGCGACAATGGGGGTGGGGCTGGCTGGGCATCTCCACTACTCGGGTCCACATACTCAAGAGGTTCATAGTATGGAGTCAAATCTTCAACATTAAACACAGGGTGAATTCCCATACTGACCGGGATGTCAAGTCGGTAGGCGTTGGTCCCAATACGACTAATAATGGAGTGTGGACTCATTCGCCTCGCACTTAACTTCTTGGCAGGCCCCGAAGGGAGCCTCTCAGGGCGGACTCACACCATTACCTTCTCGTCTACATTAAATATTTGCTCTTAACTTCGCTTATCTGCATGGGCTTTATAATTTTCATTGTTTGTTATTATTCGTCGGCGAACCGACTCATGCAACTCATGCAAATGACATGTAAAGTACTCAGCAGACTTATGCATGTAATGCAAATGATGCAACGACAACACGACAGACACGGTACACTTCATATAGAAAAATCTAATAATACCTGAGATGTCTCTAAAATGGGGTGGACTATCAGGAGGTCCTTTCGGTGGAGAGTAGGCAAACTCATCTCGTGTGTGACGAGTGCTGAGTTGACCGTGAGAGACAATTATACTCAAATACGGGCTCGTAAAGAGCCAAATGTCTCTCGGGGAACGTAACACATCAGGGGGGTCCCCAGGAGGTGTGTAAGAAAAGTCATCACGAAGGAGACGACGCAAAAATACACAAAAGGGCAAAAAATACACGACCACGGGAAAAATACACAAAAGGGCAAAAAATGTGCGTCTGAGCGAAAAATGAGCACACGGGAGAAAAAAGAGTGCTCGAGTAGAAAAACATACGCTCAGATGGAAAAACGCTTGCCCGAGCGGAAAAACGTGCGCTCAGACTGAAAAAAGGCCGCCCTGGTGGAAAAACGCCCGCCCTGGAGGAAAAACGAACACCAGGGAGGAAAAATGCGTACCAAGGCAGAAAATGCGCATCCGGGCGAAAATGATTGTCTGAGAAAAATTTGTGTGCTCAGACAGAAAAACGCGCGCCCGGGCGGAAAAACGCTCGCCCGGGCGGAAAAACGCTGGCCGAGGCGGAAAAATGCTTGGCCGGGCAGAAAAACATGAGCCAGAGGGGAAAATTCATGTCGTGGTAAAAAATGTTCGATTGAGCAAAAAAATGCGAGCCCAAGTGAAAATTACGCACACGTGAGAAAAATGCGCGCCATAGCGAAAATATGCGCGCCCGGGTGAAAATGCATGTCTTGGCAAAAATGTGCCTGGGCGAAAATGAGCACAGATGCGAAAACGTGGACCCAACCGAAATCGCGAGCCTGAGTGAGTTCGCAGTTCCAATATGCTTAATCTCAGAATGACGACGAGACTTAAACATTCGACGAAAGGTTTGTAGGTTTTGTTCAAAATCGATGACTTTGGACTCAAAAAATTAGTTCCTCCCTAAAATCGTCCATCTAAATAGCATTATTGGTTTTCGTATTTGAAAAGCTAGTTCTTGAATATCAATGTTGTTCAAATGAACGAACCCTTATAGAAAGTAGTTTTTTTAAGTCTTTAAAAAAAGTAGGGAATAGAACTATTCCTACAACCTTTTAAAAACCTTCAAAACTTTTTTCCCAAGAAGTACTTTTGCTACCGTTGTGCAAACAAACACCCATAAAATTGTGGTTGAGGTGTGAGTAGGACTTTTCCCACCACCACCACTGTCCCAAATAGAGCCTTAGCAAATAATAATAATAATATTGTATTCATTAAAATATATCATGCTCTCCGTATTTTATTTGTGTGCTTGCGCAAAATTCATTGTTGATTGTCACAATTAATATTGCAATTCTAATGCCAAAATATTAAAATCAAACATTTAATATAGAGTAATGTTATAAGCAGTCTGAGTCTCATATTGTTACCCCCACAAAAAACTCTTCCTATATGTTTTTAATCGCTCCCTTTTTTTCCCTACAGTCGGAACATAGCTCCTCCATCTTTTTCACACCTTGCTTCGGAGTTTTCGTTTCCATCCAAAATACATATATTGTCGCCGCAAATTTCGACAACCTGGCACGGATTCGACATTGCAGACCATAGATTCACTCATATGTTGTTGTTGTACTAATGGTAAAGATGCAAGTTGTGTAGATCTCAATCCCTATGTTTTCCCTCTTGCATCTAAATTCCCACCTATCTCCCACAACCATCCCTCATATTTCCCACAAGTTCCCCCTCTCTCTCCCTCCCCTCGATCTCCTCTCTCAATTCTTCCATACAAGGCTTGATGGAAGAACTCCAAAGCCACATAAATGGAGGTCGAATACCAAGAGACATGTTTTCTATTCTAATTCCATTAATTTATTTATTTATTTTCTACAGGATTACATTAAAAACTCAAGATTAGTCCAGCTCTTCTCCTGTCAATGGATTCCCTTTTCTTCCTCATCAAAGACCCTCGCCATCCTCTACCATGGTTAATCGCACCATTTTTGTGATTGATTACCCGCATGTTATGGGATGGAATGTGATGGCTATGTGTTAGGTAATAAATAAGGCCATAAGTGTTAACCCAGAAATCGGCGATCCTTCACAAGGCAGCAACCTTGCTAGTCGCGACCTGCTCCAGGTTCCTCCTGGAGGTTGCGACGCCTTAGTGTGGGCGGACATGTTTGTCTGTCCGCGAATGCCGCATGGCTTGGGAGGTCTCAGCGGTCTGACCGCCCAAGCCGCGCGTTGTTCCCTTGGTCGGCATGGGGCTTTGGACTGCTTCCTCAGTCTGCCCCTGCAGACTGCGCGCCTTGTTAGCTAAACCGTAGGTTTCTCAACAGGCCCCCTTTGACGGACTCGGATGTCTATCCGCCCAGATCGCCACAATGTCAAGCAGCCTACCTCTAGGCCGCACACCTTCACCAGCGTCGACAACCCTCCATCTCGCCGCATAGCCAGATTGGTGACCTGACCCCAGGCCGCCAGCCAGCTACCCCAATTTCCACCTCGCCAACACGCGCGACCTGCCTCGTCAATCCGGCAGATCGCCCATCCCTTGTCACCCAGCAGGCGCGACAAACCCTTCCCTTCAACGGACGACGAACTTCAGTAGATGGGGCGACCTGCCTCGTCAGTCCGCCAGGTCGCCCAGTTGGACAATTTAGCTTACGGACATTACTAGTCCGCCTAAGGAGCGCGGACGCTCCAGCTCCTCGGCGACCCGCAGAGATCAGCGGACGTGTCTAGTTCACAACGAGCTGGGCGGACTCGAAGTGCAATCAAACCTTCCAGTCTGCCTATGTTGATGAACTCCAGCTCCAGCTTCTCAGCAGCAGGCCTCATCTTCATTCAACAGCATAGGCGGACTCAGCTTGTCAGCAGCGGCGGACTCCGCAAACTCTCCTCGCAGTCCGCCACTCAGCCTCCAGCATCCGCATCCGCAATAGCAGGCGGACAACCTCCTTAGTCCGTATAGTCTTGGCATGGGCTCGATCAGTAGTGGCGGACTCCTCCCAGTCCGCCAGGCAGCAGAATCACCACTAGAAGGCATTCCCAGACTGCGCAGCCTCGTGCGGACTCTACGGACTTGGCTGATATCCCTCAGCTCGCACCCTTAGCGCGTGCTCGCTCATCTCAGCAGGGGCGGACTCATTGCGCAGTCCGCCACTCAACTTCCAGCTCCCGCTTCCCAGTAGTGGGCGGATACTCCCTCAGCCCGCACAATCTTAGCGCAGGATCGATTGGCTCAATTCGGGCGGACTCCTCTCAGTCCGCCAGCAATAGACGCGGACTTCTCCAAGTCCGCCATCAGCAGGACCAGTTCTAGAAGCAAGTCCCAGTCCGCGCGGACTGTTGCGGACTGGCGGACTCCATCCTCTACTCGCACAAGTTACCGTCTCACCGGGGGTAACATCACCGAAAGCTGTTACCTCCTCAGGCCTATAGATAGACCATCGTGTCTCTCATTTCGAGACAGTCTTATCGCTCTCAAGCTCAAAGATAGCCCACAGCAAGCTCAAGCCTTCAAACCTTGAGGACTCCTCTTCTCAGTCTGCACCGTCTCTCTGCCCTTAGTCGCGCGGCCTGCCAGCCTCAGTTCCCAGTCTGCGCGGTCTCTTTTTTTTCCTTAGTCGCGCGGTCTGCCGGCCTACAATCTCAGTCCGCGGGCCTCTCCTCTCTGGCACCTCCTTCCTTAGCCGACAGTTTCCCCTTTGTACCACTTTATTTTCTTTCTTGTAAAGGTGTAATATACAAGTTGTAACACTCAATATTAATCAAAGGAAAGCCCCTCACAAGAGTGACATTTAAGCCGCGGCGGACGAAGTCTGATGTTGCCACTGCTAGCGGCCCCTCTGTTCTTCTCAGCTCAGCTTAGCTCTCTCGGCATCAACCTGCAAGCACAACCGTTAAAGTAACCTTCTGCTCGACAGCTCCTGATCAACCTTCTAAACCATTTCCACACTCGGATCAACTTCCTCCTCTCCGCTATCCCCGCAGCCCTCTTCTTCACCTAGCTTGTGAGACCGAACAACCCGTTTAACTAGGCAGTGTCGTTTTCACGCATCAACAGTTAACACGCGGCGCTTAGATCCGAACAGACGGTGAAAATCATCAGTTAGCCATATCAAATCTTCGTTCAGCCGAGAACCTTGATCAATTAAGTCCCAGAGATGATCCTCTCTGCGGAGGCCTTCGAGCAATCATGCCATGAAAATGCTCAGCAATTTCAAGTAATCAACCAAATGCTTGCTGCGATCAGGCAGTGATTAGACACTCAACCGCAGCAGCTCCAATTGCTCCGGCTGCTCCGTTCAGTCCAACCCCAATATTGGAGAATCAACAGGCTTATCCTCCAGCTTGCCCACCGGTCTATCCTCCTTATACAGCAACCTGTCCGCAAGGGCCTTGCAGCCCCTTTGCGATCCTCACGATGAAGAGTTTGCAGCTCATAAAAACTTCTTCTGGGAAGCATCCCGGGAAAGTCCTTAAAGATTTCTCAACTTTTAGGGAAGTCATCCTTAACCATCAGCTCCTGCTTCTGCTCCTCCTGTAGCAGCTTTTCCTTTCTATCCTCCTCCTTTTTTAGCTGCAACTTATGCTCCCTTTTATCCTTATGCTGTAGGAGAGCAGGAAGAGCCTTTGTCATTTACAGAGAATGTTCGTCATGAACCTACTCAATCTAATTTCAGAGAGCCCCGGTTACCAATCTACACTGGAGAGACTGATACAGTGAAGCATCTTCAAGCTTTTGAGTTAGCCGTTGCTCTCAAAACTCTCTCAGATGCAACTAAGTGCAAGATCCTTGTCACAACTTTTGATGGAAAAGTGAGGGATTGGTTCAATGGTCTTCGCCCTCAGTCAATCACTTCCTTTGCTGATCTGCGAAGGGAGTTCTTGCTCATATTCTCTACTTCAACTAAGAGAATGGGCGGTCCAAAAGCCCTCTTTTAGATCAAGCAGCATGAGAACGAGACTTAGTCTCAGTTCGTTGATCAATTCCAGAGAGAAATCTTGGACATCGAGATTGTTGGTCAAGAAATATACCGAGTGGCTCTTATCCACGGTCTTCGTGAAGGGCCGCTCAAATTTGAAGACAATGTCTAAGCACCAAGAACATACCAAGAGTTGATTGCCTTCGCCAACTCATACATCCGAGGCGAAAAGAGCAACCCAGGCTTCGTCTCCAGGCTCATTTCAGAGAAAGATCCTTCTCACAAGCAGCCTCCGAGATCTCCTCATAAAGATTTCCCAACTCACTCAAGGAGGGAAAGAATATTTCAACGCCATCGATACTCCTTCCCGAGCCGTAATCGTGCTCAAGATCAGTTACTAATACCACCAGCTCCATCCTCACAAACAGCTGCGGTCCATCAACAGCAAGACAATGACTTGCATGAGTCTGAACTAGATGAAGTCATGCTACAAGTATGCCAAGTCATGAAAGAAAGGGCTAACTACAAGAGGCCTTATCGACCAGCTGATCAAAGATCTAAAGATTCTGAACCATATTGCGAATTCCACAAAGAGCGAGGCCACCTAACTGAGAACTGCCGATAACTCTGCCAACTAGTGCAAAGGATGCTCCAGCAGGGTAAGATGTGTGACCTGCTTCCCAAAGATGATCGCCGTGATCCAGCAACCTCAAAGGGCAAAGAAGTTGCAGACATTCCTTGTAGCTCAAGAGGAGTGAGCCTAGTCGAAGAACACCCTCTCCTTATTGTTAACAATGCTATTGAATGCTTCATTACCGATGACAAGGGCGTGCTTGGAAGACTATTCTAAGCCGACAAAGGACTTCATAGTTCTTCCAAGTTTTTTCATAAACATGACGGGTTACCTCTACTCTTACTCTTTGAATATTTTCATCTTGAAACGCCTCTAAGTGTTTTTCTCATCATATTTCAATAAAGTTTACATCAGGGATCCCGTACTGACACAGTTCCCTTTTTGTAATGCTTCTTCCTCTATTTTCTCTTTGCCAAATAGATCGCTGAACCACTGAGATATCGCCAAGGCTTGTTGTTCCCTCTGTAGATTGTTCTCTGGCACGACCTCTACGACCAAGCGTAGCCGTTCAATCTACGATGTTGTACCCGAGGCAAGAGAGCAGTGCATCTGCCGTTTCCTTCTTAGGATTTTGTGCATGTCTCCCTTTTGTGCTCTGCCAAGGGAGTATAACTTGTCCGCTCTAAGTAGGACTATACTCGTGATGACCTTTATCAGACAAGCGATGCATAAGGACTACAGGTGATCTCCTGTGGCAGCATACAGTCTTTCTTGGTCATCTCCGAGTATAGACCTCTTTGTTATCAACTGCCTCTTTCACAAGTGAACATGTTAAATCCGACCTACCAAAAGTATTAGCAAACATTCATTTTGCTTATGCCCATCTTATATGTGTTGCCTGCATAATTTCTATTAGATGATGACTTACAAGCTCTCTACTTATATAAACTTCATTACTCTTATCAAATGATAAGGGCATCAATCATTGATCAAAGTATCTAGATTTCCTTGATCGTTAAGCAATGTTACTGGAATTTAGTTAATATTGACAGAATTCGTCAAGCTTCTTCTCTGCCAATCTGATCATATCCATCCTGTCATATCAACAGTCAACACTCGACTTATTGATCTGGACTTCATGTTGAAGATATCTCTAATATAGCAAGAAGATCACTACTTTGGTTTGATCTTCATTCAATTATCATCAGAGCTCATTAGGCATTTCCTTTGCTGTTTGATCATATCCACCTTATCTCATCAGTAGTTAGCATTCACAAGTTCCGTCCAGGTACTTGCAGCTTAGCTCATTATATTATGTCTGCTGCTCACTCTTCTCTTTGCAGTGATTAGCAGGCACTTGCAAGTCTTACCCGGGTACTTGCAGCTTAGTCTTTTTATCATATCTGCTTCTAACTCCTTTATGCAGAGATCAGCAGATGCTTGCAAGTTTCTTCTCAGTTACTTACAACTTTCATATGTTATGTCTGCTCCTAACTCTTTTCTTGCAGAGATCAGCAGACACTTGCAAGTTTCTTCACAGGTACTTGCAAGCTACTTTCACATATTATGTCTGCTCCTAACTCTTTTCTTGCAGAGATCAGTAGAAACTTGCAAGTTTCTTCACAGGTACTTGCAAGCTACTTTCACATATTATGTCTGCTCCTAAATCTTTTCTTGCAGAGTTCAACAGACACTTGCAAGTTTCTTCATAGGTACTTGCAAACTACTTTCACATATTATGTCTGCTCCTAACTCTTTTTTTTGCAGAGATCAGCAGACACTTGCAAGTTTCTTCACAGGTACATGCAAGCTACTTTCACATTTTATGTCTGCTGCTCACTCTTCTCTTTGCAGTGATTAGCAGGCGCCTGCAAGTCTTATACATGTACTTGCAGCTTAGTTTTTTCATCATATCTGCTTCTAACTCTCATTTTGCAGAGATCAACAGATGTTTGCAAGTTTCTTCAGAGGTACTTGCAAGCTACTTTCATATCCCATATTTGCTTCTAACATCTTTTTTGCAGAAAGCAGCAAACGCTTGCAAGCTCCCTTCAGGTACTTGCAAGATTATTATGCTCATATGTTTTCCACTCTCCTTCATTTTGCAGAACTCATTAGAAGACACATATTCTTCGTTTCGCAAAGGCAAACCCAGGTACGCGCAAGTTGTACCTTCCAAACATGCCTACACTAACTTTTCCTTTGCAGGAAAAAGACAGGCACTGCCAAACTCCTAAGGAGAGACATCAGGTTATATCTCTCCTTCACCCCTTCTTTCTCTTTGGGGTGGATCACGATTTTCGTGGGTCTCCAACTTTTTCGAAGTTCCCTTCAAAACTTTAAAAAGTGCGGGGATTATGTTAACCCAGAAATCGACGATCCTTCCCAAGGCAGCCAGCTTGCTAGTCGCGGCCTGTTCTAGGTTCCTCCCAGAGGTCACGACGCCTTAGTGTTGGCAGACAAGTTTGTCTCTCCATGCAGGCCACATGGCTTGGTGATGCGTGTAAATCGGTAAGCGCACTGGTCGCCTAAGTAATAAAGTTTTGGGAATAAATCCCCGAGTGTTGGTCTCTTGAGGAATGCAATTAGCGTAGAACAACAACAGTACAGAGAATATCGTTATGAGAGTTATAAATAGAAAAAAAAAGGAAATAGAGGACTTGGGAGATTGTGGATGTTTGATCTACTGAACTAGTAAAAGCTATGCAGGTCGAAGGCACCGCTTCGCAAGGTGGAGTGGGTTTGTCGGCCGCGATGCCGAACTTCAGTTGGGCGAGTGGAAGGGAAGCTAATGGATTGCAGTGTTCTTGTGTGGAGTGCAATCGGACAAGACACGGGAATGAAGTGGATGTGGGGTGAGCGAGGCACATTCACAGATAATACTCACAAGCATAAGAAGATACTAACATTCCATTAGTTATAAAATAAACTTGATGTTCATGGATGGAAGTATTCATTACACTGCTCAAAACATTCCATACTACAGAGGAAGGGGAAGAGGAGTAAACCAAAAGAGAGTGAAGATCCACCGCGGTTCGTGGCCGGAGTAGCGAGTTGTCAATCCGCTTCCGGGCTCAGTCCAAGGAGGCTTCCGGTACCAACGAGCTGTCACCTCGAAGACCTTTAAGTCCGTTATCTAGGTTATCTACTTCACTAACTCCACAAGAAAGCTTGGAGTTGAATTCATCAATGGCCGAGGGCTTCGCCGGAGAGTTGAAAAGATTCGGAGTAGTTAGCAATGGCCTGCCGACGAAGGTGGAGGTGATGGAGCAGCTGGAGAAGTGAAATGGTGATTCCCGCGCACTCTCCGATCGCAGCAAATGACAGGCGTTGACCTAAATCGCGGAGCAGGGCCTTAAATACAGAGGCAGCAGAAGCAGTGCGCATGATCAGTGGCGCACGACCAGTGGTCGTGCGCACTGTAGGTCGATGATCGTGCGACTTTTCCAAATAGCCCTGCAACCTGGACAAGAAGCATCAGCATATATGCGCACGAGCAGTGCCGCACGACCAGTGGTAGTGCGCACTACGGCCAGTGCTCGTGCGATTACCGAGACAGGATTAGGAAAAAGGGAATGTAATGCGCACGATCAGTGGCACACGACTAGTGGTCGTGCGCAATAAGTCCAGTGGTCGTGCACAGTATTCCTGCAACGTCGGTGTCTCCCGAGCGGTTTCGGAGCATGCACACGACCACTGTACCAGTAGAAGGGGCAGATAAGCCACCAGAACGTGCACACCATATCCCTGAGATAGGGCTAAAGAATAACAACAATATAGAACCACAGAAAGCACACAGAAACGGGCCTATAGTGCACTTAATCGTGAAATAGGTACATAAGCACATATAAGCAATAAAGGCTCTCAAGTGTAGTGCTAAGACGATAAAACTAGCCCAGATGAGTCCAAAAATTAGTGTAAAATGTGGACTCATCACACCCCCAGACTTAACCATTTGCACGTCCCAAGCAAATCATTACTCCGTGGACTAGAAGATAGCTAACTGGCTCAGAAATTTCAAAAAGAAGTACGACGAGAAATCAAATATATCATGAGTATAGAAGATATAATAAAAAAACTTTTTAATTATACAACGTAGTTTAAACTATTCGACAGACGTAAATAAATATTGTAATTGCTCAAAATTAGAATTCTGGAGAATCTTGTGATCATGTGTAGGAAGAAAGTAGGCAGGCCACTAAGGTGAGCATTGCAAAAGTTCGGGACTAGGGATCACCTCCAAAGGAATCCACCAATGTCGGGGACCATACGCTTGCACGTTCACACTCTCTCCACGGTGCGGGTTAGACTCAAGCGTGAATCAGTAGGACTTGTAGGAGAAAATGGGGCTTAGGCGACGGCTTGGTAGTCAAAGATAAACATGAAGGCTCTATGCAACCAAAGCGAGCGAAAACAACCCAAACCAAAACAGCCACTTAGAAATGAGGATGGGGATCGAAATCTCAAAGCAATTCTTTCATATTTTTCTCTCTTTTGCGCGAATCGGCTTTTTATTTTCGTAAATTTTGTTTTCTTTTCTGCGCTAGCAATCCCCAAATGGAGCAATAAAAACGTGAATAAATTCAGCACCCCCCAAAACAATGTGCACTTATCACAACCTCGGCAAAACAGTAAATACAAATCAGCTCAAGCATTTGATTGCGATGGTGGGTTTAGCTTCAGGCCTTGGTAAAAGTGAGTGGAGCTGGATCAAAGTAAGGGTAGGCACAAATTTGGCATGCAACGGTTAACAGGTAGGAAAGGCTAAACAAGGCTCAAACTAGCCAAAATGAAGGCCTACGTCATGCTCACGCTTGACTAACCGTGCACCATTGCTTCGAGAGTATCTTAGGGCAAGTTCTTAGCCACCGAGAAAGATGATCCTTCCTCCCAACTCGAGCAATACGAGTCTAGTGGCGGCTACACACATTCCTACATTATCGTTCGATTATCCCAGATTCAGATTTTGAGCAGTACAAACAATATTTACGTTTGCAGAAAAAAATAAATCTACGAGCATAAAGAAAAATTAATTCTATCCTAATTCTACACAAACCATGAGTATTCGATTAGGAGCACTGCATGAGTTTCGAACTACTCAATCCTGAAATCCTAAGCCAGCACCACTATTTTAAAGTTTACACAAAAGCAATAAATTTGACTCGAGTTGTGCGCGTGGGTAAGAGCGCACTCGTGTGGGTGATTCAGTGTGTGCAACATAAAGCAAGAAATAAGTAAACAAGAAACTGGTAGGCAACAGAAAGTGTGGTGTAGTGACCATAGGCATGCTCTCCCCTCCAGACTTAAAGTCAACAACTAGTAAAAATCAGCAAGTCATATTTGATAAACAGCTAGGGTAGGAAGTACCTATGCTCAAAATTGAGCATACCAATCGTGCAATGAGATGTCCAAATGCGGCCAAGTTGTCGCGACTCAAATATTCCTGCACCTGCGAGTGAAGGATGCCAGCCAAACAAAATATGGAAACATGAATATATGAATATATAAAAAGAAATCAAAACACAGCATAGGACCAAACGGTCCAACTTGGGTTGTCTCTCGAAAGCCCTTTTGTTTACCGTCCTTAAGGTGGACCAAATACCTGTATTAGCAGTTCAAAAAGAGAGTTCTTGGCAGTAGCAAAAGGAAACAAAATTAAAAGTAGAGCAACCAGCATTCAACAAGTAGCGAGAAAGAGGATGGAAAGAGGAATGAGGGTGACACCATCAGCTATAAGCAGATTTATGGTAAGTCTCCCCGGTGGGATGCGAGAGAACAACAGAGTGTCTTTTTTGCATTCGGGGTAGGCATTGTCCCATTACTGCGAGTGCACTCTTTCTCGCGCCGGAAGGCAGCGTAGCGCTTGGCCTCTTTTAGTTTCTCCACCGTGGGAGACTTCCAATGGAGGTAGGCTGTGGGGTTTCCTGGTGTCGTGGTTTGTGGAGGCCTATCCGGCACCGTGACGGCAACCAGATCTGCCCAAGATATAGATCGCTTAATAGAATTATACAAATTAGTGTCCAGGGATTTCTCCCGAATAAAACTTGGTTCGCCATGCTCAACAGCAGAGTTGGCTGGCAGTAGAACGGTAGCCGTGGCTTTGGTACAATTGATCCCTTCATGGACCAGTAGCTCTTGTTTCTCATCGACTTCCTGAGGGAGTCCTTTCTTTGGCGTCTCCTCCAGATGTGCTTCCAATGCGGGGAGACCTGAATCCAGCTTGATATCTGTGACACTCAAAGAATTGTTATTTTGGATGGGAGAAGAATGTATGGATGTGTTATCGAGGGTGGACTCTTCGTTTGGCCAAGTGACACGGCCTTTGGAAAAGTCGAGGGATGTGCCACTGGCTGTTAGGAATGGGACTCCTAATATAGGAATGGAGTTATTGTCCTGTGGTCCCACAACCTGGAAGTCAGTGGTGATACTTGTGCCGTTAACCTCGATTTCAACGTCCCAAACACCGCCCTCAGTATCAACCAAATTGCCATTCGCTAAGATAAGCGATTTCCGATTTTCAATGTCAACTTGTAAGTGCATCTTCGCAACATCTTGCAAAGTGAGTATGTTGTTGGATGCCCCGGAATCGCATAATGCTGGAGTTTCGATGTTATTGATTTTACAATTAATGACAAGTTTGTTGCGGTTTCCCGAAGTGTCCTCCCCAAGGCGCTTTCCCTGTTCATGGGGGTTCTTTTCGGTGTTGCTCGGTAAGGTGCCTTGGGTGCGCTCGGAAACCACTTGAGCCAATTGGCCCAATTGTGCCTCCAGTTTGTGCATCGAGGCGGCCTGATTTGTCATGTTGGTTTGGGAAATCTCAACGAACTTCTCGAACATCTCTTCCAAAGAATTTTTCTTAACGACGGGGGGCCCTTGGGAATAATTCGGTTGAGGCGGCCGCGGTTGGCTGCCGGAAGCATATGCATCGTTTTGATGCTTCCCCGGTTGCCATCTTTGGCCAGATGCGTTAGGATTCCAAGAAAAGTTGGGGTGATTTCTCACCCCCGGGTTGTAAGTATTCCCGTAAGGCACTCCCCTGTTTTGATTGGCAACAAAATTAACGGACTCATTCAGTAACAAAGATTCGTCTGGTACCTCAACTCCTAAGCATTCGAAGCTGTGATGATCGGTGCTTCCACACCCTTGACATGAGATTGCCATCACTGGGGCGGCAGGAGCAGGCTTGGGGATATCCAAGGCAAACACTCCACTGGTGCTTCGTGGGATGTTTGTTCCAGCGGTCCAGTAAGCACTGTGGGTGGCGGTATCTTGTAAGACTTTCAGAGCATCATCTGGATCAAGATTCATGATGGTTCCTCCGGAGGCAGCATCGATCATGGCTCGGTGGTGGGGATCAATAGCAAAGTAGAAACTTTCGACGAGATTCCACATTTGGAATCCATGATTAGGGCACTTCCTCAGCAGCTCATTAAAACGCTCCCAAACTTCGGCTAAACTTTCTTGATCGGCTTGCCGGAAGTTGGCTATTGCGCGCCTCATGCTCACGATCCGATCCACCAGATGGAACTTAGATAGGAATTTTGTGGTCAAAGCCTCCGAGGTGGGGGCTGTTCCAGGTGGGAGGGAGTGAAGCCATGTCTTGGCTTTGTCCCTTAATGAAAAAGGGAAGAGGCGGAGCTTGACTGTTTCGTCTGGGATTCCAGCGTAGCGGAACGTGGCACAGATTTCGGAGAATTCTGTAAGGTGAAGATGGGCATCTTCAGTGGCCATTCCGGAGAACTGAGCGTTGTTCTGAATGATATTCAGAATAGCTGGTTTAATCTCGAACTGTGGATTGGTGATAGCAGGTCCGAAATCGGGGTATATGCTCCCGACAGTAGGTGTAGTATAATCCCTCATGGTGCGGAACTGGGGAGGGTTCACTTCATTTTCGTCGTCATTTCTGTCGACATGAGGTATCCCTCCAACTCGGTTGCCTGCATCAATATTCAGCTGGTCTCCCATTGGGGCAAAAATGATGGCTGCGACACGTCTTCGTGCTAGGAGAGTACGTTCGATCTCTGGGTCGTAGGCGACAAAATCTCTTGTAGCTCGGCCTTGCATTCACTGTGGCAAACACTACACACTAGAAGGAAATAGCAGTCAAAAAGAAACAATACTAACTCTGATAACAATATTTGAAGTAATCCGAAGTCGCTCTACAGTTTCATTCCCCGGCAACGGCGCCAAAACTTGATGCGTGTAAATCGGCATGCGCGGTCGCACAAGTAATAAAGTTTTGGGAATAAATCCCCAAGTGCCAGTCTCTTGAAGAATGCAATTAGAGTAGAACGGCAACAGTGCAGAGAATATCGTTATGAGAGTTATAAATAGAAAAAAAAGTAAATAGAGGACTTGGGAGATTGTGGATGTTTGATATACTGAACTAGTAAAAGCTATGCGGGTCGAAGGCACCGCTTCGCAAGGTGGAGTGGGTTTGTCGGCCGCGATGCCGAACTTCAGTTGGGCGAGTGGAAGGGAAGCTAATGGATTGCAGTGTTCTTGTGTGGAGTGCAATCGGACAAGACACGGGAATGAAGTGGATGTGGGGTGAGCGAGGCACATTCATAGACAATACTCACAAGCATAAGAAGATACTAACATTCCATTAGTTAAAAAAATAAACTTGATGTTCATGGATGGAAGTATTCATTACACTGCTCAAAACATTCCATACTACAGAGGAAGGGGAAGAGGAGTAAACCAAAAGAGAGTGAAGATCCACCGCGGGTCGTGGCCGGAGTAGCGAGTTGTCAATCCGCTTACGGGCTCAGTCTAAGGAGGCTTCCGGTACCAACGAGCTGTCACCTCGAAGGCCTTTAATTCCGTTCTCTAGGTTATCTACTTCACCAACTCCGCAGGAAAGCTTGGAGTTGAAGTCATCAATGGTCGAGGGCTTCACCGGAGAGTTGAAAAGCTTCAGAGTAGTTAGCAATGACCTCCCGATGAAGGTGGAGGTGATGGAGCAGCTGGAGAAGTGAAATTGCAATTCCCGCGCACTCTCCGATCGCAGTAAATGACAGGCGTTGACCTAAATCGCGGAGCAGGGCCTTAAATACAGAGGCAGCAGAAGCAGTGCACACGATTAGTGGCGCACGACCAGTGGTCGTGCGCACTGTAGGTCGATGATCGTGCGACTTCTCCAAATAGACCTGCAACCTGGATAAGAAGCATCAACATATATGCGCACAAGCAGTGGCGCACGACCAGTGGTCGTGCGCACTACGGCCAGTGCTCGTGCGATTACCGAGACAGGATTAGAAAAAAAGGAATGTAATGCGCACGATCAGTGGAGTACGACCAGTGGTCGTGCGCAATAAGTCCAGTGGTCGTGCACAGTATTCCTGCAACGTCGGTGTCTCCGGAGCGGTTCCGGAGCACGCACACGACCACTGTACCAGCAGAAGGGGCATATAAGCCACCAGAACGTGCACACCACATCCCCGAGATAGGGCTAAAGAATAACAACAATATAGAAACACAGAAAGCACACAGAAACGGGCCTACAGTGCACTTAATCGTGAAATAGGTACATAAGCACATATAAGCAATAAAGGCTCTCAAGTGTAGTGCTAAGACGATAAAACTAGCCCAGATGAGTCCAAAATCAGTGTAAAATGTGGACTCATCACTTGGGCGGTCTCAGCGATCTGACTGCCCAGGCCGCAGACTGCTTCTTCAGTACGCCCCTACAAACCGCGCGCCTTGTCAGCTAAACCACAGGTTTCTCAACAGGTCCCCCTTTGACGGACTCAGATGTCTATCCGCCCAGACCGCCACAACGTCAAGCGGCCTGCCTCTAGGCTGCACACCTTCACCAGTGTCGACAACCCTCCAACTCGCCGCATATCCAGATTGGCGACCTGACCCTAGGCCGCCAGATAGCTACCCTAGTTTCCACCACGCCAACACGCACGACATGCCTCGTCAGTCCGGCAGGTCGCCCATCCCTATCACCCAGCAGGCATGATAAGCCTTTCCCTTCAATGGACGACGAACTTCAACAGATGGGGCAACCTGCCTTGTCAGTCCGCCAGGTAGCCCAGTCGGCCAATACAGCTTAACGACTCTACCAGTATGCATAAGTACCTCGGACGCTCCAGCTCCTCGGCTACCCACAGAGATCAGCCGACATGTCCAGTTCACCGCGAGCTGGGCAGACTCGAAGTGCAATCAAACCTTCTAGCCTGCCTACGTTGATGAACCCCAGCTCTATCTTCTTAGCAGCAGGCCTCATCTTCGTTCGATAGCATAGGAGGACGCAGCTTGTCAGCAGCGGCAAACTCCGCGGACTCTCCTTACAGTCCGCCACTCAGCCTTCATCATCCGCCTCTACAACAGCAGGCGGACAACCTCCTCAGCTCGCACAGTCTTGGCGCGGGCTCGATCAGTAGTGGCGGACTCCTCCCAGTCCGCCAGGCAGCAGAATCACCACCAGAAGGTAGTCCCAGACTGCGCAGCCTCGTGCAGACTCTGCGGACTCGACGGATATCCCTAAGCTCGCAACCTTAACGCGTGCCCGCTCAGCTCAATAGGGGCAGACTCATTGCGCAGTCCGCCACTCAGTTTCCAGCTCTCGCTACCCAGTAGCGGGCAGATAGTCCCTCAGCCCGCACAATCTTGGCGCAGGCTCGATCATCTCAGTTCGGGAGATCTCCTCTCAGTCCGCCAGTAGTAGGCACAAACTTCTCCAAGTCCGTCATCAGCAGGACTAGTTCCAGAAGCAAGTCCCAGTGCGCGCAGCCTGTTAGGAACTCGGCGAACTCCATCCTCTACTCTCACAAGTTGTCGTCTCACCGGTGGTAACGTCACCGAAAGCCGTTACCTCCTCGGGCCTATAAATAGACCCCCGTGCCTCTCATTTCGGGAAAGTCTCATCACTCTCATGCTCGAAGACAGCCCACAGCAAGCTCAAGACTTCAACCCATGCGGACTCCTCTTCTCAATCTGCAGTGTCTCTCTGCCCTTAGTCACGCAACCTGCTTGCCTCAGTTCCCAGTCCGCAAGGTCTCTTTTCTTTCCTTAGTCGCGCGGTCTGCCGGCCTCCATGCTCAGTCCGTTCGGCCTCTCCTCTCGGGCACCTCCTTCCTTAGCCGCTAGCTTCCCCTTTGTACCCCTTTATTTGCTTTCTTGTAAAGGTGTAATATATAAGTTGTGACACTCAATATTAATGAAAGGAAAGCCCGTCGCAAGAGTGACATTTAAGCCGCGACGGGCGAAGTTTGCTGTTGCCGCTGCTAGTAGCCCCTCTCTTCTTCTCAGCTCAGCTTAGCTCTCTCGGCATTAACCTGCAAGAACAACCGTCAAAGTAACTGTCTGCTCGACAACTCCTGATCAACCTTCCCAAACCATTTTCACACACGGATCAACTTCCTCCTCTCCGCTATCCCCGCAACCCTCTTCTTCACCTAGCTTGTGAGACCGAACAACCCGTGTTAACTAGGCGGTGCCGTTTTCACGCATCAACAATAAGGGTGTAGAATATGGGATTGCAAATAATTTTTTGGACTTTAAATAGCAATGGACTCTAAATAGCGAGATTTGAACTGCCTATAACATTACACACTTAATATAAGCACGCATCCGAACATACTTGACCGCTAATAGTTATGAAGTAGAACAACAAAAGTCAAAGCTTTATATTTATTTCTAGTTTTGGATTTTTCACGCATGACTCCATTGAGCATCATCTTTCCTACAACCAAACATCATGAGATGTTAAACAAGCACTACACCATATCATGCATATGGTAGTACTAAAAAACCGCTACTATATTTTAAAAACTGCTATTGTAGGGCTACCATAGCGGTTGCGCGTGTGTTGCATCCGCTGTCGTGGCCTTAAGGTATGGTAGCGGTTATCCAATGTATTGTGGCGTTCATTCAACTGTTGCTATATGTACATCTACTGTAGCTGTTATATTTTCAATGGTAGCGATTGCTATATTTTACAACAACGGTTATGATATTCTATGGTACCGTTTATGCGTGTATTTGATAACATTTATGATTTTTTATGGTTGCAATTATCCTCATATATAGCAATAGTTTTTATTCATAATAAGAACAATTTTTGATGATCAATATTAACTAGCAGTCCGAGAAAAGACCCAAAATTCAATAATATTCAATTTGGAGGCAAGAGTGGACCCAAAATTCAATTACAAATGCGATTTCACAGCTGGAAGAAGTGCGAGAATGATAGAGCACGACGACATCAATTTTACCACTGCAATACCAATTTCTACAATTTATATGACAAATTTTTTATGTTCAAGAAAGAATCGTCAATGTCTGCAAGCGGTGTAAAATATGTGGATTAAAAAAAACTTCATAAACTATCATATATATGTATTTTGTCATTTCCAAGCCAATAGTTAAAATTTCCAATGAAAATAATCCAATTAGCTATATATTATTGTTGCGGACTAACTCGATGCTCCGGTCGGACCAGATTTGTTCGTACCGTCTTAGCTCACGAGGTGGTCGAGCGCGCACACAGTCAATGAAAGTAGAGAGTTGACACAAGATGTGATGACGTGGAAAAACCTCTTAAATGGCTAAAAAACCACGTGACCGGGTCTGCTCCGATCAAATTCCACTAGATTCCGGTGATTATAGTGTGTTGGAGAATCGGGGCGATAGGCCGCTCCCGTTACAACTTGGGGGAGAGAGAGACTACGGCTCCCGACGGGCAACAGACTGCATTGCGGGAGTCACTTGGGTGTTGAAATGCGTGGGATGATCATGATGCTCTGGCGCTTGCGGTCGCGTATACTTGCTGGCGACAGTTGCCTTCTTCCTTTTGGTTTTTGGGGACTTAGCATTTTCCTACTGGTGGCGTGTTGGTGGAGCGCTGGTGGCCGCTGGTGGCCACCAGTGGTTCACGACGACAGGAGGCTGACTCATGGGAGGAGGCAGGTGAGCTCTCTCCAGAGGAAGAAGAAGGCAACCCGGAGAAGAGAAAAGGTGAAGAATGAAGAGCCCTGGGGTCTCTTTTATAGCCTCTAGGGGAGGATCATGGCGGGCCCCACCACTAAAGTAGTGGGTTAGTGGGTGGTTACCCTCTTAATCGGACAGCGAGGAGAGCCTCCCCTTGATCGGACGGTGGGGAGGTTACCCACGGTGACGGGTTTCCACGACGGCGGTGGTGGCCGGCCGGGCGGCCGACGGCGAGGGCGGCCGGCGGAGGCGGCCCATCGGGGGTCGGCCGTGGCTAGGCCAGCGGCCCGCTGGGGCAAGGCTGGCGGTTTGCCGCTGCTTGGCCGGGGGCCTGCCGTGGCCGGGCCGCCGGTGGCCCGGTGGCCGGCCGCGATTAGGCCTGGCCATGGCTGGCCGCGGCCAGGCCAGCCGCGACTAGGTTGGCCGTGGTCGGCCCCGACTAGGCCAGCCTTGTCTGCCCGTGGCCAGGCAGGCGACCTTCCGCGGCCGGCCTGCCGGCGATGCCGGTGCCTTGCCGTGGCCACCCTGCCGGCGAGGCCGGTGTTTCGACCGCGGCAAGGCCCGGGAGGGGGCCGGCCGCCGGCGGTGGTAAAGCTGCCCGACGGCGTGGGTCTTCCCGACGGCGGCCGCCCTCCTCCATGGGGAGAGGGAGTGAGTCCCGCCCCCCCCCCCCCCCCATAATTCTCTCATCATGAGAGTTCATGGGGGTGAAATGGCCCACCCATGATCCACTTTGAGAATAGATCATGGGGGGGGGGGGGAATGACCCACCCATGATCCATTTTGGGTGGAGATCATGGGGGGCTTTCTCTTCCTATAAAATGACGGTGAAAACCCATCAATTGCCACCCAAATCTCTGCTATCCGAGAGCAAAGTGAGCGGGAGAGGAGAGATTTCGCTTGCTTCTTGCTATCATGACGGTTTCCGGTGAGAAGGTTGAGGCGGCGGTGGCGCCCAGTGCTTCCAAGGTATTTGGAGGGAGGTCCGGCAAGCGATGACGACGCACCTACACGAAGGCTGGGGCGTCCATGCCTCTTGCGCGCGCAGGCCGCGCATGAAGGCTGCGTGCGCTGGCGGTGTGTGCCTGCGCAGGCCGGCCTCGGACACTGGCCGCGCGCGCATGCTTTACGCGGCCCTGGCCCTTCGCTGCTCTGGCCGCGCATGCGAGAAGGCCGCACGCACTAGCAGGATGCGCGCGCAGGCTGCGCGCGCGAGCATGCCGCGCGTGAGAGCAGGCCGCGCGTGCAGCCCGCGCGCGAGCAGGCCTGTACGCTGGCTGCGCGCGGTTTGCGGCTTGAAGGTGCCACCCCCTTGCTATGCTTGCGCGGGTGTCCTCTTTCGCGTGCTACTTGGGCCGTTTGTGCCTGGACGTGCAGCTCCAAGTCTTTATCTTTTGGGCTGACCTTTTACTTTTTGTTGTGCGTAGGTTTCGAGGCGCTCTTCTGGCCCGATGCACCTGCTCTCCTCTTTGAACGATGATGGTGTTGATATCTGGCGGGCGAAGTACGGGCTTCCTGCTTGTTTGGAAGTGAGGATCCAGCATCTCGAGGAGCGAGTTCAGAATCCTCCTCGTGGTTGGTTGACGATCTGCGAAGTCTCCCTGTGGTCCGGCTTCCGTTTTCCGCCCTGCAAGGAGCTGATTGAGATCTTGAAATTTTGTGGAGTTCCTATCTCTCAATTTGTTCCGGCTGGAATTGCCCGAATTATGGGCTTAGTCGCATTCTTCCGCAAGCATGGAGGCTGGTTTTCCTTATACCAGTTCTGATATTGGTACGATGTATGCTCTGATGGTAGCGAGCGAATGGAGGTACGCAGCAACAAGAGTTGGTTGGAATTCGAAGCCCGCAAGGACCGTCGTCATGGCAACACTTTGTTTGGATATGTCAAGAATTCATGGGGTCTTCCTGAGGTGTGGGAAGCGCTTCCCGATCGCTTCCGTCGTGTGAGGGGGAAGGAGTGGGACTTTTCTCCTGTGCTTGGATTTCTTGAGCCTCGCGAGCTGGACAACCATCTTTTCAACATTTATGTTTATGTGGAGGAAAAGCGGTTGGTGCGATGTGGTATCTCGATGGATTTAGTTTGGCCAGCGGAGGCTTCTCAAGGAGGGGCTCGTAAGAGGAAAGCGGCGACGACCCCTCCTGGTGATAATAATATTGTGGTGGCAGCGGCAACTTCTGACATTTGTCAAGATTCGACTCCTGAGGTGTAGATACTTGCTCCCTAGTTCCTCAGGTGTCTGCTGGTACAGGAGCTCCGCGGATGTCTTCTTCCTTGAGGGCGATGAGCGATGCGGTAAGGGTTTGACTTGTTCCCAAGGCTTTTTTTCCCTTGTTTTTTCTTGCTGATAGAGGCTAACTTTGATTTTTCTTTTGTGTAGATAGAGACTAAGGAGCAGATTATAGTGACATGGAATGATCATTACGTGAGTCTGAAGGACGGGTACCTTGCCCTTCGGGAGAAGCTCCGGTTGACGTCGAGCTTGCTTGATTCCTTGAGGGAGGAGCATGATCGGGACGCGGTGCGGTTTTGCCAGACCGGGTCGGTTCTGAAGTCCGAGCTAGAGGATGCACGTACGGCTTTGGAGGTGGAGAAGACTCTGGTAGAGAGAACCACCCAGATGTTGAAGCACTCGAAGGAGGAGACCTTGGGCTTGGAGGCCGAGTTGCAGGCAGCACGGGATGAGGTCTCCGGCCTCGATACTCAGCTACGGGCGGTGAAGGCCCAAGTAGAGATGTTGTCTTCTGACAACCATGTGTCGGAGCTGAAGGCCGCAGGACTTGCAGGATACCTGGACTAGCTGGACTACATGCGAGATCGCAGCTTGATTGTGGAGGAGGTCCGCGACGAGATTTGGTCCATGGAGGTGGAGCCCTAGATAAACGATGTTTGTGAGCTAGCGCTTTGGCGCGGTGTCTCAAAGGCTTTTCGCCTAGTTGGCACGAGCCTAGGATGCGACACATCCTGTTTCAGCTTTGCAGATGTTTCTGAGGATGAGCGTTCCGACTCAGATGCTGAGGACGAGTAGCAGCACATATACACTTGTTGTTCTATGCTTCATTATTTAGTCGGGCATATTGTGTTTTGCCCCTTGTTTAGTTTTGCCTGTTATTGCTCCTAGGAATTGATTGTACTTGTATCATTTTGTCATGAAATTTTTGTTTTTTATGTCATCTTGGCTGCTTGTTTGCGCTGGTTCGCTGCTTAATGTGCACAGCTTGGGTCCATGACTTAGATTGAGTGAGGGATGCTCGTAACTTAGTTTGTGCAAGAGATACTCGCAGCTTAGTTTGCGCAAGGGATGCTCGCGGCTTAGCTCACGTGAGGGATGCTCGCGGTTTCTTCGTGAGGGGGGCAGGCCCCCATGGTGTTGCACAAGGGTTGCGTCAGGGAATGTAAATACTCAATCCGACCATCGTAGGTGCTTAATACGGGCACTGGAGAACGTAAGTGCTGAATCCGGGTGCAATCGCGAGGGGGTAGGCCCTGACGTTGGCATGCAGAGTGACGTCGGAGAATGTAAGTACTCAATCTGACCGTCGGAGAACGTAGGTGCTCAATCCAGGTGCTGGAGAACGTAAGTGCTCAATCTGGGTGCAATCACGTTGGGGGGTAGGCCCTGGCATTGGCATGAAGAGTGACGTCGGAGATTTTAAGTATTCAATCCGACCGTCGGAGAACGTAGGTGCTCAATCCGGGTACTGGAGAACGTAAGTGCTCAATCTGGGTGCAATCATGAGGGGGGGTAGCCCCTGGCGTTGGCATGAAGAGTGGCGTCGAAGAATGTAAGTACTCAATCCGACCGTCGGAGAACGTAGGTGCTTAATCCAGGTGCCGGAGAACGTAAGTGCTCAATCCGGGTGACGGAGAATGTAAGTGCTCAATCTGGGTGCAATCACGGGGGGGGGGGGGGGGGGGGGGGGGCAGGCCCTGACGATGGCATGAAGAGTGACGTCGGAGAATGTAAGTACTCAATCCGACTGTCAGAGAACGTAGGTGCTCAATCCGGGTGCCGGAGAACGCAAGTGCTCAATCCGGGAGCAATCGCGAGGGGGGAAGGCCCTGACGATGGCAGGACGAGTGACGTCGGAGAATGTAAGTACTCAATTCGACTATCAGAGAACGTAGGTGCTCAATCCGGGTGCCAGAGAACACAGGTGCTCAATCCGAGTGCTGGAGAATGTAAGTGCTCAATCCGGGTGCAATCGCGAGGGGGGAAGGCCCTGATGATGACATGATGAGTGACGTCAGAGAATGTAAGTACTCAATCCGACTGTCGAAGAATGTAGGTGCTCAATCCGGGTGCCGGAGAACGTAAGTGCTCAATCCGGGTGCAATCGCGAGGGGGGCAGGCCCTGACGATGGCCTGACGTTGTGGGGCAAAGTTGGTGAAGAACCAGCTTGTTCGGTTTGTAAGCACATCTTTACCTTAAAACAAATATGATATTGTACTTCGAAATAAACATGGTTTGCGCGAGCCTGAGCTCGTGACTTTTACTGTTCTAAAGTGATGAAAAAAAGGTGATCGAAAATGCATACAATAAACAACATTAATAAAAAATGCGGAGGGATAGATGCAATGCAAATTCCAGGCTGCAGGCGTGCTGTAGAGGGTCATCCTGCGTCGGGTAGAGTGCCCATCCTAGGTATCCATCGTCGGGGGTTCGGCGATGTTCTCTATATTGCCCCCATTTGCCTTCCTCCACCGCTTCATTGTGCTGGGATCTGTGCTTGTCCTTGCAAAAATCTCCCGATGAACCCCTAGCGAACAAGACGTTCAATTTTGTCTTTTAGCCCGACATACTCTTCGGTGTTGTGACCCGTTGTGCGGTGGAACTCGCAGTATCTTATCTGGTCAGCCTTGGGGTTTGGCCGCGGTGCTCTTGGTCGTTGGAATGCCGGATCATATTGAATTACAAACATCACATTAGTGCGGGTGGTATTCAGAGGGGTATATTCCTGAAGTGGATGTTTCCCCCCATTCCTGGGAAGGTCACGTTGACGACTATCGTGGCGACGCTCACTCTGACGTCGTTCTTCTTGTCTTGTAAGAGTTGGTTGCTCTTCTTTCTTCCTTTTCTGTTTTCCTTCAAACTGCTGGCGGTGGACATCAATAGCTTTGTTGGCGGCGATCTGAGCCTCCACCCGATGCACGAGGTCAGGATAACTAGGGAAGGTCTATCTCATTAGTGCTAAGTAGAAGCCGCTAGGGCGAAGGCCTCCCAGGAATACCCCTCGCAACAATTCGTGGTAAACTCCTGGAATTTGGCGAGCCTCTGTAGTAAAACGGCGGAAGTGGTCCTTCAGGGTTTCTCCTTCGTTCTGGCAGATCCCCGAGAGGTGGGAGGGGTCGCGAACGATCCTGCGATTAGCGATAAACTGATCGACAAACTGTCTTGTTAGCTCCGTAAAATCGGCGATGGTCCCCGCCCTTAATGAATGGAACCACGTTCGGGCCTGGCCCTTCAAAGTGGCCGGAAACAGTTGGCAGAGCAACTGGTCTGGGACATTGTAGATCCTCATTATGGTCGTGAAGTGATTGACATGCTCTAGTGGGTCGTCGATCCCGTCGAACGTTTCAATACTCGGGAGCTTGAACCCATATGAGATTGGATTGTCGAGAATTTGTGGTGCCAAAGGGGAGCCTTGGCAAAGCGGTCGGCGATCGTGGACATTCCATCGTCCTGCCTGGCGGTATTCCTCAGCGATGACCTCTCGGATCTCTTCTCGAGTAAATCTTTCGAGTGGTGGGGGGTGGGCATCATTGACCTGGTTGCGTCGATGGTTGTCTGCTCCGGCCCCTCTCTGGGGCGGGGAGCGGAACTGGCAGCCTTGGAGTATGCCTCAGGTTCATCCTGTGTCGAAGGAAATTCCTGGGCTCTGCGCTGATTCGGCTGCGGCGGAAGATTGGTGGGTGCTGGCGGTTCCGCCGGTGCGGGTGGTCCCCCGAGGTTTCGAAACAAGGTGAGCAATTCAGTTTGCTGCTCTTCCATTTGGCGAACACGCCCCTCCAAGGAGGTAACGGGGGTAAAGGCTGCTTCAGCCGTTAGTGGCACGTATACCAAAGAGTGGGAGCATGTTGGTTCGGCGTGCCCACCTACGGCGGATCCTTCAGCGATGCGAGTGCCTCTCTTTGCCATGGGAGCAGGACCCGGAAGCCGTTGAGCTGGTGATCTAGCTCTTTCGAAGGATGATGGGAATCGCTTTCCCACAGACATCGCCAAATTGTTGCGGACTAACTCGATGCCCCGGTCGGACCGGATTTGTTCGAACCGTCTTAGCTCATGAGGTGGTCGAGCGCGCACACAGTCAATGAAAGTAGAGAGTTGACACAAGATGTGATTACGTGGAAAAACCCCTTAAATGGGTAAAAAACAACGTGACCAGGTCTGCGCCGATCAAATTCCACTAGATTCTGGTGATTACAGTGTGTTGGAGAATCGGGGAGACAAGCCGCTCCAATTACAACTTGGGGGAGAGAGACTACGGCTCCCGACGGGCAACAGACTGCGCCGCGGGAGTCACTTGGGTGTTGAAATGAGTGGGATGATCATGATGCTCTGGCGCTTGCGGTCGCGTATACTTGCTGGCGACGGTTGCCTTCTTCCTTTTGCTTTTTGGGGACTTGACGTTTTCCTACTTGTGGCGTGTTGGTGGCCGCCGGTGGTTCACGATGACAGGAGGCCAACTCGGGGGTGGATGCAGGTGAGTTCTCTCCTGAGGAAGAAGAAGGCAACCCCGAGAAGAAAAAAGGTGAAGAATGAAGATCCTTTGGGGTCTATTTTATAGCCTCCAGGGGAGGATCATGGCGGGCCCCACCACTAAAGTAGTGGGTTAGTGGGTGGTTACCCACTTGATCGGAAGGCGAGGAGAGCCTCCCCTTGATCGGACGGTGGGGAGGTTGCCCATGGCAACGGGCCGCCACGACGGCGTTGGTGGCCGGCGGCGGGGGCGGCCGGCGGCCCGCCGTGGAGAGGCCGACGGCTTGTCGTGGCTTGGCCGGGGGCCTGCCGTGGCCGGGCTGCCGACGGCCTTGTGGCCGGCTGCGACTAGGCCTGGTCATGGCCGGCCGCGGCGAGGCAGGCCGCGGCCAGGCCGGCGGCCTGCCGGCGAGGCCGGTGCCTTGCCGCGGCGACCCTGTCGGCGAGGCCGGTGGTTCGGCCGCAGCAAGGCCCGGGAGGGGGGCGGCCACCGGGGGTGGTCAGGCCGCCCGATGACGGGGGTCATCCCGGCGGCGGCCGCCCTCCTCCATGGTGAGAGGGAGTGGGTCCCCCCCCCCATAATTCTCTCATCATGAGAGTTCATGGGGGGGGGGGGGGGGAATGACCCACCTATGATCCACTTTGGGAATAGATCATGGGGGGGTGGGGGGGAATGGCCCACCCATGATCCATTTTGGGAGGAGATCATGGGGGGGGGGGGGGGGGGCTTTCTCTTCCTATAAAATGATGGTGAAAACCCATCAATTATCATCAACTAGACGACCAAGAAAAATTTAAACTTTCCTCAACCCATACATCTCGAACACTCAAATTGATAATAGAATCAACAGATTAAGAATTTTGCTTCTCCTCCGTCATTTTTTCCGCAAAGTTTGTGGTCGTTCATTCTCTTCGTCCAGTAATCTGTTGTCTTCATACAACATTTTTACCTTCAAATGTTGAGAAAAAAAAATGTTGGAGTGATGAGATGATATAATGGCAGAAGAGAAGAAAGATACAGGAGAGTGATGATCAGCGGTTTTGTTACCTGCTCTTCAGCTCTCTGGAGATTTATCAGGAGGTTCTCCTTATCTTCTTGCAGGGCCTTGACTTCAGCACATAGAGTAATTTTGCAAAACATTTCAAATTATAAGGTGACTTTTAAAAAGAGTAACCAAGGCATTGTGCTTTGAAGAACTAATTATTGTAAGGTTGAGAGAATGAGAGATGGGGGATCCTCCGCATTTGGCACCGACTGGATCACCAAGATGAAATTGATCCCCATAATGAAATGCATGTAAAACTATTAGAAGCTTGTCTGTTGATTAAGAAAATGTGCAACTAAGCTAACACAAATATCAAAGGGAGCAGCACTAGACATAAATGCATCAGAGCCTAGATTGATTGTGATTAAAAAGCTATTTAGTTCATCTTTTCAATATATTTAAATTACGTTACATTCAAAATAGATGCAAACACGTAGGATAAGAAATTCATAAATAGGCTCTATGGCATTAAGGGGTAATGTTACAAAAACATTCTTCCGAACACTGCATTAGCAAGAACTCCATGTAGGGGCGGAGCTATCTAGGGACCTGTGGGGGCTCGTGCCCCCACGCATTTTTCGGTCCAGTTCAGTGAACCGCAGGTCCGCAGCCGAGTTCCTGAAACCCTAAGCCTGCAGTCGACCCTGCGGGCCGCGTCATTTTCTCCTGATTCCTGATTCTAAGTATCTTGTGCCCTTACGCTCCAATATTTCTGGCTCCGCCACTGACTCCATGCATTGGCTGCCATTTTTCTCTTAACCAAAAGATGTAAGCACATTATTATTTCTATAAACATTGCAGTTGGCATAAGCTAAATGTTTCATATGACCGTTTCTTTATGAAGTTCATCACAAAATTTAGGTAAAAACCACTTCATAATCACTGGGATTCGAGCTCTGTTTGGAACAGCTTATGAACAGCTTATGCTGATCAATAATATTGTTTTAGGGCCTGTCTGAAGGAGTAGAAGAAGAAGTAGGTTTAGTAAATACAATCTCCCTAAGAGGATCTTCTGCTTCTCTCTTGGACATCTTCAGGTCTTGAACTCCCAGAATTTTTACAGTAGAGGCTCTTGGAACAACAGTTTTTGGGTGTACCTGCATGTAAGCATTAGGATCAAAGAGATGTTTATCTACCTCAAATTTGTCAAGTTCTTTTTGTCTGTAGGTAGACATTGTAGTGAATTTAGATGGATCAGATCCTTCTGCTTTAGCTTTGTTTATCTGATACAAGCCAACCAATTCTTGGAATCTAGCCATTTTGAAGTTGAGATCTAACTCAGGTTCATAACCTGGAGATGGAGGTCTCCATATATTAGTTGAAACATCCTGAGTAGTCCATTTCGGCTTCCTGAGAATAACAGACTATTGCTGAAAATTTGTTGTAGAATAATTCACTTCAGATTTTCCAGCATAATAAAAATTTGGAGGTCTGTATTAACTGTGTTTTCCAACAAATCTGACTTGGTGCTTTGTTCCTTTCCCACTAGAAGATCCACCTCTGAAATGATATCTAGAAGATCTTCCTTGACTGTGAGGGGCATAAGGCTTAGGTTGCTTGGAGGAGGTAGACCTGGAAGCAATGTTTCCTGAGGAACCTGCAGCAGGAGGAGGACGAGGCGGTGGATCTTTCCTGAATTTCTTCACTGGAGAAGATCCAAGCTTCTTCTTCTTCTTCTGAACTTTTTCCTAGTTCCTTGACAACTTCATCCAATGAGGAGTTGTTGGAGTCAAAGGATTGTTATATAAGATGTAATAAGGAATATCATTGTTTGGATTGGGCTTGGGAGTAGCCTTTCCTATAGCCTTCCTCTGCTTTATTTTAGAACTCTTGAAACTGTCAGAGTCAGAATCATCATCAGAATCCTCATCATCATCACTGGAATAACCGGAAGGAACATTGTATAACTCATCAAGAGCTTTTAGAAGATCTTTTGAAATATGCTTTTCAGTTGGAGGAGCCACTGAAGGTTCTTGAAGATCAAATTCTGGAGCAATTGTTTCAGCAACTTTTTCAGCCAGTAACTTATTTTCTTCTATATTTGCCATAATGATTGCATCAAGATCAGGAAGGGAACTATCATCCATTTTTTATGTTGGACTTGAGATGGCCTCTAGAGAACTAGTCTTAAGTTGATCTTCTGGAAGAGATACTTCTTGAGCTGGAGCTAGAATTTCCTCTACAGATAGCTTTTCTTCAGCATTTTGCTTATCTTCAGCCATTTCTTCATCTAGAATTTCAATCATGTCAGGTAGTGGAGAAGAGGAGAGGACAGAGGTTGTAGGAGAGAGAGCCTTGGGCTCATAAGACTCATCCTCAGCAATTTTAACTGACTCAGCCTCTGGAGGTGGAACAAGCTCAGGCTCTGGAGTTTTAAAGCTGCTCTGAATAAGCTGTAAATTTTTTGTGCACACTAGAGCAGTATAACAGAAAATATCTGTGCAAAAATGATTGGAGACAAAGGAAATAAAGTTATTGTGAGTCAAATCAAAATAATCTAGAATGGCAGTCAGTTCAATTAAAGGAGAGACGGTAACCTCTCCAACAGAAAGAACATCCAAAGAATAAACTGAGTCATCTGTCTCTGAATCTGTAGACAAAATTTCTGCTAGCTCTATTTCTTGTGCATATGTTATCTCTGTATCTGAAATAACTGTATCTATAAGAACTGCTGCTTCTACTGCTGCTGCTGCAAGAACTGTTCATGCTGCTGGAAGAGGGGTAACTTCTTCATAGAACATCTCCCCCTGCCTGGTATCAGGAAGACCTGATGTCAGGCCCCTAAGTGAAGAAGGGCAGAGAAAGAAGGTATCTGAGTAGATAAGGAATTGATGGAAAGAATTAGAGGTGCAATGGCATCCTCTATGAGAGATTTGATGGTTGGAGTGAGAAGAGAGATGATGGTAGATGGATCAGATGAGGAAGATGGGAGAGAAGAAGTGGTGATACCACAAGAAGTACAGACATTTAAGGAAGTGGATGGAGGAGAAGGTAGAATTGGAGGGATGATGGTGGATGTGGAGGGAATGACTGGAGTAAAGAGTGGAGGGATGTCAAATGTGATATCCATAGGAGTGGTATCAGCGAGTAGATTTGATTATGGAGAAGTATGTATTGGTGATTGTATTGGTGATTGTACTGGTGATTGTACTGGTGATGGGGATGGTGTTGGTGTTATGAGGAGATTGAAGGTGGGAGACAATTGTGTAGATACAGAAGTGGTGAAAGGAATATCCTGAGAGTGGTGAGGTAGAAAAGATTGAGGTAGTGATGTATGAGGTGGAGAAGGAGGAGGATGATTCCCTAGTGCCTCTTCAGTAGGTTGAGGAGTGACACTTATATTCCTTGTGTCCTTTGAAGTCCTTAAGGAGGAGCAGGCCCTGGAGGGCTTTGAGATGGTCCTTTCCCATTTTCCAAAGAGAGCTGAGGTCAGTCTCTTGGAAGCAATGATGAAAACTGTTGGAGAGACCAACAGTTGAGGACATTTCTCTTGGAGGAAAATGCCTAGAATCCTACCAAAGCAGACTTCTCTTTTATTATTTTTCTTCTTAATGAGATCAAACAAAATGTTACCCCAATTCACTTATTTCTATTTTACCAGGGCACTCATCATAAGGAATCGGTGCCGGGTAATATAGTCATGGGTAGTGTGCTTCCCAATTAGCACCTTACGTACTATGTAGGACATAAACTTGTACTCAACAGACAAGTTCTTTTTCAGTAACTTACTAGTGTTTCCCCCGAAGTGACCCATCCGTGTAAGCATTTCACCAAACTCATCACTATCCAGTTTTATATCGTCACTTCCATTAATGAAACCAAATATCGCAGAAAGAATATCAGGAGTTAGGATCACCTCCTGTCCAATAATGGTGCCGACTAGGGTTTTTCCGTCTGGAGAAGACGACGAGAAAACCCATTCTTTTATCTCTGCCACATGTAGCTTCATCCTGGTAATCATCACTTTGAGAAGTTGCGGCTCATTGAACAACTTCAAAATATCCTGGAATATTAGGTCTGTATGCTTGAAGGAGTTCACATCTATATCAAACCCAGCATCAAAATTCATCCCGGAGAGGTTCGCCGCCGAAATCAGCATGAGAGCTCCTACAAGGAAATAACAAGAGATCAAGTGCAAAGGAAATTGAAAGCGCGAGACGAATTTCGTCTAAAACTTAGATTATAAGGTCTTTAGAAGACGAAAGGACGATCTCCGACCGACAAAAAAAAAAGATCTTCGATCTGAGTTCGACGAAGTATTTTAATAGAAAATGAGCTCGTCGATATCAGTCTGAAGAAGATGAATAAATCATCGATCTCCGTTCGACGATAAATTCACTGAAGCAAGTATCGTTGATCTCCGTACAACGACAACAGTTTCACTACTGAAGTAATAATACAGGAGGATTTATTAAATGATACCTGAAACCTTTCATCACATAATTAACTTAGGGATATAAGGTTGTGATTTAGTCCACTTACATATGCTACCTTCCTGAAAGTGACAGCTCCAATTTTAACATTCTCATAGCCTTCCATTTGGCCATAGTTGGAGTCACCAAATATTAATTTTGGACCTAGCTTGGTATTATAGTTGATTAGGTTTTCCTTGCTGTCAGTCACATTCTTTGAACAGCCACTATCCAGGTACCACTATTCCCTTGTGGTAGGATAGTCTTTCATGTGCATTTAAACAGATTAGATATTCTTGACCCAGGTTACCTTGGGTCCTTGTTTCTTTTCATAATTAAAACTGGAAATATAAGAGTATTTAGGTTGGTTTTTATACCCTAGGGGGTGATATCTTCTTGGTGGAATTATCCACTGATTAAATTGGTTAATGACAGATCTTGGTTGATTATAAGTTTTAGAAAAATTCGAGTTTTTGTTAAATTGAACTGGGATCGACGAATCTTGATAATTTTGTCGATCTGTGTTCGACGAAAAGGGATGAGTTCGTCAAACTCCGCTCAGAGAATGAAGGTATTCATTTTATGTGCCCCAATATCGTCGATCATAGTTCAAAGAACTATATTGCTTTCGTCGATCGTAGTTCGACAAATAATTATAAGAGAATTCTGTTTTCAGAGTTCGTCGATTGGAGTTCGATGAATTGTAAGAATTTCGTCGGTCTGAGTTCGACGAAAACTATTGAACATAGTTTTTATAAGATATCTTATTTTCCTTTCTCTTTTTCTTAATCTTCTGAGTAACTTCAATTGGTTGATTATCTTCATTTAGCTTTTCTTTTCCTTTTTCAGAGTCAAATTTGATTGGAGTAGACAATACGTTTTTCTGAATTAAAGGGGGTTGGCTTGATGAAGCACCTAAGTCCAGCTTGCATTAAGTCTGACATTTATTGTGCTTGTGATGTTCATCAACTTGATGCTTCTCCAATTTAGGAATTCTTCAAGTTTCCTTGCCACAACTAATTCAGTTTTTAGAGACACGATTTGTTCTATTGCAATAGTTAGTTCATCCTTTAATTTGATGTTTTCAGATAAAAGATTATCTTGTTCAGTTATCTTGTCTATGAGTATTTTAATTTCCTTCTCAAAATTAATCAAATCATTACATAATAGTTTGAATTCATTTTTAAAGCTATCTGAATTAAAATCAAATGAAGAGATTACCTGATCCTCTTTAGATTTTTCAGATTGCTCATCTTCAGAAAGGCTGCCGGATGCATTGATATCCTTTGTTGAAGCCAAAAATGACCTCTGTGGAGTTCGGGGTCCCAAAAGAGGGGTGACCGCGCACCTACTACCCTCAAGCGAACGATCTAGGCACAGGATTAGGAACACAAGGGACAGACCCAAGGTCTCAGCGTGCAGGACCCACCGCATACCCGGAAGACTAACAAACTCTTCCCCTCCCAAGCCAAAGACTGAGCTAAGACACCTTCGGAGGGCGCTCTGGGCCGACCAGAACATCTAAGGAAAATCTCGAGATCAACTCTCTCCTATCCAGATGTGTATCCTTGGGTCTACACAAAATGCTCCTCACCCGCCCTACTAATGGCGCAAACTCGCCGAGCAATTCCACGACACGCTGCCCAAGCTGGGCCACTAACAACGTAATTCCGCTATTCTAAAAGGCTGTCAACAGGCCATCAGGGGCTTCCCGGCAACTATACCTTGGGGCCCCCACGGGGCGAGCGGTTCACGAGCACACCACTCGCCCAAGACGGAAGGAGTAAACCATACATAAACAGAGCATCACAGATATTAAAAAATATTACAGGAATATGAATTCCATACTTCGGCACGCAGGCCGGCAATATAAGCAAAAAATATGCCTTTGAGGGACGGCACAAGCTTGGGCTTAAGCCCGCTACTCCCCGCTTGGTAACGCAACACCTGTACGTCAACGACTCAAATGGCGGCGGTCAGCTAAACGCAAGTCAGCTAACATGAGCGGACCAAATATATTGCACACACCCCTTTTTGGGGGCTGTGGTGCTTATTCCCTGCAAATGAATAATATACAACTTCCTCGGAGCCTTCTCCGGGAATCCCAGAACATCACCAATCCTGCTCATACGTCCGGATGGGCTTCACACAGCATGCCTAAACCCGCACTCATGCTTCCGGGTGCTAATACAGTTAATTGCAGGGTCGTACACGTCAACCTATTGGAGAGCTCCCTTCCCCCACCCATTGGTGGAGAGGGGCTTCCATGCAAATATGTAAAATGAGGGCTTCACCTGTCCAAGTAGAAATTTTGTTACCCTTGACGCGTGTTTTTTGTCGGCGGTGTCAGGCCTTGCTGAAGAAATAACTTCTCATCCTCCTCCTTGATGGCCGAGTCTTTGCTGGGAGAGATGGAATCATCCCCCTCTCTCTCTTGGTAGCTGGTTCGAGCTCCAGGCGGCTCCTGGAGAGGAGCTCCTGGCCGGCCTTGCTGTAGGCGGCGCCGGGAGAGGAGCTCCCGGCCGGCCTCGCTGTAGGCGGCGCCGGGAGAGGAGCTCCCGACCGGCCTTGCTGTAGACGACGCCAGGAGAGGAGCTCCCAACCAGCCTTGCTGTAGCCGGCGCCAGGAGAGGAGCTCCCGGCCGGGCTTGCTTTTCCCTAGGCGGAGGCGACGAAGAGAGGGGGAGGGGCTCGGCCAGCTCTTGCTCCTGGCGGCTGCGATGAAGAAGAGCGGAGCTCGGTCTGCACTTGCCAGTGGTGGCCTGGACAGAAAAAATAGGAGAGGCTCGGGCTGCACTTCCAGGCGGCCGGAGAAGGAGAGAGGGCGGGCCTGTGGGGCTGCGCTTCTCCAGGCCGAGGGAGAGAGGGGGGCGGGTGTTGCTGCTATTGCTCCAGGTCAAAAGTGAGAGAGGGGGGTGGGTGTTGCTGCTGTTGCTCCAGGCCGAACCCTAGCCGGGGAGTAAAAATAAAAAAACCTTTCTCTCATCTCTCTCCCTCTTGCTTGCCCGAGCCCCCTCCTTGATTTTCTCTTTCTTTTGCCTTTTTTCCCACTTCTTCTGTACCCCCGCTGCTCCATCTTTTATCCTTCTTCTTATTTCATTTTTCTTTTGCTGCTGTCCACCCGAACCCCCCACCTCTATCCAGACTCCATTATTTTATTTGCTTTGCTTTTTTCCTCTGTATACAGTCACCTCCCATATGCATATATATAATATAAATATTATGATATTAATATATATAATATTAATATATCATAATATTAAACAAATATATTAATAGTAACAAAAATCCTCGACACACAAAAAACTCTGCACGCAAGCGCGAGCGCTCGCATGTGCTCGAACGGGGCTGCACCACATTACCGCTAATAGTATGTCCCGAGCGCGCCACTTGGGGAGGATCCCGCTCGGTTGGATATGGGGTTGTACACAATCCCTGCTCTTTTCGAGCTTGGCACAAGCTCACAAAGAAATGTCTAACCCCAAGTATCCGTCGAGTGGGAGCCGACCCGAAGAAAAATTTTGGGAGAATCCAAAATTTGCATTTAAAACTCTAATTTCTCCATGCCCCTTCTGATCATGTTGAACCACTCGATACAGTTTTGCTCACTGCTATTGGATTTCCCTTATACCATTACTTACAATAAATACATAATTCCTCAAGATATTGCGAAATAATGAAGTCAAATATTTTGCATTCTCTTGAACACGCGTAGCTAATCCTTTCTCCCCAGGTATGCCTACCGCCCTGCCCAGCTAATGAGAGCCTGAGCAGCGAGACTACCTGGGGCCGAGCAGAACTCGGTGTCCCTTACCCCCACAGGCGAGCCTACAGAATTGCCAGCTAGAAGAGAGCCTGCGCAGCGGGTCTACCTGCGGCCGAGCCGATCTCGGGGTGACGATGAAGTTTCCTCAAACCAAACCTATCCCCCACAGGAGAGCCTTCAGACCTACCAGCTAGAAGAGAGCCTGCGCAGCCGGTCTACCTGGGGCCGAGCCGAGCTCGGGGTGCCGATGACGTTTCCTCAAACTAAACCTATCCCCCACAGGCGAGCCTTCACACCTGCTAGCTAGATGAGAGCTTGCGCAGCGGGTCTACCTGGGGTCGAGCCGAGCTCGAGGTGCCGATGAAGTTTCCTCAAATCAAACCTATCCCCCACAGGCGAGCCTTCGGACCTGCCAGCTAGATGAGAGCCTGCGCAGCGGGTCTACCTGGGGCCGAGCCGAGCTCAGGGTGCCGATGAAGTTTTCTCAAACCAAACCTATCCCCCACAGGCGAGCATTCGGACCTGCCAGCTAGATGAGAGCCTGCGCAGCGGGTCTACCTGGGGTCGAGCCGATCTCAGGGTGTCGATGACGTTTCCTCAAACCAAACCTATCCCACACAGGCGAGCCTTCGGACCTGCCAGCTAGATGAGAGCCTGCATAGCGGGTCTACCTGGGGCCGAGCCGATCTCGGGGTGCCGATGACGTTTCCTCAAACCAAACCTATCCCCCACAGGCAAGCCTTCGGACCTGCCAGCTAGATGAGAGCCTGCGCAGTGGGTCTACCTGGGGCCGAGCCAAGCTCGCGGTGCCAATGAAGTTCTCAAACCAAACCTATCCCCCACAGGCGAGCCTTTGGACATGCCAGCTAGATGAGAGCCTGCGCAGCGGGTCTACCTGGGGCCGAGCCGAGCTCGGGGTGCCGATGAAGTTTCCTCAAACCAAACCTATCCCCCACAGGCGAGCCTTCGGACCTGCCAGCTAGATTAAAGCCTGTGCAGCGGGTCTACCTGGGGTCGAGCCGAGCTCGCGGTGCCGATGAAGTTTTCTCAAACCAAACCTATACCCTACAGGCGAGCCTTCGGACCTGCCAGCTAGATGAGAGCCTGCGCAGCGGGTCTACCTGGGGTCGAGTCGAGCTCGGGGTGCCGATGACGTTTCCTCAATCCAAACCTATCCCCCATAGGCGAGCCTTCGGACCTACGAGCTAGATGAGAGCCTGCGCAGCGGGTCTACCTGGGGCTGAGCCGAGCTCGGGGTGCCGATGAAGTTCTCAAAGCAAACTTATACCCCACAGGAGAGCCTTCGGACTTGCCAGCTAGATGAGAGCCTGCGCAGCGGGTCTACCTGGGGCTGAGCCGAGCTCGGGGTGCCGATGAAGTTCTCAAACCAAACATATCACCCAGAGGCGAGCCTTCGGACCTGCTAGCTAGATGAGAGCCTGCACAGCGGGTCTACCTGGGGCCGAGCCGAGCTCGGGGTGCCGATGAAGTTCTTAAACCAAACCTATCCCCCACAGGCGAGCCTTCGGACCTGCCAACTAGATGAGAGATTACGCAGAAGGTCTACCTGGGGCCGAGCCGAGCTCGGAGTGCCGATGTAGTTCTCAAACCAAACCTATCCCCCACAGGCGAGACTTCGGACCTGCCAGCTAGATAAGAGCCTGCTCAGCGGGTCTACCTGGGGCCGAGCCGAGCTTGGGGTGCCGATGAAGTTCTCAAACCAAACCTATCCCCCACAAGCGAGCCTTCGGACCTGCCAGCTAGATGAGAGCCTGCACAGCGGGTCTACCTGGGGCTGAGCCGAGCTCGGGGTGTCGATGAAGTTTCCTCAAACCATACATATCCCCCACAGGAGAGACTTCGGACCTGCCAGCTAGATGAGAGCCTGCACAGCAGGTCTACCTGGGGCCAAGCCGAGCTCGGGGTGCCGATGAAGTTCTCAAACCAAACCTATCCCCCATAGGCGAGGCTTCGGACCTGCCAGGTAGATGAGAGCCTGCGCAGCGGGTCTACCTGGGGCCGAGTCGAGCTCGGGGTGCCGATGAAGTTCTCAAACCAAACCTATCCCCCACAGGCGAGCCTTCGGACCTGCAAGCTAGATAAGAGCCTGCGCAGCAGGTCTACCTGGGGCCGAGCCAAGCTCGGGGTGCCAATGAAGTTCTCAAAGCAAACTTATCCCCCACAGGCGAGCCTACGGACCTGCCAGATAGATGAGAGCCTACGCAGTGGGTCTACCTGGGGCCGAGCCGAGCTCGAGGTGCTGATGAAGTTCTCAAACCAAACCTATCCCCCACATGCGAGCCTTCGGACCTGCCAGCTAGATAAGAGCCTGCGCAGCGGGTCTAACTGGGGCCGAGCCGATCTCGGGGTGCCGATGAAGTTCTCAAAGCAAACCTATCCCCCATAAGCGAGCCTTCGGAACTGCCAGGTAGATGAGAGCCTGCGCAGCGGGTCTACCTGGGGCCGAGCCGAGCTCGGGGTGCCGATGAAGTTCTCAAACCAAACCTATCCCCCACAGGCGAGCCTTCAGACCTGTCAGCTAGATGACAGCCTGCGCAGCGGGTCTACCTGGGGTCGAGCTGAGCTCGGGGTATTATAAAACCAAGAACTAGGACCTCTCCCCCACAGGCAAGCCTTCAAACCTGCCAGCTAGTAGGAGCCAGGAAGCGGGTCTACCTCGGGCCGAGCCACGCTCGGGGTAGTGCAGAACCAAGAACCAGGACCTCTCCCCCACAGGCGAGCCTTCGGACCTGCCAGCTAGTATGAGCCAGGTACCGGGTTTACCTGGGGCCGAGCCGCGCTCGGGGTAGTGTAGAACCAAGAACCAGGACCTCTCTCCCATAGGAGAGCCTTCGGACCTGCCAGCTAGTAGGAGCCAGGCAGCGTGTCTACCTGGGGCCAAGCCACGCTCGGGGTAGTGCAGAACCAAGAACCAGGACCTCTCCCCCACATGCGAGCCTTCGGACCTGCCAGCTATTAGGGAGCTTGCGCAGCGGGTCTACCTGGGGGTCTCCTCTCCAACACAACTCCAACCCCCGAGTGAGCCTACAGCCCTGCCAGCTTGATGAGAGTCTGGTCAGCGGGTCTTCTCGGGGTCTTCTCTCCAACACAAATATAAAGCAAACATAAAGGTAAACAAATAACTCAAAAGAACTTTTAACCCGGTCAATCAAGTCAAGGTCCGACACGGGGCATCTCTACCCGCTACATCCACCCTCCTGAGAACGAGGGTCGCTCATATAATATTCTCCCTAAGGCACGTTTTGATCTCCAATATCGAACATCCTAGGGACAAGAGGGGAATGGGAGGTGGCTCTTGAAGCCAAAAATGACCTTTGTGGAGTTCGGGGTCCTAAAAGAGGGGTGACAGTGCACCTACTACCCTCAAGCGAACGATCTAGGCACAAGATTAGGAACACAAGGGACAGACCCAAGGTCTTAGTGTGGAGGACCCACCGCATACACGGAAGACTAACAAACTCTTCCCCTCCCAACCCAAAGACTGATCTAAGACACCTTCGGAGGGCGCTCTCGGCTGACCGGAACATCTAAGGAGAATCTCGAGATTAACTCTCTCCTATCCAGATGTGTCTCCTTGGGTCTACACAAAATGCTCCTCTCCCGGAGTAATAATGGCGCAAACTCGCCGAGCAATTCCACGACACGCTGACCAAGTTGGGTCACTAACAACGTAATTCCGCTATTCTAAAAGGCTGTCAACAGGCCATCAGGGGCTTCCCGACAACTATACCTCGGGGCCCCCACGGGGTGAGCGGTTCACGAGCACACCACTCGCCCAAGATGGAAGGAGTAAACCATACATAAACAGAGCATCACAGATATTAAAAAATATTACAGGAATATGAATTCCATACTTCGGCACGCAGGCCGGCAATATAAGCAAAAAATAGGCCTTCGAGGGCCGATACAAGTCTGGGCTTAAGCCCGCTACTCCCCACTTGGTACTGCAACACATGTATGTCAACGTCTCAAATGGCGGCAGTCAGCTAAACGCCAGTCGGCTAACATGAGCGGACCAAATATATTGCACACACCCTTTTTTCGGGGGCTGTGGCGCGCATTCCCTGCAAATGAATAATATACAACTTTCTCGGAGTCTTATCCGGGAACCCTAAAACATCACCAATCCGGCTCATACGTCCGGATGGGCCTCATACAACATGCCTAAACCCGTCCTCACGCTTCCGGGTGCTAATACAGTTAATTGCAGGGTCGTACACGTCAACCCATCGGAGAGCTCCCTTCCCCCACCCGTTGGTCGAGAGGGACTTCCATGCAAATATGTAAAATGAGGGCTTCACCTGCCCAAGTAGAAATTTTGTTACCCTTGACGCGTGTTTTTTGTCGGCGGTGTCGGGCCTTGCTGAAGAAATAACTTCTCATCCTCCTCCTTGATGGCCGAGTCTTTGCTGGGAGAGATGGAATCATCCCCCTCTCTCTCTTGGTAGCTGGTTCGAGCTCCAGGCGGCGCCGGGAGAGGAGCTCCCGGCCGGCCTCGCTGTAGGAGGCGCCGGGATAGGAGCTCCCGGCCGGCCTCGCTGTAGGCAGCGTCGGGAGAGGAGCTCCCGGCCGGCCTTGCTGTAGACGGTGCGGGAGAGGAGCTCCCGGCCGGCATTGATGTAGACGGCGCCGGGAGAGGAGCTCCAGGCTGGGCTTGCTTTGCCCTAGGCATCGGCGACGAAGAGAGGGGGAGGGGCTCGGCTAGATCTTGCTCCTGGCGGCTGCGATGAAGAAGAGCAGAGCTCAGGCTGCACTTGACGGCGGCGGCCTGGATAGAAAAAATAAGAGAGGCTCGGGCTGCACTTCGGAGCGGCCGGAGAAGGAGAGAGAGGGGTGCGGGTGTTGCTGCTGTTGCTCCAGGTCGAAAGTGAGAGAGGGGGGTGGGTGTTGCTGCTATTGCTCCTGGCCGAACCCTAGCCGGGGAGTAAAAATAAAAAACCTTTCTCTCATCTCTCTCCCTCCTGCTTGCCCGAGCCCCCTCCCTGCTTTTCTCTTTCTTTTACTTTTTCCCCCGTTTTTTGTACCACCGCTGCTCCCTCTTTTATCCCTCTTCTTATTTCATTTTTCTTTTGCTGTTGTCCACCCGAACCCCCCCTCTATCCGGACTCCATTATGTTATTTGCTTTGCTTTTTTCCTCTGTACACAGCCACCTCCCATATGCATATATATAATATAAATATTATGATATTAATATATATAATATTAATATATCATAATATAAAACAAATATATTAATAGTAACAAAAATCCTCTACACACAAAAAACTCTGCACGCAACCGCGAGCGCTCGCATGTGCTCGAACGGGGCTGCACCACATTGCCGCTCATAGTATGTCCCGAGCGCGGCACTTGGGGAGGATCACGCTCGGCCGGATATGGGGTTGTACACAATCCCCGCTTTTTTTGAGGTTGGCACAAGCTCGGAAAGAAATGTCCAACCCCAAGTATCCGGCGAGTGGGAGCCGACCCAAAGAAAAATTTTGGGAGAATCCAAAATTTGCATTTAAAACTCTAATTTCTCCATGCCCCTTCTGATCATGTTAAACCACTCAATACAGTTTTGCTCACTGCTATTAGATTGCCCTTATACCATTCCTTACAATAAATACATAATTCCTCAAGAAATTGCGAAATAATGAAGCCAAATATTTTGCATTCTCTTGAACACGTGGAGCTAATCCTTTCCCCCCTGGTATGCCTACCGCCCTGTCCAGCTAATGAGAGCCTGAGCAGCGAGACTACTTAGGGCCAAGAAGCACTCGGGGTCCCTTACCCCCAGCGGCGAGCCTATGGACATGTCAGCTAGATAAGAGCCTACGCAGCGGGTCTACCTGGGGCCGAGCCAAGCTCGGGGTGCCGATGAAGTTTCCTCAAACCAAACCTATCCCCCACAGGCGAGCCTTCAGACCTGCCAGCTAGATGAGAGCCTGCGCAGCGGGTCTAACTGGAGCCGAGCCAAGCTCGGGGTGCCTATGACATTTCCTCAAACCAAACCTATCCCCCACAGGCGAGCCTTCTGACCTGCCAGCTAGATGAGAGCCGGCGCAGCGGGTCTACCTGGGGCCGAGACGAGCTCGGGGTGCCGATGAAGTTTCCTCAAACCAAACCTATCCCCCACTGGCGAGCCTACGGACCTGCCAGTTAGATGAGAGCCTACGCAGCGGGTCTACCTGGGACCGAGCCGAGCTCGGGGTGTCGATGAAGTTTTCTCAAACAAAACCTATCCCCCACAGGCGAGCCTTCGGACCTGCCAGCTAGATGAGAGCCTGCACAGCGGGTCTACCTGGGGCCTAGCCGAGCTCGGGGTGCTGATAACGTTTCCGCAAACCAAACCTATCCCCCACAGGCGAGCCTTCGGACTTGCCAGCTAGATGAGAGCCTGCACAGCGAGTCTACCTGGGGCCAAGCCGAGCTCAGGGTGTCGATGACGTTTCCTCAAACCAAACCTATCCCTCACAGGTGAGCCTTCGGACCTGCCGGCTAGATGAGAGCCTACGCAGCGGGTCTACCTGGGTTCGAGGCGAGCTCGGGGTGCCGATGAAGTTCTCAAACCAAACCTATCCCCCACAGGCGAGCCTTCAAACATATCTGCTAGATGAGAGCCTGCGCAGCGGGTCTACCTGGGGCCGAGCCGAGCTCGGGGTGCCGATGAAGTTCTCAAACCAAACCTATCACCCACAGGCGAGCCTTCGGACCTGCCAGCTAGATAAGATCCTGCGCAGCTGGTCTACTTAGGGCCGAGCCGAGCTCGGGGTGCCGATGAAGTTTCCTCAAACCAAACCTATCCCCCACATGCGAGCCTTCAGACCTGCCAGCTAGATGAGAGCCTGCGCAGCGGGTCTACCTAGGGCCGAGCCGAGCTCGTGGTGCCGATGAAGTTTTCTCAAACCAAACCTATCCTGCACAGGCGAGCCTTCGGATCTGCCAGCTAGATGAGAGCATGCGCAGCGGGTCTACCTGGGGCCAAGTCGAGCTCGGGGTGCCGATGATGTTTCCTCAAACCAAACCTATCCCCCACAGGCGAGCCTTCGGACCTACCATCTAGATGAGAGCCTGCTCAGCGGGTCTACCTGGGGTCGAGCCGAGCTCGGGGTGCCGATGAAGTTCTCAAAGCAAACCTATCCCCCACAGGCGAGCCTTCGGACCTGCCACCTAGATGAGAGCCTGCGCAGCGGGTCTACCTGGCGTCGAGCCGAGCTCGGGGTGCCGATGAAGTTCTCAAACCAAACCTATCCCCCACAGGCGAGCCTTCAGACCTACCATCTAGATGAGAGCCTGCGCAGCGGGTCTACCTGGGGCCGAGCCAAGCTCGGGGTGCCGATGAAGTTCTCAAACCAAACCAATCCCCCATAGGCGAGCCTTGGACTTGCCATCTACATGATATCCTGCGCAGCAGGTCTACCTGGGGTCGAGTCGAGCTCGGGGTGCCGATGAAGTTCTCAAACCAAACCTATCCCCCACAGGCGAGCCTTCAGACCTGCCAGCTAGATGAGAGCCTGCGCAGTGGGTCTACCTGGGGCCGAGCCGAGCTCGGGGTGCCGATGAAGTTCTCAAACCAAACCTATCCCCCACAGGCGAGCCTTTGGACCTGCCAGCTAGATGAGAGCCTGCGCAACGGGTCTACCTGGGGCCGAGCCGAGCTCGGGGTGCCGATGAAGTTTCCTCAAACCAAACCTATCCCCCACAGGCGAGCCTTCGGACCTGCCAGCTAGATGAGAGCCTGCACAGCAGGTCTACCTAGGGCCAAGCCGATCTCGGGGTGCCGATGATGTTCTCAAACCAAACCTATCCCCGACAGGCGAGCCTTCAGACATGCCAGCTAGATGAGAGCCTGCGCAGCGGGTATACCTGGGGCCGAGTCGAGCTCGGGGTACCGATGAAGTTCTCAAACCAAACCTATCCCCTACAGGCGAGCCTTTGTACCTGCCAGCTAGATAAGAGCCTGCGTAGCGGGTCAACCTTGGGCCGAGCCGAGCTCGGGGTGCCGATTAAGTTCTCAAGGCAAACCTATCCCCCACAGGAGAGCCTTCGGACCTGCCAGCTAGATGAGAGCCTACGCAGCGGGTCTACCTGCGGTCGAGCCGAGCTCGGGGTGCCGATGAAGTTCTCAAAGCAAACTTATCCCCCACAGGCGAGCCTTCGGACCTGCCAGCTAGATAAGAGCCTGCGCAGTGTGTCTACTTGGGGCTGAGCCGAGCTCGGGGTGCCGATGAAGTTCTCAAAGCAAACCTATCCCCCACAGGCGAGCCTTCGGACCTGCCAGCTAGATGAGAGCCTGCACAGCGGGTCTACCTGGGGCCGAGCCGGGCTCGGGGTGCCGATGAAGTTCTCAAACCAAACCTATCCCCCACAAGCGAGCCTTCAGACCTGTCAGCTAGATGAGAGCCTGCGTAGCGGGTCTACCTAGGGCCGAGTCGAGCTCGGGGTGCCACTAAAGTTCTCAAACCAAACTTTTCCCCCACATGCGAGCCTTCAGACCTGTCAGCTAGATGAGAGCCTGCGTAGCGGGTCTACCTGTTGCCGAGCCGAGCTCGGGGTATTATAGAACCAAGAACCAGGACCTCTCCCCCACAGGTGAGCCTTCGGACCTGCCAGCTAGTAGGAGCCAGACAGCGGGTCTACCTGGGGTCGAGCCATGCTCGGGGTAGTGCAGAACCAAGAACCAAGACCTCTCCCCCACAGACGAGCCTTCGGACCTGCCAGCTAGTAGGGGACAGGCAGCGGGTCTACCTGGGGCCGAGCCGCGCTCAGGGTTGTGCAGAACCAAGAACTAGGACCTCTCCCCCACAGGCGAGCCTTCAGACCTACCAGCTAGTAGGAGCCAGGAAGCGGGTCTACTTGGGGCCGAGTCGCGCTCGGGTTAGTGCAGAACCAAGAACCACGACATCTCCCCCACAGGAGAGCCTTCGGACCTGTCAGCTAGTAGGAGCCAGGGAGCGGGTCTACCTGGGGCCGAGCCGCGCTCGGGGTAGTGCAGAACCAAGAACCAGGACCTCTCCCCCACAGGCGATCCTTCAGACCTGCCAGTTAGTAGGAGCCAGACAGCGGGTCTACCTGGGGCCGAGCCGCTCTCGGGGTTGTGCAGAATCAAGAACCAGGACCTCTCCCCCACAGGCGAGCCTTAGGACCTGCCAGCTAGTAGGGAGCCTGCGCAGCGGGTCTACTTGGGGGTCTCCTCTCCAACCCAACTCCAACCCCCGAGTGAGCCTACAGCCTTGCCAGCTTGATGAGAGCCTGGTCAGCGGGTCTTCTCGGGGTCTTCTCTCCAACATAAATATAAAGCTAACATAAAGGTAAACAAATAACTCAAAAGAATTGTTAACCCGGTCAATCAAGTCAAAGTCCGACACGGGGCATCTCTACCCGCTACATCCACCCTCCTGAGAACGAGGGTCGCTCAAATAATATTCTCCCTAAGGCACGTTTTGATCTCCAGGATCGAACATCCTAGCGACAAGAGGGGAATGGGAGGGGACTTCTTTCATCACATGACTCAGGTCGTCACTTGGTTCCTCTTCTATAGCCATGACGTTCGACTGTGTTTTTCTGTGCTGGTCACTCTCTACACTCACCACACCATAACTGTTGAAGCCAGAAATGACCTCTGTGGAGTTCGGGGTCCCAAAAGAGGGGTGACCGCGCACCTACTACCATCAAGAGAACGATCTAGACACAAGATTAGGAACACAAGGGACAGACCCAAGGTCTCAGTGTGGAGGACCCACCGCATACCCGGAACACTAACAAACTCTTCCCCTCCCAAGCCAAAGACTGAGCTAAGACACCTTCAGAAGGCGCTCTCGGTCGACCGGAACATCTAAGGAGAATCTCGAGATCAACTCTCTCCTATCCAGATGTGTCTCCTTGGGTTTACACAAAATGCTCCTCACCCGCCCTACTAATGGCGTAAACTTGCCGAGCAATTCCACGACATGCTGCCCAAGTTGGGCCACTAACAACGTAATTCCGCTATTCTAAAAGGCTGTCAACAGGCCATCAGGGGCTTCCCGACAACTATACCTTGGGCCCCCACGGGGCGAGCGGTTCACGAGCACACCACTCGCCGAAGACGGAAGGACTAAACCATACATAAACAGAGCATCACAGATATTAAAAAATATTACAGGAATATGAATTCCATACTTCGGCACGCAGGCCGGCAATATAAGCAAAAAATAGGCCTTCGAGGGCCGGCACAAGCTTGGGCTTAAGCCCGCTACTCCCCATTTGGTACTGCAATACCTGTACGTCAACGTCTCAAATGGAGGCGGTCAGCTAAACGCCAGTCGGCTAACATGAGCGGACCAAATATATTGCACACACCCCTTTTTCGGGGGCTGTGGCACGCATTCCCTACAAATGAATAATATACAACTTCCTCGAAGTCTTCTCCGGGAACCCCAGAACATCACCAATCCGGCTCATACGTCTGGATGGGCTTCACACATCATGCCTAAACCCGCACTCATGCTTCTGGGTGTTAATATAGTTAATTGCAGGGTCGTACACGTCAACCCGTCGGAGAGCTCCCTTCCCCCACCCGTTGGTGGAGAGGGGCTTCCATGCAAGTATCTAAAATGAGGGCTTCACCTGCCCAAGTAGAAATTTCGTCACCCTTGACTCGTGTTTTTTGTCGGCGGTGTCGGGCCTTGCTGAAAAAATAACTTCTCATCCTCCTCCTTGATGGCCGAGTCTTTGTTGGGAGAGATGGAACCATCCCCCCTCTCTCTCTATTGATAGCTGGTTCGAGATCCAGGCGGCGCCGGAGAGGAGCTACCGGCCGGACTTGCTGTAGGCAGCGCCGGGAGAGGATCTCCCGGCCAGCCTCGCTGTAGGCAGCGTCGGGAGAGGAGCTCCCGACCGGCCTTGCTGTAGACGGTGCCGGGAGAGGAGCTCCCGGTCGGCCTTGCTGTAGACGGTGCCGGGAGAGGTGCTCCCGGCTGGGCTTGCTTTGCCCTAGGCGGCGGAGACAAAGAGAGGGGGAGGGGCTCGGCCAGCTCTTGCTCCTGGCGGCTGTGATGAAGAAGAGCGGAGCTCGGGCTGCACTTGCCGGCGGCGGCCTAGACAGAAAAAATAGGAGAGGCTCGGGCTGCACTTCCAGGCGGCCGGAGAAGGAGAGAGGGCGGGCCTGCGGGGTTGTATTGCTCCAGGCCGAGGGAGAGAGAGGGGGCGGGTGTTGCTGCTATTTCTCCAGGTCGAAAGTGAGAGAGGGGGCGGGTGTTGCTGTTGTTGCTCCTGGCCGAACCCTAGCCGGGGAGTAAAAAAAAAACCTTTCTCTCATCTCTCTCCCTCCTGCTTGCCCGAGCCCCCTCCCTGCTTTTCTCTTTCTTTTGCCTTTTTACCCCTTTTTCTGTACCCCCGCTGCTCCCTCTTTTATCCCTCTTCTTATTTCATTTTTCTTTTGCTGCTGTCCACCCGAACCCCCCCTTTATCCGGACTCCATTATTTTATTTGCTTTGCTTTTTTCCTCTGTACACAACCACCTCCCATATGCATATATATAATATAAATATTATGATATTAATATATATAATATTAATATATCATAATATTAAACAAATATATTAATAGTAACAAAAATCCTCTACACACAAAAAACTCCGCACGCAAGCGCGAGCGCTCGCATGTGCTCGAACGGGGCTGCACCACATTACCGCTCATAGTATGTACCAAGCACGCCACTTGGGGAGGATCCCACTCGGCCGGATATGGGGTTGTACATCCATCAAGAAAATATCTCTTGCTTTTGCTTCCGCTTCTTCTTCACTTGAGCTAGAAGATGAGGATTCTTCTTCTAAATCACTCCAAATTTCAGCACCAAAGCTCTTGTCCTTTCTTTTGTACTTGTTGGAGGAGGGCTTGTTGTAAAGCCTTTTGGATTCCTTTTCTCTTCTTTTCTCCTTATTCTTATTCTCTGGACACTCTGAAATAATATGTCTAGGTTTCCTGCATCCAAAACACAAAATCTCTTTAGTAGGTGTTTTGTCGTACCTTGGTTTGTCATCCTGTCTTGATGATTTTCTTCTGAAATCCTTTCTTGCTATCTTGTAGAACCTTCTTGCCATAAGATCTATAAGCTCATCATTAGTAGGTGGAGCTTCTAATCCTTCAACTGCTTTGAAGGCAATGCTTGGCTCTTTTCTCCCTAGTGTGGAGGTTTTCCGCTCAGCAACTTCTCTGGCCTTCATCAGCTGCTCATAAGATTTGAGCTTTCCCAATAGAGACTCAATAGTGATCTCATTCTGACTTCTGGCCTCCTTGATTGGCCAGATCCTAGAATCCCATGTGCTGGGGAAGCGAATGAGAATCTTATCATTGATCTCAGTCAGGGTTATGTCCTTGTCCAAGGTTTTTAGCTCATTGACACTTGAGCTAAGTCTATTATACATATCACCCACTGACTCAGATTCTTCTTTCTTGAAGTTCTCATATTGGGAGATGAGATTTGATTTCTTGTCTTTTCTCTCATCTATAGAACCAGTAACCATCTGCTTTAGGGAATCCCAGATGGCTTTAGCTGAGGTGCACTCTGCCACTTTCTGTAAAATATCATCTGACATTGTCTGAGCCAGAATGTTCATGACCTTGACATTAGGTATCTTGGCCTTCTTCTGTGCATTTGTCCACTCAGGTGGTGGAATAGCATGAGTGCTGGAAGTTATAGTGGATGTAGCCACTGGAGATGGTGGACCTATCAAGATAGAATTAAAAATATCTTCATCAACAGAGTTCATATATAATTTAATTATTGCCTTACAGATAACAAACTTGTTCAAGTTGCAAGCTGGAGGTCTGGTGCTTGAATAGTTTTTCTTCTGTGCCATGGTATAAGTAATATGCTAGAGAAATTTAGATCTTAGAAGGATCTGTTGGTTCAAGTGTAACCTTGTACAACCAAATAGACCAACCCTCTGATACCAATTGAAAGAAATGGTATACCTCTGATACCATTTGAAAGATAGGGGATAGATCTAATATACTCTAGAGGGGGATGAATAGAGTGATTTAAAATCTTTTTACTGTTTTTATATTTTATCAGTAAATTAGTGAAAGTAGTAGTAGTTATATAAAATGAAAAAGAAACTAGGCTAAGCTACACAATCACAGCACAATAAAACAAAGAATAATAAATACACAGACAACACAAAAATTTATAGTGGTTCCCCAAATCTGGATACATCCACTCTTCTACCACCCTAGTAGGAATACACTAGCAGTTTTTTGATCAAGAGACAGCCACCACAGGTTTTAGCTCAGGTGCCCTATCACCACAAAAACTATTTGCAGGGAGATCTGACAACCATTTAGACTTTTGATCAGGTGCCGAAAAACCAACAAAAACTTTTGAATTGAGTTAATAAACCCTATATACAGGAGGTTAAGAAGGTGATGTTGTCTTCTCTTTCTCTAAGCAATAGAGAAGACTTTAGTGGATTGCTGGTGTCAAAGCTCCCCCTGAGATGTTGAAATGTTCGGGAAGAATGGATCTTTGCTCAGGGTGTAGTTCTTTAGCCTTGTCTTGAAGATGTCCAGTACTTGTAGACTTATGTTGTATAATTGTCTCTGAAGATTCCTAGATCAGAAGTTGAAGAAGACTCTTGATTTTCATAGATGATGTTCTTATTCAGTCTTCTTGAATGTGCAAGAGCAAACAGAATTTCTTTTCAGAGAGAAGGTCAGAATCTTAGTATCTCTCTGTCAGTCTGCTCCTTTTATTTTGTGTGGTGTATTTGTTGTATATCCTGTATCACTCAGAAGAAAAGAAATTTTCTTTATATATGTTGCTGCAACTTTTCTTTAGAATTTGAAATGAGTCCATTAATTACTGCTGGAAATCTTGGAAGGAGAACGGCTGGAATAACTGACTTTAATTGTATTTCCCCAACTATCCTGGGAATAAGTCAAGTAATTACTCTGATGACAACCATAATTAATGATGCCTTCAACGACTATATTCTTAGAGAATTTAAGCATTAGTTACTCAGAGAATTATTCACTTAGGATGAAATGAAGAGAAAGACAGATAAGGAAAACTTATCATTTAGGTTCTGAACAGATTTCGTTGACCTCAGGGCAGATTTCGTCGACCTATACTCCAAGTTCGTCGAGCTGAGAAATCCCCTTCGTCGACCTGAGCTCAGCGATCCAAGTTCCTAAGAACAGATGACATTCTCTGAGCTCCAAGTTCGTTGAACTAAGAAAATCTGTCTAGAGTAGAGTTCGTCAACCTAAGCGCGAATATCGTCGAGCTCAACTCAGAGAAAGAACTTTGTGTTCGTCGATCTACGATCGATGATCGTCGAGCTGAGTTCGAAGAACTTCGAACTAATAATCTGAACTCTGAATTCTTATAAGTCTTGAGTCTCCTGAAGTCCACTACAGGCTGGTCCATGAAGATTGATTCTAATGACTAGCCTAAACTCTAGGACTGACAAACTTGACCCTACCTATACAAGGTGGGTCAAACATCCTAAGTAGTGAACCTAACCCAAATCCAAATCAGGGGTTACAACAAAAATACTTACATAAAGTACAATAGTCAGGTATAAAGTTAAAAAGAGAATACTTACATGAAGCGTCACGTATAACCACAACACCCCAAATACACAAGACTATATGGGGGAAAAGGGCAAGATTAAACCATCAGTAGAGAAACAAACCCCTATAAGCCACCTGTGGTCAACTCCACCAAAACCAAAATGGGTGGGGTGGCCAACCCCGTAGACAATTTATCCGTCTAATTGCGGGGGAGACTGGATAATCCACTATTCACCGCAAATCCCCGAACACCCGGTAGAGCCCAACAAAGTACTAATAGGGTGAACAAATGTTGCGGCGGTGGTTTCGTCCACAAATAACACCCGCAACAAAGGAAAACTTGAAGGAAAACAACGTAAGACCCGAGTTTAGAGCTCAGAGTCCTACCACAACCCTTCCTGGTCTGGTGGCGTGTATCGCAACACGGCGTCGCCATGAAGGAAACCATGATTTAAGTCTCAAGAAAACAATGGCGCATTGGATTCTACTTGACAATTCTAGATTAGGAGCTGTTGATCAACCTTTACAAAGAATTTACAATCCTAAACGAACTTTAACACGTCCTACATAAACGTTGAGGAACCGTTATATGAGTAAGTTTCAACCACATATAAACACTTACAATATTAGGTAACAAAAATAAAACATGGTAATTTTAAACGAAACTAGACAAGAGATCTAAACAACGCTAAAATCAGCAAGTTAATTAATAATCATGATAACAAAAAGTTAGAATTTCCTAAAAATTGTGGTAAAGAAAGGAAGAGAAGGAGGAATCCATCACTTGACTTTATTTTACCAGAGAAAGAAATCCAAATCGCACCACGTCGTAGATCGGGGCTAAAGAAGACGTGGGAAGTCGAAATCTAACAAGAATGGCCAAAAATAGGAGTTAGGGCCGAAAACCCTAGCGAGAAAAACTCAAGAAATGGGGAAAGTTTTACCACGATGGCGAAGCTCTCAGTGAGAGATTTTTGGATCTATGATCGGTTTGAAATTTCAAGCACCGAAGCATCGTCGGCGGGCACCGGAAGGATAGCGCAAAAACTTTCTTACTCTCGCTCACGTCGCTCTGGTTCTAGAGATGAACAAGAAAACTCGATTTAAAATGAAGGAGTAAAAAGGTAGGTATATATATACTAATTGTAAAATTAGGATAACCGCACTTAAGAAAAGAACTGGAGTCGGCTAAACCGGGCTTCCCGAGAAGAAAGGAGGTTTTCTCGAGAGCAAGGAGGCTGTTCTCGAGAATGAAGAGGTTGTTCTCGAGAATAAGAAGGATATTCTCGAAAATGAAGAGACTGTTCTCGAGAACAAGGAGGCTTTTCTCGAGAACAAAGAGGCTATTCTCGAGAATAAGGCAGCAAATTCCCGAGAATCAAGAAACATATCTCGAGAACTATGAATGATTTTTTATCGAGAGCGAAAGAGAATTCTTGAGAACAAGCAGAAACATTCGTGAGAACAAAAAGACATTCTCGAGAAGAAGGCAACAATTTCCGAGAATAGGGAAGCATATCTCGAGAACAACTAGGCAGAACTCGAGTACAAAATAATCTTCTAGAAAACAAGCAGGAAGGACAAAATCCGCTCGACGCTTGGTAGATCTCAGCACGACGTTCGTCGAGCTTCACTCGATGTTCGTCAAACACAAAGGAAAAACCTCGTTCGATGAATTCTGTTCGAAATTCGTCGAACATAAGGGCCGATTGTCGAACTCAGTTCGAAAATCATCGAACGCAAAGGAACAAAAATTCCGTTTGACGAACTAGGCTCGAAATTCGTCGAAACCAGAACCCAGAACCGCTCGACGTTCATCGAGCTCCAATCAACGCTTTGTTGAGCTCAGCACGATGCTTCATCGAGCTCCGCTCGACGATCATCGACCTCTATACAACACCCATAAATTAGTATGAAACTATAAGTTCAACGAAAACCTAAACCTTTAGGAGGGCTTCCCGAGAATCAAAACAAGCCTAAGGCTTTGATATAAAACTTATCATAATCAAATAGTTGAACATGGAAATGTGAGTTTAAAATAGAGGCCCAAATGTGTGTTGAATTAAACGAATTCAACAACGATGACAACCCTAGAATACGATGTACCATTCTTGAGACACAATATCAAATGCTCTCACAAGCAAAAAGATCACCACATGGGTCCAAACACGCGCCGAGTCTCCAAAATGCTCGGAATGCAACAGAACTGGACAAGCTCAAGGCCTCAAAACCTCATCCTTTTTATCAAGAAAGACATTCAATCCCAACAGAATCCCAAAATCAGGATAAACATGCTCAACAGGCGCGAAAACGCACAAACGGTGCAGTGCCGTCAACAAAACGAAAAAAGGTAACTCTCTGATGTCATAATTATGATGTTGACAAACCCAATAATAACCTCAAAAAATCGGGGGCGTTACAGTCACACCCCCTAAAAAGAAGTTTCGTCCCGAAACTTAACACAACCTTAAAACTAAACCCAAACCAAAACCCAACTATTACCAAAAACCTAAAGCCATACCTGAACAAAGGGAAGTGATGTGGATGAGATTCTCTCATCGTTGATTCCAATTTCTAAGTTGCACTCTCGATGTCTTAATTTTGCTAGAGAACTTTAACCATGGGGATGGTCTTTCTCCACAACACTCAATCTTGAGAATCCAAAATACGAACAGGTTCTTCCACGTATGTAAGGTTGAGCTAAATCTGGGGCACTGAGTCAAGGACTTGACGATCACTACGGATACACTTCCGCAACTGGCTCACATGGAATACATCTTGGACAACAGGGAAGGTAACAGGCAACTCCAGCCTATAAGCTGATACTCCGATGCGCTCAAGAATCTGGAATGGTCCCACATACCGTGGGTCTAACTTGTGATTCCTTCCAAACCTTTTAACACCTGACGTCAGAGAAACTTTCAGAAAAACTATGTCCACAACAGCGAACTCCAGATCAACCCTTCATTGAATAACATATTTCCCATATCATTCTTGTGCCACACAGAGCTTTTCTCGAATATGAGTCACGACACAATTCATATCTTCAAGGGCTTCCGGACCTAGCAACGGTCTCTCACCAACCTCAGCCCAAAACAAAGGAGTCCTGCAACTCCTCCAATATATGGCCTCAAACGGGGCCATCTGCAGACTCTCTTGGTAACTATTATTGTAAGGAAACTCCATGACTCTGAGACGTTCATCCCAGGCAGCAACGCGATGAAAAATATAACACCAGATCATGTATTTTATGATCTGATTAACTCTTTTTGTCTAACCATTCATCTGCGGATGATAGGCGGTGTAATACCTCAAATCGGTACCCAACCCCTCCTATAAACTATTCCAAAAACGAGACGTAAATATAGAGTCTCGATCCTATACGATACTGACAGGCACTCCATGCAATCTGATAACCTCATCAATGTACAATTCAACTATCTTCTTCATAGAATATCTAATCTTAAAAGGTACAAAGTGAGCACTTTTGTCAATCTATCAACTATCACACAAACAGAGTCGTGCCCACGAGGAGATATCAATAAGCCAGTGATGAAATCCTTCAAAATACTCTCCCACTTCCAACTTGGAATTTCAAGCGGTGTCAATTTACCTCCAGGTCTTATGTGGTCAGCCTTAACACGCTAACATGTATAACATTCCGCCACAAACTTTGCGATATCATTCTTCATTCCTGACCACCAAATAATTTGGTTTAGATCTTTATACATTTTCATTTAACCAGGATGGTAGGCAACATAGGAACTATGAGCTTCTGTACAAATCTTAGCAAAAATATCACCAAAAGAGGGGATGCAAAATCTACCCCGATACTTCAAGTTATCCAACTCATCCAAAGAGAAATCAGGTAGCTCTCCCTTCTTAGTTCTACTCCGGAGATGTAATAAATCTGAAACATCGTTCTGGTGCGCTCTAGTTAAGGAAATCCAAGAGTGCTCTTCTACTTCCAAACTAGCAGGCACAACACTACTCCCAACTTCAATATCCATCAATAAGAATTCTTCTACCAAGGACTGTTGGGTATTGCATCCACAATAACCCAGATTTGTATGAAGTCACCCTTGAAATAAGATGAATTAAGTTTGTATTTGATGTTATTTGTAATTGAGTGTTTGCATGATACAATTGCCAAGTGTAAACCAATGTCAGTTTACAATGAGTTACCAAATACAGGACCATACAATATAATCCCTCATTGTGTGATCCATGGTGTTGGCTCATGTGTAGCCTCTCTATTGGGATACACTTCTTTTTTAAGCACTCAAGGCATAGGAGAAAAGTTGGTAGCTGTATATCTTGAAGAAATCAAGTTTATGGATTTTCAAAAAAAAATCTAAGTAATTTTCTCGAGTAGGGATGTTTGTACTCGAGTAGAACTTAAGTCTATTCTCGAGTAATACCTGTCATGAACTCGAGCTGCAGAAGCAGTTCTCGAGAAATCCATATGTTCTCAAGTACTCCGTGAATTTCCATCTCGCGTTACTTTAGTTCCAGTCATTATATTTTTTCTGTCTTTTTCTTAAGAAGCAATCTACTTTTCTCGAGAAGCAATTTATTTTTCTCGAGAAGTCACATGTCATTTCTGGAGAAGCGTATTACTTCTCGAGAATCAGAAGACATTTCTCGAGTAACAGTTTCTTTTCTCGAGTAACAGAATAAGTTTCTCGAGAAAAGAAGTTCAATTTTCTTGAGTTACTTCTTTTACAGACAAAATATTTTCTAAGTCCTTTTCTCGAGATGCCAAGGATTTTTTCTCGAGAAGACAATGTTTAGTTCTCGAGAAGCAGGAAATATTTCTCGAGAACTAGAATGTTTTCTCGAGGTTCAGACATTTGTTATCAAGATACTTCTTTATTCTCGAGTACCAGAATGATTGTTCTTGAGAACAAAAAAATTTTTCTCGAGTACGTTCCTTCATTCTCAAAACTGCTGGTTTCCACCGTCACATTTTGACTAAGTATTTTTCTTGAGATTTTCTTCATTCTTCTCGAGAATCAGAAAACCTTTTCTCGAGTACTACTATCCTTCTCGAGAAATGATGTACTGTTTTCTGAATTTCTTCTAAGTTTTGAGATACGTGATTTCAAAAGTGATTAACGCATGATTGGTCCACGTGTCATGCATTTATTATGATTATGATTGTTAAGCAAGTCCTATAAAAGGTCTTATCATAATCGACCAACCCTAAGAAGAATCCCTAAGTATTCTGAATCACGTATTCTCTTTATAAAATCGGAAGCTGCAGTTGTACATCATCTTCATCGTCGATCTGCTTTTGATCCAGAGATTCAGAGCAAGTGATCCAACATATCAAGATCTTCTACATCGACAAATTCTTTTCTTGATCGTGCTGAGTCTAGAATTTTCAGATCCAGAGATTTGGCAGTGTCTTCTTCAAACTATTTCTGACAGAGCTTCAAAGTTCCCGGAAGAAGAAGTGCTGAAGTTTTCAGATCTGAGATCAATAATGTTTGTATTTCTTTGTATTTCATTTTACTCTTGTAGGAGATTATTCTCCGAGTGCAGGTACTTTGTTCTCCGAGTTATTTGTAGTAAGTTTCTCTTCCGAGTGTAGATCCTATTATGAGGGATCGAGTTGTAGGAACTTTGTTCCGAGTGGTAGGATTGTTTTCAATCCGAGAATTGTGGAGTAGCCGAGTCTAGTGCATTGCTAGATTGGTGAGGTGGAAAGTGGATGTACCCAATGTTGGGGAACCACTATAATTCTTGGTGTCATCTGTGAATGCTTGCTTAATTCTCTGTGCATCGCTCATTCAATATTTTATTCCGCAAAAAGATGCAGTACTCACCTATTCACACCCCTCTAGGTGATTTAGGTAGACAACTTAAATATTTTTTCAATTGATATCAGAGGGAGGTTGTTTATCAAAAGGTTAACACCTTGAACAGATCTGCCCCAAGTTGTCTTTTGAGTGATACAAGCATGAACAAAGCCAAGGATTTTGCAAAGCTTCCTTTGTGCACAAAGACCAACTTTCCCATATGGAAAGAAAGAATAAAGTTTTTATGGACGTTGTGGATCCAAGGATCTTTATTATTGTTGAAGAAGGATCCTTTGTTCCCATGACCATCTCCACTATCGATCCCACCAAGAAAGTTCCTAAAAAACTAATGGATCTTGATAAGGATGAGATTGTACTTGTATCCTTAGACAAGAAAGCCAAAAATATCATCGCAAGTGCAGTCGATGATTATATGCAGCAGAACTTGATTCACTGACAATCCGCCAAGGAAATGGGGCAGTCTCTCATCATCTTGATGGAAGGTACAGAAGAGGTTAGGGATGATAGAAGATCCGTCCTGAATCAAAAGTATGAAGCATTTAGACAAGGTCCCAAGGATTCAATTGCAGATGCCTTTGAAAGTTTCTTCAAGATTGTCAACGTCCTAAGAGTATATGGTCGGATCTTCACTAATGGAGAATTGAATGATAAATTTCTGAGGTCCCTAACTAAGGAATGAGACAACAAAGTCTGTGCAATTTGGGAGTTTGGCAAGCTGTCAGAGACTGATCGTCAAAATCTCTTCGAAAATCTTATGTCATATGAGCTGCAATTCAATTCAAGAGAAGCTGAAGAAGAGAAGAGCCGGTCTTCTTTCAAGGGGAAGTTTGTCGCACTGAAGGCAGACGGTCAAGGAAAGTCAAAACTGCATCACCTGCTCCTGCATAGGAATAAAGTTAACAAGAAGCTTCAGAGCCAAGTACCTCAGGATCAGAGCTATCTGAAGGAGAGTTTTCTCTTCTTTCAAGGAAGTTCAAGAAGTTCTTGAACAAGAAAAATCAGTGGAGAGGCAAAGATGCGTCATTCAGAAGATTACGTCATGATGATGATCGTCACAAGAAAGGCTAAAGTAGCCATGATAGGTATCATTATAAACAAAATAAACATATTTCTTCTGACATTGTTTGTAATTGTTGCAACAAGCAGGACATGTCATTGCTGATTGCCCTCACAAGAAGAAGGAGGGTGGAAAAAGAGAGGAGAAGAAATCTTCTTACAACAAGAAGAGAACTGAAAGAAGCCTAGTAGCCAAGAAGCACAAGACTCTCAGCGATTCTTACTCATCTGAGTCAGGTGAAGAAGAGGAAGCATACTTTGTGCTAATGGCACAAACAGATGAGGAAGAAGAACTTTCGTACACTGGGAAGGTAAACTCTCATACTCCTCTCTCTGAATCAGATGCTTCTGACCATGACCATGAGTACGGCTCCTCTGACGATGAGTCTAAACTCATGGCTCAATATAGAGAGTTAATCAATGCTTGTGAAAAATGTCAAAAGGTTGTGAAAACTCATGCCAAGTAGATTAAATCTCTCAAGGCTGAAGAGAGCACTTTGAGAGAGGAAGTCGTAAACACAGACTCACTTAGAGAGAACTTCAATGCTACAATTGAAGAATATAATAAGGCTCTTGAGCACCTAGACCTGAAGGAGAAAATCATCAAAGTATTGGAAGAACAACTTGCAGCTGATAAGAAACTTGTTGAAGTTTCTCCAAGCCCAAGACTGTCCTTCCGTTTATTGCTGAATTCTCAGCTCAGGCCAAAGGTGCTGGCTTAGGCCATATGAATGCTCCTAGTAAATCTTATAAGAGAAATAACCCTCAATGGAAGAATAAGGCTACAAAGAAAGCTTTGGCCAAGGAGAAGGGGAAAGCTCCTCAAGATCAGACTTCATTCAAGAAAGTTATCTTTCCAACTAATGAGTTTGATCTTGATTCCTCCTGCGGTCACTTTGCTAGGCCTACTTATGTAGAGCCCAAGTCTCGATACCAAGGATGGACCTGTTCCCGGAAATTTAGCGAAAGTGTCTTCAAGGCACCTTATGAGGAGATCACTCTTTAGAGGTATGGCCCTAATAGTCATAGTCACAACATCAAAAAAGCACCAAAAGTATAACCCATTGTGCAAAAGCCTAGTAAGGAGAAGAAGTCATGTGAGTGCCATCACAATGAAGCTTCTACCTCCAAGTCTGCTGCCCCTGCTAGACCACACTCTCAAAAGGTCAAGCAGGAGAAATTTAGGCAAAGATATAACAGGTTTGACTGTTAGTGCTGCGACAAAGTTGGTCACTTTGCTATATATTGCTGGTTTAACTCCAGAAATTATGTAACTCCTCAAGTTAATAATGTGAGAGAGACCACTCACAATGTTAACACATGTAGGGGGAGTATGCTAACTAGATACCAAAGACCAAAACGAGTTTGGATTCCTAAGGCAAACTGATTTGTGAATGCAGGTATGTCCAAAGGCCACCAAAAATCCTATCTGGTATTTGGACAGTGGATGCTCTCGGTATATGACCAGGATTAAAACCCTACTCCAGAATTACTCTCCAGTCATGAATGGGCCAAAGGTCATCTTTGGAGGTTCTGATAGAGGAATTACTAAAGGCTACGGTATGATTACTAATGGTAGTGTATCCTCCTTAGATGTGGCTTATGTTGAAGGATTGAAACACAATCTTATAAGCATAAGTCAACTCTATGATAAAAGAAACATAATAGAATTTTATGCAGACAAGTGCTTGAAAAAATTGGTAGTCAATTTGGAATAGATTCTATCAGGCACTCATAGTAGGAATATATTTTGCTTAAATTTTAGTTGCATAGACTCTTCTACGCCAGTGTGCTTTTTGGCTAAAGATAGTGCATCTCTTGGTGAGGAATGGCACAAGAGATTAGCACATATTAATTTCAAAAATATTAATAAATTATTTTCTCTTAATTTAGTACGTGATGCCCCAAATGTCAAGTGCGCTAAAGATAAACCTTGTCACGCATGTGTAAAAGGCAAGCAAATAAGGGCTACCTTTAAAAGCATTATTGGCAAGGACTTTAATAGGTGTGTAGACGTACTTCATATGGACTTGTTCGGTCTACTGCAAGTTAGAAGTTTGGGAGGTAAGGGTTAAACATTATTTATTGTTGATGATTACACTCGCTTTGCGTGGTTGTTCTTTCTAAAACATAAGTCAAATACTTTTGATATATTTACTAATTTTCACAGACAGATCCAGAATGAATACAACTGTTCCGTAGTCAAAATCAGAAATGACAATGGAACAGACTTCAAGTCTGGGCCCATGACAGAATTTTGAGAAAGCCTAGGTATCTTTCATGAGTTTTCCTCTCCTCGTACCTCTCAACAGAACAGAGTAGCTGAGAGAAGGAATGGAATACTCATAGAGGTGTGCAGGACCATGTTGAGTGATGCCTCACTACCAGAATATTTCTGGGCTGAAGCCATTAGCACTGTATGCCACATGCAAAATTGAGCACTCATAATCAAGAACCATAATAAGACACCTTACGAACTACTAATGGGCAGGAAACTGACTATTTCATATTTAAGAATCTTTGGTTGTAAATTCTTCGTCCTTAACAATGTTAAGTATCACACCACTAAATTTAGTGAAAAGAGCTTTGAAGGTATTTTCGTAGGTTATAGTACCCATAGTAAGGAATATAGGTTTTTTAATAAGAAAACCCTGGTTGTAGAAGAATCTATTCATATTGTATTCAATGAGACGAGCCTGCTGCAAGACAGCTCTTCTAGTGTGTTTATTGAAGAAGCACGTTCAAGAATAAAAGAATTAAACTTGGATGAGATGACTGAAGAAAAAGATCAAAAGTTTATCAACATCACCACTCCAACCCCAATTGGAGAGGTTGATGACCATGATGAATACATCACTCAAGTTGATGAAGTCAATCCTGTGGTTAAAGAAGCTCCAGATGCAAGGACTCTAGAGCTCAAATACTTGAAAGATCACCCAATTGATCAAATCATAGGAGATCCCCAGGATGGTGTCAAAACTCGTAGAGGTACAACTAATGAAAAATTATATTTGAATTTCCTCTCACAGGTTGAACCAAAGAAGTTTGAGAAAGCAAACTCAGATGCATCTTGTATAATGGCAATGGAAGAAGAACTGAATCAATTCAAGCGTTGCCAAATCTGGAAACTTGTCCCAAGATATAAAGGTAAGAACGTTATCAGAACAAAGTGGGTTTGCATGAACAAGATGGACGAGGATGGAACAATCATAAACAACAAGGCCAGACTCGTCCCCAAGGGATACAGACAAAAAGAAGGAATCGACTTTGATCAGACGTATCCACCAGTGACAAGGCTGGAGGCAATCAAGTTATTAGCATATGCAGCAATTAAGGGCTTCACTGTCCATCAGATGGACGTAAAGTCAGCTTTCCCTAATGGTGATATAAAGGAAGAGGTGTATGTGAAACAACCTCCATGTTTCGTTGATTCTAACTTTCCTGAGCATGAATATCTTTTATTTAAATATTTATATTCTTTGAAATAATCTCCTCTAGCTTGGTACGAGACATTGTCTAACTTTTTCTTGAGAACAATTTCACGAGAGGAAAGATAGATAAAATATTATTTCTTAGGGAAATAAAAGGCAAGATTTTGCTAGTTCAAATCTTTGTCGATGACATCATATTTGGCTCTACTGATGACAACCTCTGCAAAACATTTTCCAAACTTTTGCACGGAAAGTTCAAAATGAGCTGTATGGGAGAGCTGAAGTATTTCTTAGGACTTCAGGTGAAACAATCTGAAGATGGATTTTTCATCTCACAGACAAAGTTCCCCAAGGAGTTAATTAAGAAATTCAGAATGGAGAACGTAACCTCTAAGGGGACTCCAATGTGTTCAACTATGTCTCTGGACAAGGATGAGAAAGGGAAATCTTTTGATGAAACCAAGTACATAAGCATAATTGAATCCTTGCTTTACCTTACTGCTAGTAGACCGGATATAATGTTTTCAACATGCATGTGTGCTATATTTCAAGTGAACTCTAAGGAATCTCACTACGCTGCTGCAAAGCGGATTTTGAGATACCTTAAAGGTATAGAAAATCTTGGCTTATGGTATGACAACGAACTAATTTGTTTTTCAGCCGCAGATTTTGTAGGAAGTAAAGTTGATAGAAAGAGCACTTCTGGGACTTGCCAATTCCTTAGAAGGAGGCTCATTTCATGGAGTAGCAAAAAACAAAATTGTGTCACAATCTCAACAGCTGAGTCAGAATACATTTCTCCCGGCAGTTGTTGTGCACAATTGCTTTGGATAAAAAACCAAATTGAGGACTACAACTTGAAGGTCAAGGACATTCCTTTATTTTGCGACTTCTCTAGTGTGATTGTGATAGACAACAACCCAGTCTCTCACAGCTGGACAAAGCACATAGAGTTGCGATACCACTTCATTTGGGAGCATGTAGAGCATGGTGACATAAATATCCAATATGTACCATCTGACAGGAAGATTGCAGATATATTCACAAAGCCGCTGGACGAGGCCATGTTCTCGTTCTTCAAAACAAAACTTGGCATGCTCAACAAGGAAGAATAAGTATGAAGAAAAATGTCTCAAGCAGGTTGAAGATTTGGGTATACTTCAAAATCAAGAAAATTTCAAAGCATGGACTTCATTTCTCGAGTACATCAATTCTACTCGAGAACGACGAAATTATTTCTCGAGAATAAAAATTCTACCCGAGAACGGAGGAATTTGTTCTTGAGAACAAAAGCTCTACTCGAGAACAAGGATTGCTATACTCGAGAACTTGGAAATTTTACTCGAGAACGCAGTTGCAGCATGTGAAGATTAAATTCTTCGATCGGAGTTCGACGTTCGTCGATCAGTTTTTTGTCTATCCTATTTTGTCAATCAGAGTTCGAATTTCGTCGATCGGAGTTTGTCCTTCATCGATCTATTTTCATTTATTGGCATTTGAATTTCGTCGATCGAAGTTCGACGTTCATCGATCGGTTTTCATCTATTGTATTTCGTCGATCAAAATTTAGTACTCTTCTCGAGAACAACAATCCACTCGAGAAATCAAATTGGAAATTCTTCTCCAAGTTTAAATTTTACATACTGGCACCCACGCACTTCACCGCAATATTCCAGGTATTTGTAATGTTATTTATATCTTTAATCATCAAAATTAAAGGAAAATATAAATATATTATAGTCCAAGAATTTTCTCTTCCCGATTTCAAAACCCTTTCTCTTGAGAAAAGATGCTTCACCTTCTCCGTCTCCGTCGACTGCCGTAATCAAGCCCATTTCTCCTTTCACCAATGAGCCAACATTTCTCTCTCAATCTCAATGGCTTCGTCTTCCAAACTCGGAATCGGCAGCGAACTAGTCTCACCAGGATTTGCAAACTTTCAGACGATTTTAGGAACGTTCTAATCTTACTCGGCACCGCAGGTTTATCTTTAGTTTTGGACCACCCATGACATGTTTTGAATTCTAATGTCGAAGAATTCTTTCAAAATTCCAAAGTCAAGTGCAATGACAAGGTGCTCAAATTAAGGGTTAGAGATGTCAAGGTAAAAATGACCTCTCTCTCTCTATTTCCAAATTTCTGCAACCTCTTGTGATAGATCAAGAAGACGATCTAGTAGGAACAGATTATGAATGGGCATATAGTTTCTATGGGATTCCCCAATCATCTCACACTGTTCGAAGACAATTCATGAATGCTGAAAGTAAGCTATTGGCAGATCTTCTGGGAAAAGTCCTCCTCTGCAGGACAAGCTCTATAAGTTATATCACACCAGAATTCTTTGATATGATGACAATAGTTATCTGTAGAAAGAAATATCAGTGGGGTATGATGCTCTTTGACAAAATTAAGGCATGTATTAAGATCCCTCATTATGGCAGGATTATTTATCTGTACCTGAATCAGATGGATCCTGAAGTTTTCTCTAGGAAAAAGGGCATGGCCATACACCATATGAAGAAAGTTTCCATCACTTCCATCCAGAGATGGGAAGTTAAACTTTTGAAAGCTGACAAAACTACACACGAAATTGAAGATGTGGACATGACTCCATCTTCCCCTTCTCATCAGATAACTGATCCAGTTATTGAGGGGGAGCCTGCCCCATCTAATCTAGCTCAGCCCTCTCCAACTCCAGATCCTGCTCCAGCTGCTACCCAGGTTCCAGCCCCAGTTTCTTCTCCTGCTGCTGCACTTCCACTTTGTTTCATATAGAACAGACAGATTTTGCTGCTTAAGATCTTCCAGATACAGAAAAACTGACTGATTCCCAGGTACAAGAACAGATTTTGTCTACTGCTGAAGTTATCAACCAGATGATAGAGGAACTCTCTTCAAAAGAGCCTCTTTTCACTGCTACTAAAGAACAGCCCTCTACTCCTGCAAAGTCTCCAACATAGTGTCCTTAAGGAAAATCTCCTGCTCCAAAACCAGCCCAATCTCCATGTGAAGATATACCTGATGCAGAAGTTGTTTGTATTCATGATTCTGAAGATGACAATCCTGTTGAAGCTGCTGAACCACCCCTTCCCAGTCTTCACTTTAAGATTCCCTCCATACTGCCCATAGATGTTGAAGATGAACAAAGCTCAATCTGCAAAAAGCAAACCTCTTCCTCCACTATCATCATTGAAGAGAATGCTCCATGGACAGTCCCAGTTCAACATCCACCAACTACTCAATCTGAAATTTTTCCTGAAGGTTCTTTTTAAGCAAGATTCAAGCTATGCTAACTGCTCATAGAAATTATTTTGATTCTTCCCTTAAAATTGTAACTAACAAAGTAAATGCCTTGGAAAAGGAAATGAGCCGTGGATTTGCTGAAATCCAAAATAACACCGAAGAATTTGAAATGCTTTTATTTGATGAAAAGCAATAGATCATACCATTACCAGCATTGGTGAAGTAATGGACCAATCAGTTACCCTGATAAATAATCAGATTCAACTTGAAAAGAAAGCCCAAGAACATAACTTCAAAACCTGTGAAGAAGTTGGGCAGTTCAAAGAAGATGTAATTACCACCCGCTCTCTAGATGTCAGAAAGGGGGAGGATAAGGTGAAAGAACAGCTTGAGAAACAAGTGCAAACAATGAAAAGTCAGTGGGACAATCAACTGAAAGAGATCCAAACTTCTTTACTCATTGAAGTTAAAAGCACAAAGCTATACACTTATGATACTACCATTTGGATGAACAATCAACTCTTCCCTGATTTGGCAATGGATCCATCTGCACCCCCTCCTGCACATTTCGATGTAAATAGGCCAACATTCTCTCCTCCTCCTGAATACTATAAAGGACCTCCTCCTGACTATTTTGAAGGACCACCTCATGAAAACTATGAGGAAGTCTGTGATTTAAAATAAGTAAATTTGCCTCCTCAAGCACCTCCTGAGATTCAAAAAGCCAGAAGAAGGTGATGGTGCATCAACCAGCAGATCAACTCCTCATTCTGAAGCAGAGAGGAGAAGACATCAAGAATTCTCTAAAGTTTGGAGTCCAACCGCTAAAGCTCTGATTCTTGATACTCTGAAACTTGTGGTTGAATTTAATGAAGACATGAACAGTCACTATAGCTCCTATGAATGGTATCTATATGAAAAATCACTTACCCTGAGAAGATTGTATGACAGAGAATATGGAAGGAACAATCCCAAAGCTCCACCTAGACCTCCAAAGTACTTTCCAAAACCTTACAACTACCAGAAGAGACAACAAGAAAAGCAAGAAAGACAACAACAACAACAATAGAACCAGTAGACATTATTGATGATTAGAAAATTTCAATTTTTGAAATCTTGTGGAATTGAATTTTCTTGGACAATTTCTATATATATAAGCCTTTAGTTTTGCTGATCTACTTTTTCTTTATTACATCTTTTCTTCTATTTATCATGATTATTAGTTTCTTTACTTATTTATCTTGATATAATTCACCTTAGTGTAGAGGGTTTTGACTTCTACAAATATAGGGAGATTGTTGGGTATTGCATCAACAATAACCGAGATTTGTATGAGGTCACCATTGAACTAAGATGAATTAAGTTTGTATTTGATGTTATTTTTAGTTGAGTGTTTGCAGGATACAATTGCCAAGTGTAGACCAATGTCAGTATAAAATGAGTCACCAAACACAGGACCATACAATGTAATCCCTCATTGTGTGATACATGGTGTTGACTCATGTGTAGCCACACTATTTGCACACACTTCTTTTTTAAGCACTCAAGGCATAGGAGAAAAGTTGGCAACTATATATCTTGAAGAAATCAAGTTTACTGATTTTCAAAAAAATCTAAGTACTTTTCTTGAGTAGGGAAGTTTGTACTCAAGTAGAACTTAAGTCTATTCTCGAGTAATACTTATCATGAACTCAAGTTGTAGAAGCAGTTCTCGAGAAAGATTAGTGCTGTTCTCAAGAAAACCATATGTTGTCGAGTACTACATGACTTTCCTTCTCGAGTTACTTCAGTTCCAGTCATGATATTTTTTCTAAGTCTTTTTATCGAGAAGCAAACTACTTTTCTCGAGAAGCAATTTATTTTTCTCGATAAGTCACATGTCATTTCTCGAGAAGCTCAGTATTACTTCTCGAGAACCAGAAGACATTTCTCAAGTAACAGTTTCTTTTCTGGAGTAACATAAAAAGTTTCTCGAGAATAGAAGATCAATTTTCTCAAGTTACTTCTTTTCCAGACAGAATATTTTCTAAATCCTTTTCTCGAGATGCCAAGGATTTTTTCTCGAGAAGACAATGTTTAGTTCTCGAGAAGCGGGAAAAATTTCTCGAGACCTATATTGTTTTCTCGTGAGCAGACATTTGTTCTCGAGATACTTCTTTGTTCTCGAGTACCAGTATGATTGTTCTCGAGAACAAAAATAATTCTTCTCGAGTACATTCCTTCATTCTCGAAATTGCTGATTTCCACCTCCACATTTTGACTAATTATTTTTCTCGAGATACTCTTCATTCTTCTCGAGAATTAGAAAATCTTTTCTCGAGTACTACTATTCTTCTCGAGAAATGTTGTACTGTTTTCTGAATTTCGTCTAAGTTTCGACAGATGTGATTTCAAAAGTGATTATAGCATGATTGGTCCACGTGTCATGCATTTATTATGATTATGACCATTAGGCAAGTCTTATAAAAGGTCTTATTATAATCGACCAACACTAATAAGAATCCCTAAGTATTCTGAATCGCGTATTCTCTTTCCAAAATCATAAGCGGCCGATGTTCATCGTCTTCATCAACGATCTACTTTCGATCCAGAGATTCAGAGCAAGTGATTCAACAGATCAAGATCTTCTACATCGACAGATTCTTTTTTGATCGTGCTGAGTACAGAATTTTTAGATCCAGAGATTTGGCCGTGTCTTCTTCAAAATATTTCTGATAGAGCTTCAAAGTTCAAGGAAGAAGAAGGGCTGAAGTTTTCACATCTGATATCAATATTGTTTGTATTTCTTTGTATTCATTTTACTCTTGTAGGAGATTATTCTCCGAGTGTAAGAGCTTTGTTCTCTGATTTATTTGTAGGAAATTTCTCTTCCGAGTGTAGATCCTATTTTGAGGGATCGAGGTGTAGGAACTTTGTTCCAAGTGATAGGAATATTTTCAATCCAAGAATAGTGGAGTAGCCGAGTCTAGTGCATTACTAGATCGGTGAGGTGGAAAGTGGATGTTCCCATGGTTAGTGAACCACTATAATTCTTGGTGTCATCTGTGGATGCTTGCTTATTTTTCTGTGCATCGCTCGTTTTATTTTTTATTCTACAAAAAGACGTAGTACTCACCTATTCACCCCCTCTAGGTGGTTTAGGTAGACAACATAAACATTTTTGAAGGACTGTACATGTTAACCCCTCAGTCCGCAACATCCTACAAGATTCCAAAGCCCCCCTTTCAACACGCGCGGACTCGATTTGCCAGTCCGCCCAGTCCGGCAAGGTCACCAATCGGACACCGATGGTACCCCAACAGCGGACGCAAGGACCTGTCCGCTCAGTCCGCCAGGACTTGGGATATCGGATTCTCTACAGCGGCGGACGCAGTGTCCCGTCCGCCCAGGCCGCCGCCCTCCAGCAGGATCACGCCCAGCAGCGGTGGAAGCTCCAGTCCGCGGGCCCAGTCCGCCCCTTCTGCATGGACTGGCGTGTTCTTTCTTTTTGCTTCCCGTCACTGCTGCCCGGTTCTCCTGTACCCCGGGCAGCCGGTTATTTTATCCATGCCCGTTTGGGCAGGCCCCCTATCCTATAAATAGGGGGGAGGTGGTGCACCCAAGGCACGCTGACTCGGACCCAGGAGCCTACTTGTCACAGACTTTGGGCTCTAATCTTGCGCCTTGCGGACTCCCCCTCGCTCTGCTCTTGTGAAACTTTTCCTTTTACTTGTAACCAAGCCTTTCTTCAATTAAGGGAAAGCCCGTCGCAAGAGAGGCATTCAGGCTGCGACGGGCGAAGTCTGTTGTTGTCGTGGCTCACGGCCCTGCTCTTCTTCCTGCCCTCATCTGCTTAGTAGATCACTACTCGCAGTCTCCCTATTCCCCGGTGTTCGAACCGTTAGCTGGTGGTGCTCAACCCCCCTTGTGTTTTCGTGCATCAACAGTTAACACGCGACCTTCAGATCCGAGTAGTGTTTTGAATTCAGCGGACGCAAATGTCAGACCGCAGAGCCCGCTCCTCAGACCGCTCCAGCTCTTCAGAGGACTCTCTTTGGGACGCAATTGAGCAAGCTCGCCTTGAGGCCGAGCAGTCCCGCCGGCAGACTGACCAGCGTCTCGACGCAATCAGCCAAGCTCTGCTCGCGCTAGCCCAGCGGCTTGCTCCTCAGGCCGCAGCAGACCCAGCGGACTCGCCAGTCCGCCAGACCCCAGCTCGCCGAACTCCGCTTCGGCAGTCGCCAACAACTCCTCGGAACCCTGCTCAGTCCGCCGCCCCTCTGCGCCCTAAGGAGGAGCAGTTTGCTTTCAGAAATTTCTTCAGAGAAGCTGCCAGGGGCACTCCTGCCCGCCAGCTTCATTTTGCTGACCGCCAGTCCGCCGAGCCCGCGGACTCCCCGTCTCCAGTCCGCCCCTTCTATCCCGCAGAATTCAAGACCCCGTCTCCCTTTATTGATCGAATCCGATGGGAATCTGCTCCGAACAACTTCAAGGAACCTCGCATCCCATTCTATTCAGGAGGGACTGATCCCGTCTCTCACCTCCAAGCATTTGAGGGGGCAGTTGCTTTGAGATGCCTCTCAGATGCTATCAAGTGTAAACTCCTAGTTACCACTCTCGAAGGACAAGCGAGAGAGTGGTTCTACGAGCTGCCTTCGGGCACAATCTCTTCTTTTGCAGAGCTTCGCAGCTAGTTGTTGCTGAGGTTTGCTACCTCGAGAAAGAGGAAGAATGGGCCAGCTGCCCTATTTGAAATCAAGCAAAGGGATAATGAATCAGTGGCGCGATTCGTTGATCGCTTTCAGAGAGAGATCTAAGGGGTAAGGAATGTGAACCCCGATTATTATAAGGTCGCCTTGATCCATGGCTTCCGGGAAGGCCCTCTGAAGTTTAAAGAAACAACTAATGCACCTGAGACTTATCAAGAGTTGATCGCCATGGTCAACCGTTTCATTGAAGGAGAAAATGCCAATCCAACTTATGTCTCATCCCTGACAGCTAAGGCTGAAGGAAGGGATGCCTCCGCTTCTTCCTCTCGTAGCAAGCCCCCTCGCCCAAACTTCTAGCCTCCGTCTCAAAGAGGCAGGAACTTCCGCAACAAGAAACCTTTCCAAGGCCATCAACAGTTTCATGAGCAGAGACTGTCGTTGGCCACCACTCCCGCCGTTCCATTACAAGATCTTCCCATCCTACAACAAGCAGCCTTGCCTGCTCCGATCCAATCTGATGCAAGCCCCATGGAGGATATTGCAGATCTGGACCTTGACAAAGTCATCCAGATCTTGCAAAGGAGATCAGAAGAAAAGAGGCAAGAGCCTCAGAAAATGTGGAAGCCAAGGAATAATGCACAATATTGCCAGTTCCACAAAGAAAGGTCCACTTGACCGAGGACTGCAAGGCCCTCCGCATGCTGATAGAGAAGTTGCTTGCCGAGGGCAAGATTGACTTGGCCAAGAAGGATTCTCCTTCTTCTTCGAAGCCATCCACCTCAAAGGGAAAAGAAGTAGCTGAGGCATACCAGGAATGTGTGGATGTAGAGGACGAAGGCCGTCTGGGGCCGATCAACATCCCGATGGAGTGCTTCGATGCAGATGATGAAGGGGTTCTGGGACGCCTCTTCTTCATTCATGGTGGAGCAGGGACCGAGTCTACTTGGAAATCATCGATTTCAAGGGTCACCCGGGCAGAGGTGGCCTCCTCTTCTTCTTCCATTTCTCCTCCAAGTGAGGTTGTCACCTTTGGTCCAGCAGATCTACCCCAAACAACCAATCTGTTTGATGACGCTGTAGTAATCAAGGCTGTGGTTGGGGACTTTACAGTTGATAGAATTCTTGTTGACACAGGCAGCTCGGTCAACCTCCTGTTCAAGTGTACGTTTGAGGCCCTGAGGACCGGAAAGCCTCTGCTTTCCACTGAGGGGCCACTCTATGGTTTCTCGGGAGAGAGAAAGGAAGTGGAGGGCAGCGTCATCCTGCACGTGAATCTTGGAGGGGCGACTAAGCAAATACAATTCATAGTGGTTGACGCACCCAGCAGCTACCATGCCATCTTCGGCAGGCCCCTGTTAAACAAGTATCAAGCAGTGGTTTCCACTTACCACCTTGCCATCAAGTTCTTTGCAGATGGAAGGATGTGCCAGGTCAGGAGTGACCCAAGAAGGGCAAGGGAGTGCTACGTCCGCACTGTCAACATGGTTGAAGCCAGCCCTTCCCTTGCTCCAACAGAAGCCGCATAAGTCTCTCCTAGTTCAGAAGCTGCTGCTGGTGAAGGTGCTCACCTAGAACCTACCAAGGTGACACAAGGAGTCCCCATTGCTGAGGGGGAGGAGAGGAAGCTGTCCATCAACTTGGAGCTACCTGAAGATCAAAAGGCTGAGTTGATTTCCTGCTTGCTGAATAACCTGGATGTCTTCGCCTGGTCAGCAGAAGACATGCCAGGAGTCGATCCTTATGTTGCATGCCACCACTTGAATATTGATCACGGCTGCAAGCCTATACAACAAAAGAAGAGGGACATAGCCATAAAGCTTGCTGAGCCGATAAGGGAGGAGGTCGCAAAGCTCCTCAAAGCAAATTTTATCAAAGAAGTTCAATATCCTACTTGGATTTCTAATGTTGTAATGGTTAAGAAACCAGGAGGAAAATGGCGAATGTGTATATATTTTACCAAACTTAATAAATCATACCCTAAAGATTGCTACCCCTTGCCTCAGATAGATTCTTTAGTTGATTTCGCGGTAGGGTACTCTTATATGAGTTTTTTAGATGCATTTTCTGGTTATCACCAGATAAGAATGCATAAGCCTGACGTTCCTCACACGTCGTTCATAACTAATGATGGTTGTTATTGCTACCTTGTGATGCCCTTTGGGCTTAAGAATGCCGGTGCAACCTACCAACGGATGATGGACCGTGTGTTTAACCATCAAGGGGGGAACCTAGAAGTGTATGTAGACGATCTCTTGATTAAGAGTAAGTCATTTTCGCTGCACTTGTGAGACCTAGCAGAGACATTCGCTACTCTGCAGAGGTACAAAATGAAGCTTCCCCGGCTCCAGTCCGCCCCTTCTATCCCGCAGAATTCGAGACCCCGTCTCCCTTTGTTGATCGAATCCGATGGGAATCGGCTCCGAACAACTTCAGGGAACCTCGCATCCCATTCTATTCAGGAGGGACTGATCCCGTCTCTCACCTCCAAGCATTTTAGGGGGCAGTTGCTTTGAGATGCCTCTCAGATGCTATCAAGTGTAAAATCCTAGTTACCACTCTCGAAGGACAGGCGAGAGAGTGGTTATACGAGCTGCCTTCGGGCACAATCTCTTCTTTCGCAGAGCTTCGCAGCCAATTGTTGCTGAGGTTTGCTACCTCAAGAAAGAGGAAGAATGGACCAGCTGCCCTATTTGAAATCAAGCAAAGGGATAATGAATCAGTTGCGCGATTCGTTGATCGCTTTCAGAGAGAAATCCAAGGGGTAAGGAATGTGAACCCCGATTATTATAAGGTCGCCTTGATCCATGGCCTCCGGGAAGGCCCTCTGAAGTTTAAAGCAACAACTAAGGCACCTGAGACTTATCAAGAGTTGATCGCAATGGTCAACCATTTCATTGAAGGAGAAAATGCCAATCCAGCTTATGTCTCATCCCTGACAGCTAAGGCTGAAGGAAGGGATGCCTCCGCTTCTTCCTCTCGTAGCAAGCCCCCTCGCCCAGACTTCCAGCCTCCGTCTCAAAGAGGGAGGAACTTCCGCAACAAGAAACCTTTCCATGGCCATCAACAGTTTCATGAGCAGAGACTGCCGTTGGCCGCCACTCCCGTCATTCCATTGCAAGCTCTTCCCATCCTCCAACAAGCAGCCTTGCCTGCTCCGATCCAATCTGATGCAAGCCCCATGGAGGATATTGCAGATCTGGACCTTGACGAAGTCATCCAGATCTTACAAAGGAGATCAGAAGAAAAGAGGCAAGAGCCTCAGAAAATGTGGAAGCCAAGGAATAATGCACAATATTTCCAGTTCCACAAAGAAAAGGGCCACTTGACCGAGGACTGCAAGGCCCTCCGCATGCTGATAGAGAAGTTGCTTACCGAGGGCAAGATTGACTTGGCCAAGAAGGATTCTCCTTCTTCTTCGAAGTCATCCACCTCAAAGGGAAAAGAAGTAGCTGAGGCATACCAGGAATGTGTGGATGTAGAGGACGAAGGCCGTCTGGGGCCGATCAACATCCCGGTGGAGTGCTTCGATGCAGATGATTAAGGGGTTCTGGGACGCCTCTTCTTCATTCATGGTGGAGAAGGGACCGAGTCTACTCGGAAATCATCGATTTCAAGGGTCACCCGGGCAGAGGTGGCCTCCTCTTCTTCTTCCATTGCTCCTCCAAGTGAGGTTATCACCTTTGGTCCAGCAGATATACCCCAAACAACCAATCTGTTTGATGACGCTGTAGTAATCAAGGCTGTGGTTGGGGACTTTACAGTTAATAGAATTCTTGTTGACACAGGCAGCTCGATCAACCTCCTGTTCAAGTCTACTTTTGAGGCCCTGAGGACCGGAAAGCCTCTGCTTTCCACTGAGGGGCCACTCTATGGTTTCTCGGGAGAGAGAAAGGAAGTGGAGGGCAGCATCATCCCGCCCGTGAAGCTTGGAGGGGCGACTAAGCAAATACAATTCATAGTGGTTGACGCACCCAGCAGCTACCATGCCATCTTCGGCAGGACCCTGTTAAACAAGTATCAAGCAGTGGTTTTCACTTACCACCTTGCCATCAAGTTCTTTGCAGATGGATGGATGTGCTGGGTCAGGAGTGACCCAAGAAGAGCAAGGGAGTGCTACGTCCGCACTGTCAACATGGTTGAAGCCAGCCCTTCTTTTGCTCCAACAGAAGCTGCAGAAGTCTCTCCTAGTTCAGAAGCTGCTGATGGTGAAGGTGCTCACCTGGAACCTGCAAAGGTGACGAAAGGAGTCCCCATTGCTGAGGGGGAGGAGAGGAAGCTCTCCATCAACTCAGAGCTACTTGAAGATCAAAAGGCTGAGTTGATTTCCTGCTTGCTGAATAACATGGATTTCTTCGCCTGGTCAGCAGAAGACATGACATGAGTCGATCCTTATGTTGCATGCCACCACTTGAATGTTGATCCCGGCTGCAAGCCTATACAACAAAAGAATAGGGACATAGCCACAAAGCTTGCTGAGCTGATAAGGGAGGAGGTCGCAAAGCTCCTCAAGCAAATTTTATCAAAGAAGTTCAATATCCTACTTGGATTTCTAATGTTGTAATGGTTAAGAAACCAGGAGGAAAATGGCGAATGTGTGTAGATTTTACCAAACTTAATAAAGCATACCCTAATGATTGCTACCCCTTGCCTCGGATAGATTCTTTAGTTGATTCCGCGGTAGGGTACTCTTATATGAGTTTTTTAGATGCGTTTTCTGGTTATCACCAGATAAGAATGCATAAGCCTGACATTCCTCACAGGTCGTTCATAACTACTGATGGTTGTTATTGCTACCTTGTGATGCCCTTTGGGCTTAAGAATGCCGGTGCAATCTACCAATGTATGATGGACCGTGTGTTTAACCATCAGAATGGGAGGAACCTAGAAGTGTATGTAGACGATCTCTTGATTAAGCGTAAGTCATTTCCGCTGCACTTGCGAGACCTAGCAAAGACGTTCGCTACTCTGTGGAGGTACAAAATGAAGCTTACCCTTTGAAATGTACGTTTGGGGCGAGTAAGTGGAAGTTTCTTGGTCATCTCCTTACTCCGGAAGGACTTACCCCCAACCCTGATAAAGTGAAAGCCATCCTTGATATGCCTACCCCTCGTTCGCCAAAAGAAGTTCAGCAGTTAGGGGGAGTCTAGCAGGCCTTGCGAGATTTCTCTCTTGGGTTGGAGATAGGAGTGCTCCATTATTCAAAACTCTCCGAGGAGCATCCAAGTTTGAGTGGACGGAATAATGCTCCCAAACTTTTGAGCAGTTGAAGATGCAACTGACCTCAGCACCCCTGCTTCAGAGTCCCCGGCCAGGAGAGATTCTTTTCTTGTACCTAGGGGTTGGCCCTGAGGCCGTCAGCTCCGTTCTTCTTCGGGAAGAGAGCAGAAAGCAATTCCCAATTTACTATGTTAGCCATATCCTGAAGAGTGCTGAGACACGGTATCCAATTTTGGAGAAGTTAGCCTTGGCGTTGGTCATGTCAGCTCGCCGGCTCCGTCCGTACTTCCAAGCACATTCAATTCAAGTCGTCACCGATCAGCCTTTGAAGGTTGTGTTAGAAAAACTAGAACATTCCAGCAGACTAGCTAAGTGGGCAATAGATTTGAGTGAATTTGAAATCTCTTATGTGCCCAAGACAGCCATTAAAGCTCAGGTCCTAGCAGATTTTCTAATTGACATGCCAGAGTCCAGTCCTGATCGGGCAGAAAGGTCACCTTTGGTTTGGACCATCTATGTTGATGGTGCCTCAGGCAGAAGTTCTTCCGGAGCAGGGGTGGTTCTCATCAACCCAAACGGAGTCAAATTGGAGCAGGCCATCAAATTTTACTTTCCAGTAACGAATAATCAGGCCGAGTATGAATCTTTGCTAGCAGGATTGAGGCTCGCAAGAGAACTAGGAATCGATCATGTTCATATCAAAACCGATTCTCTGGTGATGACGTCACAAGTCCTCGGTAACTTCGAAACAAGAGAGCCGATCTTGAAGAAATATCTAGCTCTTGTGAAGATAGAAGTCGGAAGGTTCAAGAGCTTTACCATCGAACACATCCCCAGAATAGAAAATGAGGATGCAGATTTTCTTTCCAAGTATGGGATGCTTTCAGGAGGAACAACTTCCAATCTCTTCCGCCCGGCAGTGGTAGAAGGAGATCTGATGCAAGTGGAACAACATACCTCTTGGATGGACCCATTCATCCTCTATCTGTCAACGGGAGATTATCATCATATAGTCAAAGATAAGAAAAAGTTCAGGATAAAGGCAGCTCATTACTTCCTAGTGGCGGGAGTCCTCTACAAAAAAACCTTCCTCTCTACCATGGCCCGGTGTATTTCAGAAGAAGAAGCTCTCACTGTTTTGCAAGAGGTTCATTCAGGAGAGTGTGGAAGCCACTCGGGAGCAAGAACTCTTGAAAAACGAATCCTGCGGCAAGGATATTTCTTGCCCACTATGAAGAGAGACTCTGAGGTCTATGCAAGAAAGTGCGTTCAATGCCAGAAGTTTGCTCCACTTCAGCACCAAGCAGCTCAGTCCCTCAGATCGATTGCAACTCATTGGCCCTTCGCAGTTTAGGGAATGGACCTCCTCGGTCCTTTTCCCATGGCAAGCAGTCAGCGGCGTTTTATCATCGTAATGATCAACTACTTCAACAAGTGGATCGAAGCCAAGGCATTGGCAAAGACAAATACTCAAGTCGTCAGAAACTTCATTTGGGGGGAGATTGTCTGTCGGCATGGGATTCCAATGGCTATAATCACTGATAATGGGCCACAATTCAAAAACTCCGAGATGATAGATTTTTGCAGGTAGATCAGAGTAAAGCTGCGGTTTGCATCAGTTCATCATCCCAGAAGCAATGGCCAAGTAGAAGCTACCAACAAGCAGATCCTCAATTTGCTCAAAAAGAAAGTGCAAAATCTCAAGGGTAGCTGGGCTGATCAGCTTCCATCATTCCTCTGGTCCCTTAGGACAACGCCATCATCCGCAACTGGGGAGACTCCATTCAAACTTTCTCATGGCTCAGAGGCACTTATTCTAGTTGAGTTTGAAGTCCCCTCACCTAGAGTTCTGCTTGCAAGAGAAGGCGCTGAGGACTGGCTTGAGTTGAATAATGAAGAGGTGAGTTTCAGCTTGGAACACATCGAGGCCATCAGAGATCAAGCAGCCATAAGGCAGGAGGAGGTCAAAAGAAGGATGGCCCACTACTTTGATCAGAACGTGAGGATCAAACACTTCCAAGTGGGAGATCTCGTTCTAAAGAAGATTGATGCTGCTGCAAGAGATGGTTCAATTGGGAAGCTTAATCCAAATTGGGCCGGCCCTTTTGTTGTCAAAGAAGCGTTAAAGAGCGGCACTTACCGCTTGCAGACATACGAAGGAGAGGATATACCACACACATGGAGCGGGGATGATATCAAACGGTTCTATTCTTGAACCTCCTTTTTTCTATTTTGTGTATCCTCTTCAAGAGTTATTATGAATAGAAACTGCTTGCTAACGCTTCTTCAAGTGTTGTCTATGTAATCATAACAGATGAAACGCTAAGAAAGATTCCAAAAATGGTTCTACGCCTGAACTCCCTTTTCTTTCTTATGTTTACTTCGCAAATACATTTTATTAATCAAAGGATCCATACTAACACTTTTTCTGGTGTTTTCTCTCTCCCAAAGACCTATAACGGTTCCCTGATACCAGGAGACATCGCCGAGTTTAGCAAGACCTCCCCTAGAGCTGTTGTCATTAGCGTAACACCACAAAGACCACGTGTTGCGAGGAGATTTCGCACCGTGTAGTGGGAGCTTGCAGGCCCTAGTGCGGTTGGATTCTGGACTTCGGATCCCGACAAGTACCTGACCCCACCTCTGCATTATGGAGGGCTGGGTGGGAGTAAAGCTCTACCATGCCGCATTAGGGATATCGTTACAACTTCGATGATCGCGTGACGAAAGTATGCCGTTCTGGCTCACCTGCCCGCGGGTCATCTTAGCTTGTAACCCTCGAACACTCCATGGTACCCTCGAGCAGTGCCTGCAGGAGACCCACAGCTTAGACTGTACTCCAGGCAAGAGGGCATGGAACCGTTCCGCTAAGTGAGCATCTTGCTCTTCGCAGGGAATTACGTGTGTACTTGTTTTCTCTATCCGCTCAGTCCGCCTGTTTGGGTTGATTTTATAGCCTGTAGCCCGGTGAGGAAAGTATGCCGCTCCGGCTCACCTGCCGACTTGGTCGCAAGCTATAGATCATTTCTTCTATTATGAGCGGATTGGTTTTCTGTATCCGCTCAGTCCTCCAGTTTTGTTTGGGTTGATCATATAGCCTGTGGCCTAGTGAGGAAAGCCATGCAATGCGCACCTGCCCACCTGCTCGCAAGCTATAGGTCATTTCTATCTTTGGCGGATTGGTTTTATGTATCCGCTCAGTCCGACGGTTTCCTTGAGACGAGCTGTAGGTCATTTCTATCTTTGGCGGACTGGTTTTCTCTATCCGCTCAGTTCGCCTATTTGGGTTGATCTTATAGCTTGTAGCCCGGTGAGGAAAGTATGCCGCTCCGGCTCACCTGCCCACCTGGTCGCAAGCTATAGATCATTTCTTCTATTATGAGCGGATTGGTTTTTTGTATCAGCTCAGTCCGCCGAATGGTTTTCATATATTATAATTTGATAAGTTAATAAAGAGAATTGCGGACTCTACTAGAACTCAATGAAGTACCACCTGACATTGTTATCAGCTGGCTATTTTCGTCATTTTTAAGGTGGATATTGAATGGATTGATAAGTTGAATTCTCTAATCAGCAAGATTCGTTATAAATGATCTGTGTCGGGCGGAATGCAATTGAAACTCAACAGAGTCCGCCTGACAATTTCTTCTCATTCCAATGACGGACAATAACTGTCTCTAATCAGCAAGTTAAAAAGCTCAGATTTATCAGCGTGTCGTGCGGACTGCTAAGTGTCGGTGCGGTGAGCGTGGAAAAAGAACATTGCAGGAAGCACACATGCAAAAATAACCTTTCTTTCCATTTCATCAAAAATTCTTTACATCTTTCTATATATTCGGCGGACTGAAATCTTGCGTCCGCCCCATTTATAAAAACCAAAAAAGATAAAAGTACATTAATCAATCTGTAGTCTTTTGTTTCTTTTCTGGAGGTGCAGGGCTGTCACTAACAATGTCGACTTCTGGAGAGTAGACCCCCGAGCCGCTTCCGCTGCTATCTGATCCTGTACTTGAGGCGAACCCGCTATGCGAGCTCCCGGTAGCAGAGGAGGATGCAGAGGTGTCGGACTCGGCGGACAGCTCCTCTACTCGCAGTCTCCCTATTCCCCGGTGTTCGAACCGTCTCCCTATTCCCCGGCTTTTGGCTATGGGAACTCTCTCCTGTAGGGCGGACAAGATCCTTTCTTGTTGACCTCTTTACTATCTTCTTGGTCTTCATACGCGTTGTCAGTGCTGGGTCGCCTTTTGCAGTAAGACTAGAGAAGAAAGCTCCAAGCCTTGCCATGCCGGACTGGAAGGTGGAGACCGCAAGTGGTGAATAGCGCCCCGTGTCGATCGGGATTCTCAACAGTTCCAGGCTCTCCAGCGATATTTATAGCGCTGGCGGCATTTTCGAGGCTTGCGGACTCGGCGGTTAAGAAAACATTTTCGAAGTTTTCTAGAAACTTAAAAATGTGCGGGGATTATGTTAACCCCTCAGTCCGCAACATCCTACAATATTCCAAAGCCCCCCTTTCAACACATGCGGACTCGATTTGCCAGTCCGCCCAGTCCGGCAAGGTCACCAATCGGACACCGATGGTACCCCAGCAGCAGACGCAAGGACCTGTCCGCTCAGTCCGCTAGAACTTGGGATATTGGATTCTCTGCAGCGGCGGACGCAGTGTCCCGTCCGCCCAGGCCGCCGCCCTCCAGCAGGATCGCGCCCAGCAGCGGTGGAAGCTCCAGTCCGCGGGCCCAGTCCGCCCCTTCTGCGCGGACTGGCGTGTTCTTTCTTTTTGCTTCCCGTCACCGCTGCCCGGTTCTCCTGTACCCCGGGCAGCCGGTTATTTTATCCTTGCCCGTTTGGGCAGGCCCCCTATCCTATAAATAAGGGGGAGGTGGTGCACCCAAGGCACGCTGACTCGGACCCAGGAGCCTACTTGTTACAGACTGCAAACTCGAATCTTGTGCCTTGCAGACTCCCCCTCGCTCTGCTCTTGTGAACCTTTTCCTTTTTCTTGTAACCAAGACTTTCTTCAATAAAGGGAAAGCCTGTCGCAAGAGAGGCATTCAGGCCGCGACGGGCGAAGTCTATTGTTGTCGTGGCTCACGGCCCTGCTCTTCTTCCTGCCCTCATCCGCTTAGTAGATCACTACTTGCAGTCTCCCTATTCCCCGGTGTTTGAACCGTTAGCTGGTGGTGCTCGACCCCCCTTGTGTTTTCGTGCATCAACAGTACAGACAAATTAAAAATTTTGGCGGTCTTTCTACTCAAAGCATCGACTACTACGTTAGCCTTTCCTGGATGATAAAGGATTTTGACTTCATAATTAGTCACATATTCTAACCACCGACGATGGCGCAGATTTAACTCCTTCTATGTGAAGACGTACTTCAAACTCTTATGATCTCTATAGATCTTGCACAGCGCGTCATACAATAAATGTCTCCCAAGCTTCATCGCATACATTACTGCAGCAAACTCTAAATAATGCATAGGATAGTTTCTTTCATGAATCTTCAATTGTCTTGATCCATACGAGAGCGTCTTCCCATCTTGCATCAAAATACAACCAAGTCCAATAAGTGATGCATCCACATACACAGTGTACTCCACCCCTTCGGTAGGCAAGGCTAAAACTGGAGCAGTACACTATCTCTTCTTAAACTTGTGGAAAGCTTCTTCCCACTTATCACACCAAATGAATGCAGTATTCTTCTGGGTAAGTCTAGTTTAAAGGAGTAGACAACACTAAAAACCCTTCCATGAATCATCTATAGTAGCCTGCCAGGCCTAAGAGTCTCCTAATATCCTTAGGTGTATAATGTCTCTCTCATTCCATCATAGCAGAAATCTTGGTCGGGTCTACGGAAAATACCGTCCTTGCTTACAACATGCCCCAGAAAGGACATTTGAGATAGCCAGAACTCACACTTGCTAAAGTTCACATAAATCTTATGCTCCCTCCGGGTCGACAAAAGCAAACGCAAATGTTGAGTATGCTCCTCAACACCGCGGGAATACACAAGGACGTCATCTATGAACACAATCACGAAACGATTCAAGAAATCCATGAACACTCTATTCATTAAATCCATGAATGCAGAGGGTTTATTGTTCAAACCGAAGGACATCAACAAAAACTCAAAATGTCCATGCCGCGAACGGAAAGCGGTTCATGGAATATCAACCTCACGAATTCTCAACTTGTGGTAGTCTTAACCAAGATCGATCTTTGAAAATTCCGAGCTGCTATGCAACTGATCGAACAGATCATCAATCCTCGACAAGGGATATCTATTCTTGATGGTCACTGTATAACCCGTATTAGTCGAGGGTGGGACCTACCACAGCCAGGTCAGTAGAAGTCAAGGTCAACAAGTCAAGGCAGGAGTCAAAGTCAGCATACAAGATCGCGGAAGGCCTGGGCGAGTATAGTCGAGCTCCCCTCGCATACTCGCCAGGTAGGTGTCTAGGCGAGATACTCGCGCAGCCCGTGCGAGTGCCTCTGGAAGTCGCCTAGTCGCCGGGGGGGGTATAAATATGACCCCCCCTCCTTGGATTTGCCTATAATTTGGACCCCATGGGTACGAGGTGAGGCACTTGAAATCCTAGGCAGGATACTCGCGCGCTTCATTTTCGAGATACTAGCTGAGTCTTTGGATTCCTTTTCCTTGGAGAGCAAGTCGCGACCTTGCATCTTCCCCAGCTAGCTTCCCTCGTACCAAGTTCGGCCATCTTTGGTTGAGAAGGGGCTGCCCCTTTCGAGCATCCGCGTACGTGGTGGGACCTTCCTACCGCAATATCTAGGGTCCTGTTTGACATGATTCTTCATCCTAGTCACCCTAGCCGTCTGATCTAGCTTCTGAGTCGATAACCTTAGGCGACTTTGGTCCGAATTCTTAGGTTAGGATTTTTCCTGGCTTCAACACTTGGTGCGGTGAGCGTGGATCGCAACCAAGGAGGAAAGTTTGGAAGTTAAGTGAGATGTCCATTGGTGGCACGCAAGGAGATTTGGTCGGCAACTCGGTGGGATGAGGAGACGCCGCGCGAGGTGGTGAATTTATAATAGTGGCTGAGTTTGAAGAGTTCACGAAGAAGATTGAGCAAAACATTCTCGTCGGGTTCGCTCAACGCCCTGAGGTCACGATGACTTCTCCCCGTCGCCTAACACTACTAGAAGAGGAAGTGACACCGAGGGGCGCTGGAAAGGAGCCCGCTTAGGCAAGAGAAGAGCAACTGATGTAGTCGCGACATTACCCGATGAGTAGCCACGGGGTGCGTTTTCGGGATCAAATGTCGCCGAAGAGATGCAGAGATACTCAGCACTATGACGAGTACGGCGTCTCCAGTGAGGATGAAACTCATCACCGCTCAGCACGTGGACGATGATGAAGCGGCATCGGATCGACGTCCCACCGAGCGTAACCAGCAGCTCCACTACTCCCTGCACCTCTTTCTTCTCTCCTAAGAAGCCAAAGAGCGTTCCATATGTAGCTTGGACTCGGGACGCTTCCACCTGAAGCCCGACGAAGGTTCTTTGGAAGATGACATTCACTGAGCTACCATTGTCCGCGAAGATTCGGTCGACGGTGAAGTCCTCGTTGGCGGCTTGAATGACCAAAACGTCATGGAAGGGGTTCTCATTCCCCAATATATCTTCCTCCGAGAAGGTGATCTCATCTAATGGCGGCGGGGTCTGTGATGTTGAGGCGATGTTCTGTCATCGTACCACCAGTGCCTAAAGTACTGTCGTGGAGATGTTCAGATCAGGATCAGGGGAGATCCCAAGGCTTCCGGGAATGCTACTTGAATGCCATCAGCACCATCAGCTAGATGGGTGATGCGAAGAAGCTGGAAGAGTTGCTGGAGAAGGAGAAAGGGCTATGTGCTACTGAGGAGGTAGAGGAGATAGAGGTGATATCTCGAGGAGGAGAGCCAGGGTTGCTGAAGGTTGGAGGATCCCTGCTGTTGAAGTATTAGACCGGGCGGCTTAGCGGTCTGTTCCAGCGGCTTGGTGACCGGGCGGTCTGGCGGTCTATCTGGTGCCTGGAGACCGGGCGGTCTATCGGTCTACCTCTGCGGCCTGTTCTATCCTGCTGGAGTTGCCGAGCGGTTAGCCCATCTGTCTAACCGCGCGGCCTATGCGGTCTCCATTAGTCTAGCCGCCCAGTACTGTAAATGTTTAGTCCCACATTGTTTGTATACTCTCTTTCTTATCTCCTCCATTCTATATAAGGGAGGCCATACCTTTGTAAATGATATCTTTTTTGAATAATAAAATTTCAATTATTCAAAAGTTTATTCGCTTGTCTTCTACTTTTCGCTTCTTTTCTCTACTTTCTTACATGGTATCAGAGCACACGGTCATTTCCCTCTGATTCTGTGCGCTCTCTGTTGTTCGCGGCTTGTTTTCCGCCTTCTGCGACTTGCTTCGTGACTTGGCTTCTCTCTGTCCGCGCGACTTGTTTCTATCCGCACGGCTTGTTTCTGTCCGCTGCCCTGTTCGCGCGGCTTGCTTCTTCTTCTCCTCTCCCTCTGCTCTTTGTCGCAGCGACCTGTTTCCTTGTCGCCGCGCTCCTTGTTCTTTCCTCCCGCTCCCACTTCCTAGTCGTTGCGGTCTGTCCCTATCCGCGTGTGTTGTCTATCTCTCGCGGCTTGCTGCTGTGATCTGCCTGACCGTGCGGGCTGTTCCTTTCTCACCCGCATCTTGGTCGCGGTCATCAGCTCTTCTCCTCTCTTTTGTTCGCTCGGCCTTTTTAGTCCGCGCGACCTCTTCCCCGTTGTGCCTTTGACCGCCTTCTCGCCGCTGCTGTGATCTGCCTGACCGTGCGGGTTATTCCTTGCTTACCCGCATCTTGGTCGCGATCACCTCCTCTTCTCCTCTCTGCTGTTCGCCCGGCCTTTTCAGTCCGCGCGACCTCTTCCCCCTGTGCCTTTGCCTGTTTCAAACCGCTACTATTCGCGCGGCTTCGTCTGTTTTTCTAACCGCTTCAGTTCGCGCGGCTTCTTCTGCTTGCCGGGTTCTATGACTACCTCCGGTCTCACCACTACTCCTGCAGCTCCTTCTCCTCCTCCTCCTTCGGGCAACCTTGGCACTCTGTCCAAGCTTGTTGGCTCCAACTATCCCGATTGGAGTGTTTCTTTCACCTTTCTCCTTCGTTCTCAACGCAAGCGTCATCACCTCACCGATGACCCTCCTCCTCGCACCTCTCCTGAGTTTGATGACTGGGATGCGAGTGATGCTCTTGTTCGCACCTGGCTGGCCAACAGCCTTTCTGATGAGTGCCTTCCCGTCATTCGCCATGATGAGACGGTCAAGGCTGCCTGGCTTCACCTCGCTGCTCTCTACTCTAAGGGGGGCCAGACGTCCCGCATTTATACTCTCTATGCGGACCTCTTCGCCCGCCCTTCCATGTCCCCCGCTGCGGCTTACCAGCAGGTTCAGGCTCTTGGGGCTGAAATCCTCCAGAATCGCCCCTTCTCCGCGGACTTGGCCGACCAGCACAAACACTTCCAGGAACTCCTGGTTGTTTGTTATCTTCTTCGTCTTCCCGACTCTTATGATATGATCCGCCAGCAGATCTTGGGTGAGGCGGAATCTCCTACTTTGGATGCCACTGCGGCTCGCATTGCCGCCGTTACTTCGCTCCTCCAACGGCCTCTGTTGGCCTCCCCCCCTTCCCAGGACTCCTTTGCTCACCACGCTCAGCGGGGGGGCCCTAGTGGCCGTGGCTCCTCTGGCGGACGGGGTTCCTCCCAGTTCTTCTGCTCTCACTGTGGTCGTACTGGCCATTCTATTGACCGCTGCTGGCAGAAACATCCTCATCTTCGCCCTTCCGGTGATGCTCCTTCTTCGGCCTCCGCCTCTTCTAGGCCGTCTGCCTCTGTGGCCACGACGTCAGGTAGTGCCCACGTCGTTACCCAAGGTAAATGGCTGATTGACTCCGGTGCCACCAATCATATGACGGGCAACCCTCATTGCTTCTCCCGTCTTGAGACCCATGACCGCTTACCCCCAGTTTGTGTGGCGGATGGTTCCCCGTCTCCGGTTCATGGAACGGGCATGGTTCAACTCACTCCTTCGCTTTGCTTGGAGGATACCCTCTATGTCCCGAAGTTCCCGTGCAATTTGTTATCAGTTACTACTTTATGCCGGCAACTTCAGTGCTCCGTTTTATTCACTCCCACTACTTGTTCTTTTCAGGACCCGAGAACCCAGCGGACGATTGCTACTGGGACTGAGAGCGGCGGCCTCTACTTCCTCGACGATGTTTCTGCTCTTTCTGCCTACTCCTCCTCCACCGATCTCCTTCAGTGGCGTCTTCGTCTTGGATATCCTCCACCTCGGCTCATTCGTCAGCTTCTGCCCCACTTACCTCCCACCAGTTCTCCGCTTAACTGTGATGCGTGTCAGCTTGGCAAACATCATCGCTCCTCCTTCCCACCGAAGCAAGGCCGTGGCTCCTCTCGCATTTTTGATCTTGTTCATTCTGATGTATGGGGTCCTGCTCCTACCCTCACTGTTGGCAGGGGCAGTTCCTATTTTGTCACTTTTATCGATGATTTTACTCGATGTACCTGGGTGTATCTATTAAAGGATCGCTCTGAGCTATTTTCTGTTTGGCAATCTTTTTTACTTTATGATTAAGAATCAATTTGCTATTTCTATTAAGGTCTTACGTTCTGATAATGCCAAGGAATATCTGTCTCATGAGTTCTCCGCTTTCTTTCACCAACACGGCCTCATTCATCAAACGACTTGTGTTTACACCTCCCAACAGAATGGGGTGGCGGAGCGTAAAAACCGTCACCTGCTTGATGTTGCGCGTACTCTCATGACGCAGATGCACGTCCCTCGCTCCTACTGGGGCTACGCTGTGCTTCTCGCTTGCTATCTCATCAATCGCATTCCCTCCACGGTCCTCCACGGCCGGACTCCCTTCTCCCTTCTCTACCCCCACCAGGAACCCTTTCCTCTTCCTCTCCGTGTCTTTGGCTGTACGGCCTTTGTTCACGCTCCCTCCGCTACCCGCGACAAGCTTTCCCCCCGTTCCACCAAGTGTGTCTTTTTGGGGTACTCTACCACTCAAAAAGGCTATTGCTGCTTTGACCCCCTTCTCCGCAAGCAGTTTGTCTCCGCAGATGTGACTTTTTTCGAAAATGCTTCCTATTTCTCTCCTTCCTCTTCTTTTCCTTCTGATATCTCCGTTTCTTCCACACCTCTTCACGTTTTCCCACCTTCGTCTACTCCTCCACCCACTCCTTCCCAGTCCGTCTCACCACCCACCCCTCCACCCTCCTCTCCGATGCCGTCTCTCTCTAGTCCCGGGCCAGCCTTCTCCGCCACGGACGCTCCGGTCGCTGACGCTCCTGTCGCCGACGCTCCCGATGATCTGGATGTTCCCATTGCCCTTCGCAAAGGGGTGCGGGCGTGTACTCAACACCCGCTCACGGCTGTTGTTTCTTATGATCAGCTTTCTCCTTCTCGCAGGTCGTTTGCCTTGGCTATCTCTGCTACTTCTACTCCCCGTACCTACCAGGAGGCTCTCGCTCTCCCTCATTGGAAGTCTGCCATGGATGAGGAGATGACTACTCTTACTGAACGGGGTACCTGAACTCTGGTTCCTCCTCCCGTGGGCACTGATGTGGTTGGCTGTCGCTGGGTCTTTGTTGTGAAGTTTCGCCCCGATGGCACTGTGGATCGCTACAAAGCCCGGCTGGTGGCCAAGGGCTTTACTCAGACTTATGGCGTTGATTACTTTGATACCTTCTCTCCGGTTGCTCGCCTCAGCACCATCCGGGTTCTCTTTTCTGTGGCCGTTAACCGGGCTTGGGCTATTTCCCAGCTTGATGTGAAGAATGCCTTTCTCTATGGCGATCTTCAGGAGGACGTCTATATGGAGCAACCTCCTGGGTATGTTGCTCAGGGGGAGACACGTGTCTGTCATTTGAAGAAGGCCATTTACGGCCTAAAGCAGAGCCCTCGAGCATGGTTCGAAAAATTCAGTGGTATTGTGGCAACCATCGGCTTTCAAAGGAGTTCGGCCGATCACTCCTTGTTCATTCGCAAAACGGCCTCGGGGCTGGTAGTTTTAGCCGTATATGTGGATGATATTCTCCTTACTGGTGATGACCAAGATGGGGTGGACTTGACGAAGAAGCACCTCCGTCAGCACTTGGTCACGAAGGATATGGGCTCTCCAAAATACTTTTTGGGGATAGAAATCTCTCGGAAGCCTGACTCCTTGGTTCTCTCTCAACGGAAGTATGCCCTTGATCTTCTTCAAGAAGCAGGCTTGACAGGTGCCAAACCAGCTCATCTTCCCATGGCTGTTGGAGAGGACAAAACGTGGACGGATGACTCGCCTCCTCTATCTGATGTCACACGGTACAGACGTTTGGTAGGCAAACTCATCTATCTCACGGTGACTAGACCCGACATCGCCTACGCTGTAGGAAAGGTCAGTCAGTTTATGCAAGCTCCCAGGGAATGTCATCTTCAGTCCGCCCTGAAGATTTTAGAGTATATCAAAGCAGCACCGGGCAGGGGGTTACTCTTTCAGAAGAATGGCCATCTGAGGGTTGAGGCCTACTCAGATTCCAGTTACGCAGATGACAAAGGCGACCGTAAATCCACGTCAGGTTTTTGTACCTTTGTTGGAGGAAATCTCGTAAGTTGGAAGAGCAAGAAACAGTCTGTTGTTTCCAGATCCAGTGCCGAAGCAGAATACCGGAGTATGGCGTCAACTACATGTGAGTTAAAGTGGTTGCGGGCTCTCATGCTTGACCTGGGCGAGGTATATGATTGTCCTCTCCCTATGTTCTGTGACAATAAGGCCGCTATACACATATCCAGGAATCCGGTCTTTCATGAGAGAACGAAGCATATAGAGGTTGACTGTCACTTCATTCGGGAGGAGATCTTGAAGAAACAGATTTGTACTCCTTTTGTCACCTCTGACAAGGAGTTGGCAGATATCTTCACCAAGCCGGTTTCTACTTCCTTCTTCCGCATTTGTGACAAGCTGGGCATGATTGATATCTATGCTCCAGCTTGAGGGGGAGTGTTGAAGTATTAGACCGGGCGGCTTAGCGGTCTGTTCCAGCGGTTTGGTGACCGGGCGGTCTGGCGGTCTATCTGGTGCCTGGAGACCGGGCGGTCTATCGGTCTACCTCTGCAGCCTGTTCTATCCTGCTGGAGTTGCCGAGCGGTTAGCCCATCTGTCTAACCGCGCGGCCTATGCGGTCTCCATTAGTCTAGCCGCCCAGTACTGTAAATGTTTAGTCCCACATTGTTTGTATACTCTCTTTCTTATCTCCTCCATTCTATATAAGGGAGGCCATACCTTTGTAAATGATATCTTTTTTGAATAATAAAATTTCAATTATTCAAAAGTTTATTCGCTTGTCTTCTACTTTTCGCTTCTTTTCTCTACTTTCTTACACCTGCCACTAGGAGGGAAGATAGAGATGGCTGCTTGCCTGCAGGACAACGTTGATGTCTTTGCATGGAGGGCCACCGAGATTCCAGGGGTGGACGTCGAGGTTGCTTGTCATCGCCTCAACCTGAATCCCACGGTGGCCCCAGTCCAGCAAAAGCAGAGGAAGAGCGCCGCCATGCTGGCCGATCCAATTAGGGAGGAGGTAGAGAAGCTGTTGGAGGCAGGTTTTATCTCGGAGATCCAGTATCCAGGCTAGGTCTCCAATGTTGTAATAGTGAAGAAGCCCGGAGGGGGCTGGCGTCTATGTATCGATTTTTCAATGTTGAATAAAGCTTGCCCGAAGGATTGCTACCCCTTTCCTCAAATCGATGCACTGGTTGATTCCACCGTCGGGTTTCCTGTGATGAGTTTTCTTGATGCTTTTTCAGGGTATCACCAGATCCGGATGCATCCCCCCGACTGACAGGATGTCTCTTTAATAACCAGCGACGTCTGCTATAGCTACAAGATGATGCCCTTCGGGCTCAAGAATGCAGGCGCGACTTACCAGAGAATGATGGATCAAATCTTCAAGGGACAGAAGGGGCAAAACTTGGAGTTTTATGTGGATGACCTCCTCGTCAAGAGTAAAAGTGTCGTGGAGCATATAACGGATCTGGTGGAGACCTTCGCTACTCTAAGGAAGTACGAGATGCGGCTCAACCCGACCAAGTGCGTCTTCTGTGAAGGAAGGGGGAAATTTCTAGGTCACCTCCTCACTCCCAGGGGGGTGGAACCTAATCTAGACAAGATGAAGGACATTCTAAAGATGGTGTCACCAAGGGATCCCAAGGAAGTTCAAAGGCTGACTAGAAGGCTGGCAGGCCTCAGCCATTTCTTAGCTAAAGCGGGGGAGAAGTGCTCTCCGTTCTTCAAGACCCTTCGGGGCAGTGTGAGGAACAAACTCCCCATTGATCTGAGAGGCCACCACCATAGAATCCGTGGGTACTTCGACATCCTGCACACCCATCTACCTAGCCATCTATTGTCCTACGATCACCACCTCGTACTCCGCTTGATTGTTTGTAATGGGGAAGTGAACAACCACCATTTGCTCGATCTTCATTCCATGGGAGCTCTCTAGGATCATACTACCCCCAAGGAATGTCTCCCTGACGCGCCATCGACCTTCACCCTTCAAGGATTTGGTGAGTAAGCTCGACCTCCGCTACTTCAACCACATAATCAGCCAGAAAGTCACCCATCTCTTGAGCCTTGACTGAGAGGTGGGGAACAATAGGTATATCCAATTCACTCAGCTCCACCAACCACTATGCGAATCATCCTGAATGCTCCACCCCCTCAAAGATGTTTCGGAGGGGATGGTCATTTACCACTTGGATCGAGTGTGCCTGGAAAAATGGATGGAGCCTCCTGACCGAGATGATCAGGGAAAAGGCCAACTTCTCCACGATGGGATACCAAAGCTCAGCATTCCCCAAGACCATACTCACGTAATATATGGGTTGTGGTTTCTTACCCTCTTCTCAGACTAGGATAGAGCTCAGAGACTCGACCCTGACCCCAAGGTACTCGGACAGTTCTTCCCCCTCCCTTAGTCCTAGGAGCAGAGGAGATTGGGTCAGCTAGCTCTTCAAGGCTTGGAATGCCTCGTCGCATTCCTTAGACCATTCAAACTTCTGATTTCCTCTCTGCACTTTGAAGAAGGGGGAGCACTTCTCTCCTACCCGAGAGAGGAACTTGTTCAACCCTTCCAACTTCCCCCTCAGTCATTGGACCTCCTTGGCGTTTCGTGGCAATCCCAACTCCGTGATGACCCTTACCTTGTCAGGGTTGGGCACTACACCTGTGGGAGTAGAGAGATGTCCTAGGAACTTACATTGCTTGCCCCAAAGACACAATTCAAGGGATTTAAACTCATTTTGTATTTCTGTAGGGTGCCGAAGGTCTCTTCTAGGTCCCGGACGTGAGAGTCAACATCCCAACTCTTGATCATGAGATCTTCCACGAACACCTCCAGGTTCCTCCCCTTCTACTCCCAAAAGACACGGTCCATTATCCTTTGATCCGTTGCACCAGTATGTTTTAGCATGAAAGGCATCATATTATAGCAGTAGCACCCATCCTCGGTGATGAAGGAGACATCTTTGATATCGGGAGGGTGCATCCTGATCTGATGATAACATGAAAAAGCATCTAGAAAACTCATTACAAAAAAACTAATTGCTGAGTCAACAAGCTCGTCAATCCGAGGCAAGGGGTAACAATCCTTACGACTTGATTTATTTAAAATAGAGAAATCTACACACATCCTCCAGCTGCCATCCCCATTTTAAATGTTACAAGATTGGAGACCCAGCCTTAATATTGGATCTTAGAAACAAATTCGGCCTTAAGGAGCTTAACGACCTCCTCCTAGATGGGCTCGACTAGCTTGTCCCCGGTAGACCTCTTCTTCTGCCGGATGGGGCAAGACTCGGGATCAAGGTTGAGGCTGTGGAAGGTGATGTCTGCATCAATCCCCGGTATATCGGTTGCGCTCAATGCGAAGATGTCGACATTCTTTTGGATGCACTACAACATCTTCGCCTTTCCCTTCTAGATCATCCCCCACTGATGCACACCTTCTCTACCCTACCTTCTCGGGTAAGAACCTACATCTCCACCACCGCTTCCGCTGTATCCAGATGGGACTAATCTCCACAAATACCTTTGACCGCCTCGCTTGGGGCCAAAACTTCTTCCTCAGCCTCCTCCGTGGCCATTACCTTAGCATGCTCCTCCAGCACTTCCTCTGTTGCCTCCACATAGGTGTATATCTCTTCCTCCTCTATCTCCATCTCCTCATCTACCCTTCAAGCATCCTGCCTGAACTCTTCCTCCATCCTCCTCTCTATCTCCCCTGCTCCTCATTGTTAGGAGATGGAATTGACTGCGTTCACATAGCATTCCCTCGCTACCTTGGGGTCTCCCCGGAACTAGACCTGGATACCCTTGGCATTGAACTTCAGGAACTGATGGAAGAAGGAGGGCACGCAGCGAAAGGCGCTGATGAGGGGCAGTCAGAAGATACCATTCTAGCTTGTGGGAAAGTCCATGATGACAGACCAACAATTTTAGGACTGCACCCCTAGGGTAACTTGGAGTCCTACTCCTCCTTCTACCGCCTTTCTCTCCAAGATCATCCAAAGAGAGGCCCATCTGAGGCCAACACCCTCATGGAATCCACCTTAATCGCGTCGAACGCCTTTTACATGATGGCATTGACTGAGCTCCCATTTTCAATGAAGATCCGAGATACGGTGAAAGGTTTGACCGTGGCCTGGATGACTAGCAAATAACAAAATGGATCCTCATGATTCGACATATCCTTCCTTGAGAAAGTGATCTTCTCCTCTTGGGGTGGAGTTATAGATGTTGAAGTGACACTCTTGTAGTACATAGTTTGGAGGCTTGCCTTACGGGTGACTTTAACTCCAACCCCCCCCCCCCCCCCCCCCCCCCCCCCCCCCCCGTGGATCTCCCCAATCCCTCCACCCGCTCCAACATCAGCCCGGTCCTCACACCTGTCCACCTCTGCCGGGGCAGGACTTCCTCAATTCACACTTCCTAGCATGGTTGTTGTTGTTCCCTGTTTCCTGTCATCTCGAGGAACTCCGGGCACATGGTCGTGGCATGGTCCTCCTCCCGATAGAAGACACAATAGGGCAGCTGCTCCCTTCCTTCTGCTCTGCTGGGCTCTACTACTGCTCCCCAGGACTATCTATATAGCCTGATGTTGATCGAGTAGATGAGGACTCTGGTCCTGCCTCCATCCTATAGGATTGAACTGACCCTGGCTCCCCTAGCGGTGGTCTCCACCATGGAAACCTCTCCTCTAGCCCTGGTCTTGCCACTCTGGCTACATCTAGCCAAGCTGATTGTCCGACTCCCCGCGCTGGGGACCTTTGCTACTACTATTGCTCCCTCTACTGGGCTCAGGCATCTGTGCCTCCTGGCCCTTGCCACCTCTCACCTCCTCCTCCACGACCCACATATGCAACTTCCTTGAGAACTCGGGGTTCGAGGCCTCCCCATCAACTTCCCTTAGTACCCTCTCCATCAGCTCCTCGAAGGGGAGATGCGGCACCCTCTTCAGCCCCATTCTGAAGAATCCCTGCTATAGCCATAGGGTGAAGGCCATCATCAAAGTATGTCCTGGCATCTCCAGGACTTGGAGGACTTCCTCTTGGAACCGGTCCACGTTGCTCCCCAGGGTCTCGTTCACTCCCTGCTTGATGTGGAATAGAGACTCAAACTCATTCGACATCGGGCGAATCGAGACCACATCCTCAAACCATTGGATGTGTGAAACTAGATCATCCTTCCTGGTGTAGTAGGACATCTTTGGATCGCGAAACCCCTCTGGAACTAGGGCAGATGAAACCAACTCGCTAAAGGGGCTGCCACCCCTACCGCACGAGCCGACAATCTCGCACCTCGCCTCGTCAGATTGACCCGTACTTGCCGAGCCAGAGAACAGAACTCGCCGCGGGAGATCTTACTCCCTCCCATCCTCTACTACCTCCTTCCAATGTCGCCTATTGGGGGCGTTCTTGCTCACGGCTTGGGCTACGACAATTGGGGCTGTGGTGTCAAGCACTCGGTGCAAGTGCCGAGTGCGAACATGATGAGTTTCAACATCTCTTGTCGAAAATCATGGAACATCTCAAGGGTGGCGATCGGAGGGTGATGTGGCGAGTCGGCACTGTCAGATCCCTATCCTTCCCCTCCAGTCATTAAGCTCACGAAGGATTTTCGCCGATGATCACTCTCAATGCTCACCGCACCAAAAATGATGAAACCAAAATTCAGCTTCTTGTGGAGTCCGAACCATTGGGGAAGGGGTGATCACACAACTTAATTCTCCTCAGAAGCTCAGATGACCAAAAACATAGAACCAGAAATGGACCCAATGCTCTAGCACAGAGGTCCCACCACACACCGAGAAGATCTGAGAGTGTTTCACCTCCTTAGCTAAGTGCAGAGCTAATGATTCCTCAGAATGCGCTAGAAGACCAGAGAATAAATAAGCATGCCTTTTGAGGTACCCCTTTGGTGTCTTTATAGTTTTTAGAAGTTGGTCTGCCAAGAGCATAACTCCACCATTTGGAACGGGTATATACAATCCAGGTTGGTCTTCCAAAAATGTAACTCTGCTGTTCTTAAAGGCTATATGCAGGACAACGAGAGTGGAATGGTAAAAATACAACATACATCATTGGGCGAGTGACCCTTGAAAACTGATGAGTTGTAAATATTCATATTTTTCCAGTACTCTATATAAGTAGTCTTAGGTTATTTTTGTAGTTTTTAGTTATTGATGTTAAATAATTTGTTTCATTTTGTAAATACTCTTCTAACTGAAGTTTATTTTTTTCTTTAATTTTGCAGAAAAGTCGCAAAAATTCAATAGTACACGCCCTTGTCGATTTGGTCACGCCCGTGATCGGGGTGTGTTACTTCGATTGCTTCAAAAATCTGCTTCCTGTAAAGAAAAGACTGTTTAACACCAATCTGATCGTCGTTCGTCGATCGCCATTCGACAATCATCGAACGCTGCTCAACGCTTAGACTCAACGTTCGTCGATCAATAATCAATGATCATCGTTCACCGTTCGTTGAACTAAGTATGATGATTTGATGGCAAACTCCATGCTTAGCCTACTGATTCGTCGATCAACATTCAAATGCCAACGACGGTCGTCGAACTGGACTCAACGATCAAAAATTGACGCTCGACGTTCGATGTTCGTTTAACTCAATTCCACTCCATCCAACCACTCGACGTTCGTCGAACTCAATTTGATCGCCGTTCGACATTCGTTGAATGTCGCTTGACGCTTTCTGTCGATGCTCGACACTTCCAAAAAAGGTGACCATGACATGTCCCGTAACCGCTGCTTCCAGAACATGGCCAGTAATCATAATTTTGGCTTCCACTACACACCAGCGTGTCATCTCTTTCCATTTTTGGTTATAAATAGAACTTTGCTGCAAGAACCAAGGGTTCAATTTTCCTGATCTATTTTTCTGTTTGGTTGCTGCTAAGAGGTCTTTTTGTGTTATGTAAGGATAATTCCCCCCTGTGTTTGTTTTAGCTTTTGTAATCAGACTTTCTACTTAATAAAATACGTTAGTTTTTCATCCTTATATTGTATTGGAATGCCTCTGAGTGCCTGTCTTTCAGCAATCTTATGTATCTTCATTTCCTTTTTTAATATGGGCGTGGGCGTGTATGAGTTCTCTTTATAGTTTTTATTCTTTCAAATCATCAACTTTATTAGCTTAGTTTTAGATTTCTTTAAACTTTATAGTGGATAATATAGTTTTTCTTTTCTTGTCTCTTAGATTGGTTTAGATTTAGGATTTGTGTGCCCTTTTTTTCATCCTTATGGATTTGTAAAAAATGGTTTCAAAGTGGTTTTTATTTCTCTTTAACTTAGATTTTCTTTTTTAGCTTGTAAATCTTTTGCTTCTTTTTCACTTTCTTCAACTTTTTAAACATTTTCACAAAGTTATAAGAATGGATTAGATGTTATTTCAATTCTTCAAACCCTTTGATTTTCGCATTTATTTGAAAACTCGTTTTCGTATTTTTTATGCATTTTCAGCAAATTCTAAGGTTAAAAATGTAAACATTTTAATTTTTCGATCACATTTCTTTTCTCTTTTTTTGCTTGTGTGTGTGAGTGTATGAGTTAGGTTTTCATTGCTTTCATATTTCAAATAGAGTGTGTGAGTGTATGAGTTATCTTTTACTGCTTTCATTTCCCGCTCACTCGTTTGAGTAGGACTTGTCATTTTACTGCTTTAATTTTCCACCGACTCATTTGAGTAGGACTTATCATTTTACTGCTTTCATTTCCCGCCTACTCGTTTGAGTAGGACTTGTCATTTCATTGCTTTCATTTCTCGCCTTCTCGTTTGATGACTTGTCATTTCATTGTTTTCATTTACCGCCTTCTTGTTTGAGTAGGACGTGTCATTTCCCGCCTACTAGTTTGAGTAAGACTTGTAATTTCAATTGTGCAAATTTCCTTTTTTCTAACTTAGCCTTATTTAATTTATTATGAGTTTGGCTTAGTGCGTGCATTTATATTTTTTTAGTAGCTTTTCTCATTCTAATGTTAGATTATTCCATTTCTTCTTATCTTTTTGTAACCCTTTAGCGTTTAAGTTTAGAACTCACGCCTCACTAAACTCATAAGCCGTCCCCATTCCGATGAGTGGCTAATCGCTCTTAGCCCTTTATATCGAAGAGCATTGAGACATAAAAATGTTTTTAAATAATTAAAGGTCTTGTTTTTCTATTTAATTAAGAACTTAAGGTTTACCCAAGGTATACGACACGTAGAATCACATATCGATGTGTGGGCTCTATTTCCGTTATCTATATGCTAGCGTGACGAGAGGCCGTGCGGATGGAATGATCACCCTTGGGTAAAGAGAGCTTCTCACTAAACCTCGAGAGATGAGCCGTGGAATTCTTCAGGATTGGGTCTCCCTCCCCCCCCCCCCCCCCGCAAGAGCGGGGTTCATAGCATAAAGCATGCATTAAGAGGAATCCTTCGTTGTACGAGAGCCCGGTCGATTAGTCTTAATGTTCAGGTGAACGATAGTCCTAGACATAAGTGAACTCATTCTTTTGGAACTTCCATGACCAAGTTTCCCATTTAATTGAATTGAAACCTAGGATATCTAATTATTTAAATCTATTTTATTCCTAATGTAATTCGATAGCGGGTGTTATTTCTTCATCGACCTTTTTCTAAATCTATTTTCAGCTCTTTCTTATAACCGCTTTAATTAGTTAAATCCGACAACGTAAATTTTTCGATAAGATAATAGTCCTTCTGGAGGAGTAGAGATAATCAACCCGTTCCTGGGAAATTTACGATCTTGATATTCCCCTAAATATCTTGTATTACTTGCGATAGATGCACTTGCCTACCATTCATCATGTGAAATTCGTACCCACCGTGCTCACTAGATAATTCAGAGCCAGGCTTTGTGCGCATCAAGTTTTTGGCATCGTTGTCGGGGATCCCTTCGAGTTGTTATTCTGAATTCTGAAGTCTATCACCTTTACCTATTTTTCTAAAAACAAAAAAAAACTGAAAAACTCTACTTAAAAATCCAAAAAGAAAGAGTTAATTATTTAGTTTATATTTTAGGGTGTATGACCAGTGCACAACCTTCGGAGTCTAAAGATTTGGATTTCGATCCTGAGATCGAATGCTCACTTGCACGTATTCAATCTCAACGCCTAAATCCCTCTTTGGATCCCGAAGAATCCGTCGGAGTACCCTCTGCCGTTGCTATGACCGACCCTAATCCAAACGCGGCCGCGGAGCATACAATGTCTTGTTACGCCCGACAAAATTTAGACGATACTGGGTCTAGTATTGTTCTCCTGACAGTGGTGAACAATAATTTTGAAATAAAATCGAGCGTTATCCAAATGATCCAAAATGTCATGCAGTTCGATGGACAGCCGGATGAAGACCCGAACATTCATTTGTCAAGTTTTTTTTGGAAATCTGCAATACTTTTAAGATTAATGGCATCACTGATGATGTCATTTGTTTGTTCCTTTTTAAATTTTTCTTAAGATACAAAGTTAAGGTGTGGTTGAAATCACTCCCGCGAGGATGTATCACCACTTGGGCCAATCTTGCGGAGCGATTCTTAACGAAGTCTTTTCGGCCCGAAAAAATTGCAAAGTTGCGGGCGGATATTTCTTCGTTTGTGTAGAATGATTCCTAGTCTTTATTTGTGACTTGGGAGTGGTTTAAAGAATTCCTCTACTGGAGTCCGCACCACGCGTTGCCTGCGTGGTTGTAGGTCCTAATCTTCTACAATGGGCTTAACTATCAGACACGTTAAATGATTGACGTGACTGTAGGGGGTACTCTGAATAATAAGACCCCCGAGGCTGCCCAAGCTCTTATCGAAGAGATGGCCATGATTGCTACCAATGGAATGTCTCGCGGGGACTTCCCAAGCAAGCGGACGGCCTCTTCGAAGTGGATTCCACTGCCCACTTAGCTCTTCAAGATGAAAGGCTGATGAAGTAGGTGGCGGAGATGTCTGCTGCCTCCTCCACTCCTCCTTGGGCATTTCCCTCTAACGTCAGCATAGTCGAAGAGTTCGTAGGCTATGTGGGAAATCCTGGGCGACCTTCCTTTAACCCTAACAACAACCCTTATAGTAATCACTATAATCCTGGTTGGAGGAACCACCCCAACTTCTCATGGAGCAACGCAAAGAATGCGCAGCGCCCGCCCAATTCTTTTGCGCCATGATTTTTGCAGCCTCCCCTTATTCGAAAACCCTCCCGCATGGAGGAAACCTTTCTAGATACATAACGTCCAACGAGTAAAATATCCGGAACATTACTGGATCAATAAAAAACTTAGAACTCCAGGTTGGACATCTGGAGCGGATGATGTCCAAGCACACGCTCGGGGCACTGCCGGGGAACACGGAGCCGAATCCATGGGAAAAAATCAAAGCTATAACCCTCCGTAGTGGAAAGTAGGCGATAAATCCAAAACGGATCGATCCTCAAGTACATATTTCAGCTCCAACACCTCTTCCCCCTTCTTCGATTACGCCGCCTTTACCAATTTTAAACGATAAAATTATTTTTAAAACGCCCTTGTCGTATCCATATAAGCTAGATAGTGAGCGTAAGGACGCGCCACACAAAAAAATTATTTTATTATTAAAACCAATTCATATTAATGTTCCCCTTTGTGAGGCGATCTCGTAGATGCATAAGTATGCAAAATATTTAAAAGAACTTCTTTCTAATAAACAAAAATTAGAAAATATTTCGCATATATCTCTGAACGTAAACTGCTCAGCGGCTTTTACTAATAAATTGCCGCTTAAAAGAAATGACCCAGGACGGTTTTCCATCTCGTGCCTTTTTGGCAATATATTAGTAAAATACGCTCTTGAAGATTTAGGCGCGAGCATTAATTTGATGTCATTCTCGCTCTTTCAAAAATTAGGTTTGGGCACTCCAACCCCTACTAAAATGTGAATCCAACTAGCAGATCGCTCGGTTAAGTTTCCCGTCGGGGTAGTGGAGGACGTTTTGTCCGAGTTGATAAGTTTATCTCTCTGGTAGACTTCATCATCTTAGATATCGAGGAGGACACCGATGTACCAATTATACTCGGTCGCCATTTTCTCGCCACCTCCCGTGCATTAATTGACGTAATTAACGGTCGTCTCTTCCTTCGGGTCGGAGATGATGAGGTTACTTTCTCTATTAATCCCTCCATCGGAGACTCGTCATCGAGCGATGACTTTTGTTATAATATAGATAACTATTTCAGAGATTGTTCTTCCCCCATTTTCGAGTCTACGCTTTTAAATGACCATATTTTTGCGCTCGAAAACATTACCTGTGAAGAGGATAACTCTTCAAATTTGTCTTTCGAACCTTTTGGATCGAAAAACATTAAGATTAAAACCTCGTTAGAAGAACTGCCCTGCCTAAAACTCAAACCCCCGCCCGAATCACTCAAATACGCCTTTTTGGGAAAATATGATACCCTTTCGGTTATCATTTCATTGCATTTGAGCTATTCGAAGACTTCCGATTTATTGGAAGTTTTACTTAAACATTGCCATTCAATTGCGTAGCAATTTTCTGACTTAAAAGGGATTAACCCCTCTTTCTGCACCCATAAGATTTTCCTAAATGATAATTGCCGCAAAACTATTCAGCCGCAGTGACGTCTTAACCCAAACATGAAAGACGTCATTAAAGCCGAAATTATAAAATTATTAGATGCAGGGATTATTTATCCTATATCGGATAGTGAATGGGTTAGTCTCATTCATGTCGTTCCCAAGAAGGGCGGTCTTACCATAGTGGAAAATGAGCATAATGAACTCGTCCCAACTCGTACTGTTACGGGTTGGCGGGTGTGCATCGATTTTATAAAACTAAATGATGCCACGCGTAAGGACCATTTCCCACAACCATTCTTAGACCAAATTCTAGAGCATTTATCCGGCCATCCATACTTTTGTTTTCTTGATGGCTTATCGGGGTTTTTCCAAGTCCCCATTTCCCCCGATGACCAAGAGAAAACAACTTTTACATGACCGTTTGACACCTTTGCGTACCGAAGAATGCCATTTGGCCTCTGCAATGCACTAACTACATTCCAAAGATGTATGCTAGCGATCTTTGGCGAGCTAGTAGGAGACATTATTGAAGTCTTTATGGATGACTTCTCTGTTTTCGGATGCTTTTTCCTGTCTTGTCTTCACAACTTAGATCGTATCCTTCAGCATTGCGAGGACATGCATCTTGTTTTAAATTGGGAAAAGTGTAATTTTATGGTTCGAGAAGGTTTGGTTCTCGGCCATAAGATTTCGTCTAAGGGGATGGAGGTCGATAAAGCCAAAGTAGAAATTATTGAAAAACTTTCCCCGCCTTCTAACTTTAAATCTATTAGGAGTTTCTTCGGCCACGCGGGCTTTTATAGACACTTCATTCAAGATTTTTCAAAAATAACAAAGTCGCTTACTCGCCTCTTGAAAAAGAAATCAAATTTTGTCTTTAGTAGCGAATACGAGTCTGCATTTAATTTTATAAAACAAAAACTTATCAATTCACAAAGTTTAGTGGCGCCCGATTGCACCCTTCCGTTCAAGATTATGTGTGACGCTAGTGATATTGACGTAGGTGCCGTCCTTGGCCAACATATAGATAAATATTTTCATCCTATTTTTTACTCTAGCAAGACGCTCAATTTGCACAAGGAAATTACACGACAACGGAAAAGGAACTTTTAAGCTTCATTTTTGCATTTGATAAGTTTTGCTCCGATATAATGCTACCTATAGCTATCGTATTTATCGACCAATCAGCCTTAAAATATTTGTCAGCAAAAACGGACGGCAAGCCCCGCCTACTTCAATGGATCCTCCTCCTACAAGTGTTTGATTTGGAGATCATGGATAAGAAGGGTGCGGAAAATTTAGCCTTCGATCACCTCTCCCGCATAGAAAATCTCGGTGCGGAAGAGCTCGTCGAATCTGACATAAATGACACGTTCCCCGAGGAACGCCTCCTAGCCATAAATATTAGTCCATCTTCCCCGCCTTGGTTCGCATATTTTGCGAACTATTTAGTTGTGCGGGTGCTACCAAAAGACTTTTCAAGCCAGCAAAAGAAGAAATTCTTTTCTGACTTGTAATATTTCTTTTGGGAAGACCCTTTTCTTTTTCGTATCTGCGCGGACCAAGCGGTCGGAAGATGCGTAGTGGGTGTGAAGTGCACACTAATACTTAGGCACTGTCACGAGGGTCCAGCTGGTGGGCATTATCAAGCTAACGGGACCGCACGGAAGGCACTGGAGGCGGACATCTTTTGGCCCACTCTATTCAAATACGATGACAATTTTATGCACTCCTGCAATAACTGCCAGTTTTCGGGTAACAACTCTCGTCGCGATGAGATGCCCCTAAATTTATTTTTAGAATGCGAAGTCTTTGATTTGTGGGGTATCGATTTAGTTGTACCCCTACCTCTATCTTTTAAAAATAATTATATTTTAGTGGCGGTCGACTACATATTGAGGTGGGAGGAAGCGCAAGCTCTCCCCACCAATGATGCGCGAGTCGTCGTTACCTTTCTTAAAAAACAATTTTCTCACTTTTGCACACCTCGAGCTATTGTGAGCGATAGGAGAACGCATTTCTGTAATGCCCAAATGGCTAAGACGTTAGCTAAATAAGGAGTCACACACAAACTTGCCACCCCCTAGCACCCGCAAACAAGTGGCCAAGTTGAGGTAGTAAATCGAGAGATTAAGTATATATTAGAAAAAACCGTTACACTTAAAAGAAAAGATTGGTCCATCAAACTCGATGATGTGTTGTGGGTGCATCATATGGCATACAGAACCGCAATTGGTTGTACGCTGTATCAATTAGTCTATGGTTAAGAATGCCATCTCCCTGTAAAACTAGAACATCACGCTCTTTGGGCTTTAAAACTATTAAATCTCGACACTAACTTAGCCGCTCAAAATAGAAAACTTCAACTAAATGATCTTGATGAATGGCGTGCAAACACTTACGAGAGCAATATGTTCTATAAGGAGTGCTCTAAGTTTTATCACGATCGAAAAATCAAGCCCCCAAAATATTTTTCTCCGGGCGATCTTGTCCTTCTTTATAATTCACGTATTAGACTTTTTCCCGGTAAACTAAAATCATGATGGTCCAGCCCCTTCAAAGTTGAAGAGGTTTGGCCATATGGGACCATACTCGTCTCCAACCCAAAAAGGCTCATTTAAAGTTAATGGTCATCGCTTAAAATTATATCTAGATGGCGATCCTGTGGGCGGTAATATCGAAACCATATCCCTCCTCGACATATAAACTCGCCAAAATAGTCAAGCTACACGACTATAAACAAAATGCTCCTGGGAGGCACCCCATGTTTATCGTTTTCGCTATTTCTTTACTTTTTCTTTGCTGTTTTTTTTTTTAAAATACAGGGTTCCTAATTGGGCCTCCCTGACCTCCTTTTAGGGAAGCTTCTACCCACCCCGCCCCCTCATTATTTTGTTTGTAAACATTGCATCTTATTTTCCTTTTTTGTTCTGCATACTTGCGTTGCAACATTGGGGATAGTGTTGGGCTCAAGTATGAGGGTGTTTTCGTGCTTTATTTTCTGCACCTCTATTTTCTACACTACTAAAAAAATACAAAAAAAAATGAAAACAAAACTAAACTAAACAAAAATTACAAAATAAAAACTTCAAAAATAATTCTTGTTTTTATCATCAAAAATTTCAAAAAAAATTATAAAACAAATTTTCCAACAATATTTAGTTTTACTTTGTATATATTCTTTGTAAATATTTTTTTTATACATATATATTTGTAAATATTTTTGTAAATATTCTTTTCTCTTCTCCCTCATCCTTTCTTTCTCCTCTCTGTAAATAACTTTTCTCTTTTTCCTCTCTTATAAATATTTGCTTAAAAATCCTAAAAATACAAAAAAATAGAAACCAAATATTTTTTTAGTTCAAAAAAATATAATTTTTTTCGTATTTTTATTATATATATAATAGCAAAATTAAACACAAAATAAAAAAAAGTTAATAACTCAAAAAATTCCAAAAACGTAAAACAAACAAAAACAAAATTCCAAAAAAGGTAATAAATTAAAAACACCAAAAAATGAAAACTCTAAACAAATTTCAAAAAAAATACTTTTTATAAAACAAATAAATCGAATATTCCATTCTTAAATATTTTTGCTCTCCAAAAATATAGTTACGAGTTTATTTATAAGTGAATTTCATTAATAATTTATTCACTATTCGTTTCTTGAGTAGAGATTGAGAGATTTAGATATCTTGGGTTAGGTTTTAAAGAATTTTTTATGTTTTGTTCTTCAAGATAGGGGATTTGTTTTAGGCACTACTTCAAATTTATCTAAAATAGAGGCATGTGTATTATGTTAGAAAAAATGATTATATACTTCAATTATTTTTACTTCAAGTTTTTAGAAACACAGAAACGTTCTATTTTTAAAGGTTGCTCTCAATTTTTTTATTAACGTTTACTTTTATTTTTGAGAAAAAACCCATCTCCCCATATTTATCGTGTCTTACTTGGCATGATAAAATTTTTATCGTTAAAAGAACCTATGTCAATGGGAATAAGATTTTGTTCCGTAAACAAAGGCATACAATATTAGAAGAGATTATATGTTACGGAGTAAGAGGATAAAATTCATTACTCATATACATATACATTGGGTTATATGAAGTTATTCAAAAATTACATGTCATGGAAAATAAGATTTCATTTTCCTAAACATCCACATTCAAAAAATTTTATTAGAGGTTCGAGCGAAAAAAATATACCTCGCCTTATCCAAAGCCCTCTTAATATACCACAACAACCCCTTTAGCTATATTCAATGATTCTAGAGTTAATATAAAATCTTTTTGAGAGCATAATTTTTTAATTGCATTATTTCCTTTAAACTCTTAAGCTAAACTTTCCATAATTCCAATCAATTTTTGTTAACTAACCTTTACAACTTTTGCTTGCTATTTGGTTACTTCAAGAAGTCCTTTTGGCCAAAACATTTCCTCTATTTAAAACATTTTCATGATTTTGGACTTAACTCTTAAACCCCTGATGTTTATTTTGATTTCTCTTTCAAATAATTCAAGCGGTAGATAAATTTAGGATTTTTTTAATTCCTTATAAGTTCACCTCAAACTTTTGCTCCGAAATAACAAAAGCTTAAGTATGAGGGTATTTGATGAGTTGTAAATATTAATATTTTTCAGTACTCTATATAAGTAGTTTTAGGTTATTTTTATAGTTTTTAGTTATTGTTCTTAAATAATTTGTTTCTTTTTGAAAATACTCTTCTAACTTAAGTTTATTTCGCCTTCTGTAGTTTTGCAGAAAAAGTCAAAAAAATTCAATAGTACATGCATGTGTCGATTTTGTCACGTCCGTGACTGGGGCGTGTTACTTCGATTCCTGCAAAAATCTGCTTCCTGCAAAGAAAAGACCGTTTAACACCAATCAGATCGTCGTTTGTCGATCACCGTTCGATATTCGTCGAACACCGCTCGACGCTTTGACTCGACGTTCGTCGATCAACAATCAATGATCGTCGTTCCCCATTTGTCGAATGAAGCACAACAATTTGATGCCAAACTCGACGCTTCGCCTACTGATTCGTCGATCAACATTCAAATGCCAACGATGGTCGTCGAACTGCACTCAACGATCAAAACTCGATGCTCGACGTTCGACATTCGTCGAACTCAACTCGACTCCAGCCAACCACTCAACATTCATCGAACTCAATCTGATCGATGTTCGTCGATCTCCATTCGACATTCATTGAACGCCGCTCGACGCTTTCTATCAACGCTCGACGCTTTAGGTAAAGGTGACCATGATGTGTCACGTACACGCTGCATCCAGAACCAGGCCATTCATCATAATTTTTGCTTCCCCTGCACAACAGCATGTCATCTCTTTCCTTTTTTGTCTATAAATAAAACTATTATGTAAGAACAAAGGTTTCAATTTTCTTGATCCATTTTGTTGTTTGGTTGCTACTAAGATGTCTTTTTTTGCTATGTTAGGATAATTTCCCCCTATGTTTGTTTTAGCTTTTGTAATCAGACTTTCTACTTAATAAAATACGTTAGTTTTTCATCCTTATATTGTACTGGAATGACTTTGAGTGCCTATCTTTTAGCAATCTTATGTATCGTTGTTTTCCATTTTTAATATGGGTGTGGGTGTGTATGTGTTCTCTTTATTGTTTTTATGCTTTCAAATCATCAACTTTCTTTGCTTAGTTTTAGCTTTATTTAATCTTTATAGTGGATATTAAAGTTTCTCGTTTCTTGTCTCTTAGATTGGTTTAGATTTCGGATTTGTGTGCCGTTTTTTATTCATCCTTATGGATTTGTAAAAAATGGTTTCAAAGTGGTTTTTATTTCTCTTTAACTTTGATTTTCATTTTTTTTAGCTTGTAAATCCTTTGCTTCATTTTCACTTTCTTCCACTTTTTAAACATTTTTACAAAGTTATAAGAATGGATTAGATGTTATTTTAATTTTTCAAACCCATTGATTTTCGCATTTATTTGAAAACTTTTTTGCTCCAACAATTTTTATTTCTTCTTTTTTTGCATTTTCAGCAAATTCTAACCGTAAAAATGTAAACGTTTTCATTTTTCGCTAACTTTCTTTTCTCTTTTTTTGATTGTGTGTGTGAGTGTATGAGTTAGGTTTTCATTGCTTTCTATTTCAAGTAGAGTGGGTGAGTGTATGAGTTAGCTTTTACTGCTTTCATTTCCCATCTACTCGTTTGAGTAGGTCTTGTCATTTTACCGCTTTAATTTTATGCCTACTCGTTTGAGTAGGACTTGTCATTTTACTGCATTCATTTCCCGCCTACTCATTTGAGTAGGAGTTGTCATTTTATTGCTTTTATTTCCTGCCAACTCATTTTAGTAGGACTTGCCATTTCTCGCCAACTCGTTTGAGTAGGACTTGGAATTTCAATTATGCAATTTTCATTTTTTGTAACTTAGCCATTTTTCCTTTATTATGAGTTTGGCTGAGTGCGTGCATTTATCTTTTTTTAGTAGCTTTTCTCTTTGTAATGTTAGATTATTCCATTTTTTCTTATCTTTTTTTAACCCTTCAGCGTTTAAGTTTAGAACTCACGCCTCACCAAAGTCATAAGCCATCCCCATTCAGATCAGTGTTTAATCGCTCTTATCCCTCGGCATCGAAGAGCATTGGGACATAAAAATGTTTTAAATAATTAAATATCTTGTTTTTTATTTAATTAAGAGCTTAAGTTTTACCCCAGGTATACGATACGTAGAACCACATATCGATGTGTGTGCTCTATTTCCGTTATCCATGCGCTTACTTGTCGAGAGGCCGTGCATATAGACTGATAACCCATGGGTAAAGAGAGCTTCACACTAAACCTCGAGAGAGGAGGCGCGGAATTCTTCCGTATTGCCCCCCCCCCCCCCCAATAGCGAGGTTCTTAGCGTAAAGTGGGCATTAAGAGGAATCCTTCGTCGTATAAGAGTTCGGTCGAATAGTCTTAATGTTTATGTGAGCAATAGTCTTAGAGATAGGTGTACTCATTCTTTTGGAACTTCGATGGCCAAGTTTCCCCTTTAATTGAATTGAAACCTACATTCTCTAATTATTTAAATCTATTAGATACCGGGTGTTATTTCTTCTTCGACCAATTTCTAAATCTATTTTCAGCTCTTCCTTATAACCGCTTTAATTAGTTAAATCCGACAACGTAATTTTTTTAGTAAGATAATAGTCCTTCAGGGGGAGTAGAGATGTCAACCCGTTCCTGGAAAATTTACGATCTCGATATTCCCCCGAATATCATGTATTACTTGCGATAGGTGCACTTGCCTACCATTCGGCGCGCGAAATCTGAACCCACCGTGCTCACTATATAATTCAGAGTCGGGCTCCGCGCTCATCAAAAACATCCACTTGTTTGGGGCGGCAAGTTTTCAATGGGGTTGGCTCTCTCCACCTCCATAGGGCCCTGGGCGAGTGCAGTTCTGACATACCCCACTCTCCTACTACTGCCGAGTGCTAGGGGAAAGTGAGATCCTGCTTTCTCCACTTGCCATACTTTCATCCCACCCCTCCAGGGCGAGTAGATGAGTCTATCAAGCTCTCTCCTCCCTCTCAAATCACCTGGAACTCATCTTACTCAATGCTAAGGGCGCAAGGCATCGAGTGGACTAGCCTCACTCAATGCCATAAGCAGAAGGCGTTGAGTTGGCATGTCTCACTCAATGCCAAATGCTGATGGAGTTGAGTGGAGTCACCTCACTGAATGCCATGGACAAAGGTGTCGAGTGCACTTGCCTCACTCAAAACCAAGGGAGGTTGGAGTCGAGTGAACTCGCCTCACTCGACGCCAAGGGAGGAAGGCGTCAAGTGAACTCTCCCCACTTGACACCAAGGCCCTGGCTCGCACGCTCAGCTCGACAAATACATGGGGGCGGGGTGGCTCGCTTCGGGTTCAGCTTCTGAAGATCTCGCAAACCACTAATCCTGGAGGTGAACTTGCTCATCGAAAAAGGGTTGTACATCTGCTCTATACTTTCTTGTCGATTTTCTTTTAATCTGTCAATCTTGTCCTTTAGACCCTTACTGGGTGTGACTTACTCCCCCACAGTAGATGCAACATCTCTTTGGGTCTCCCCTTGAACATCAGCAAATATCCATTCCATAATGTATGTCACAGCATCTTCAAAATTCACCATATTTGTGTCTCCCTCAACATCAGTTGGAGTCATAATGGTTGGAACAACCATGACAACAAGATCAAAGGAGATAGGGACTTATGCACTAACATCCCTTCTTACCTCTTCAATTGATTCTGTTAGATTGGGATCATGAGGTTAAGTATTCGTGCTGGTAGAAGAGTTGTTGCTTGAGCTTTCTTCAAAATTTGGAACAACCTTCATCTTCTATTTCTTCTCAGATAGCTGAGGGTGATGAATTAGTACTCTATCCCATGTATTAAACATCCTTATGTTTGTCTTCCTTATAAGATAGATTTTTTTCTCCTAGCCTTAAGTTCAGCATCCCTGCAGAAGTGTATAGAAGAAACAAATACAATATTCTACCCAGATTGGGTTCATGAAGACATTCAATTATCCTTTCAAAAATTACCTCCCCTAGTTTGTTTTCTTGGTGAGCATAACTTTAGTCTTTAATTCAAACAATTTTCTGGATATTTTATTGTGTGATCGAGTTTTATAGATTAGGGATTACTAATTATATCTGCCAGGAACTTGCCCTTAAGGTTCATCTCCTTCCTGATATTTGAGCCACTTGTGTCTTTTGACAGCACACACTACTTCAAAGCAGATCTAACATCCATAACAAACTGCTCATCTTCCTCCTCACTAGGGCTAAACTTGGACATCCACATGGCTTTGCTTAACCTCTTTACTATTATTTTGATCTTATTTCCATTAATGGAGGTTTTGATTATGTCTTACTAGTGCTAAATTTGGTCATTCAGAAGTTGAATAACCAACAGAACCTCTTCTGTTGCATCTTTGAATCAATTTCTTACTAGTTCTGATCCCTCAAATAGGAAGTCAACACCTTTGTGAGCCATTGAATCAGAAAACCATTTGAAAGAAGACGAGCGTGGTGCGAGAAATCAATGGCAAGGACACAGACAATAGAAAAGGGCTAAGAAATGATATATGCTATTCTAGACATACTTTTCTATTTATAGCTTACCCTATTTGAGAAGTTGAAAAGGCACATACCTTGTCGTGATTTCCACTTTTGATGGATGGGTGTGACTCAATCTCATAGATTTGAAGCTTGTTCAACCCGTTAGAGTGTGCGTTGAGTTAACTTGACACATTTGATGCCTTGCTTTACACTCAATGCTCTTGACACACTCGACGATTAAAGTTGACGCAATGCTCTCAATGCATGGAGTTGAACTTTTTCTCCCTTATGTTCTCCTGCAAAAGGTTAGCCACCAAAAACACATATATATATATATATATATATACACATATATATATATATATATATATATATATATATATATATATATATATATATATATATGTATATATATGTTTATATATACTGGAAATACTTTATTATGATAAAGCTACTTCAAGTTAAACATTCCCAATTTAAACTTGAAACTGTTGAACTTGTCTTCATCAAAAGGCTTAGTAAAGATGTTATCCACTTGTTTGTCTGTTGGGACAAACTTAAGGCTGATATCTTCTTTTTCAACATGCTCTCTTATGGAGTGATATCTAAATTTAATATGCTTAGTCCTGATATGTGGTACAGGATTTTTAACTATTGAAATTGCACTAGAAGAATCACAAAATATGGGAGTTTTACTTTTATGTATATTATAGTCCTGAATTTGATGTTGTATCCACAGGAGATGTGCACAACTCCCTACTGAAATATATTCAGATCCTGCTATTGAAATAGCAATGCTGGTTTACTTCTTACTACTCCAGGATACCAGCCTTCTCCATAGAAATTGATAGGTACCAGAAGTACTTTTCCTATCTTATTTGTAACCTGCAAAATCTGCATCTGAATAACTTGTTAGTTCAAAATCATTATTCCTAGGGTACCAAAGACGAAGATCAGGTGTGTCCTTGAGACATCTCAAAATTTTCTTTGCAGCAATATAGTGAGATTCTTTAGGACATACCTGGTACCTAGCACAGACACTTGTAGCAAACATAATGTCTAGTGTACTAGTAGTCAAATATAGAAGGGAGCCAATTATGCCTTTATACAAGGTTTCATCAATAGGTTTCTTATTCTCATCCCTGTTTAAAGACATACTTGATCCCATATAAGTCTTCATGGTAGATGCACTCTCCATACCAAACTTTTAATTAACTCCTTGGTGAACTTGGACTGTGAAATGAATAGTCCATCCTCAGATTGTTAAACTTGGGTTCCAAATAAATACTTGAATTCATCCATACTGCTCATTTCAAATTGCCCTTGCATAAGTTTAGTAAATATTTTGTATAGGCCATCATCAGTAGACGCAAAAATTATGACATCAACATAAATTTGGACTACGATAATCTTACCCATGACTTCCCTTAAAAATAATGTCATGTCTATCTTTCTCTTTGAGAATTTATTCTCAATAAGAAAGCTAGAAAGGGTTTCATACCAAGCCCTTAAAACCTGTTTTAACCCATATAAGAACTTTCTTAAATGAAATACATGATGAGGGAAAGAAGGATTGATAAAACCTGATGGCTGCTCAACAAGACCTCCTCTTTTAGGTGACCATTTACGAAACCTGACTTAACAACCATTTGGTAGACCTTAAATCTCTTGTAGTTAGCATATGCATGGAATAACCTTATTTCTTCAAGTCTAGAAACTGGTGCAAAGGTTTGATAAAAAGTCAATACCTTCCTCTTTCCTGTATCCTTTAGCAACCAGTCTAGCTTTATTATTGATTATAACAACATTCTCATCTACTTTGTTTTTGTAAATCCATTTGTTTCTAATGATGTTATATCCTTCTGGTCCGGGAATCAGTTTCTAGATATTGCACCTCTTGAACTGGTTGTCACCACCCGCATTTTCTCCGTATTAAAAAATACGTCAGAGTAGAGAAAATACACATCGTGATGCCATGCCGTGCAGGGGACAACTGCAGACGCTCAGGCGGCTCGTCCTCACATTTACTTCATGTAAAAGATTTATGAAATTAAGTTAAAAACAATACATATAAGTTTTTAGAGTTACTGACTGTGTCCCTCGGTCGGGTGGATCACTAGTCCATATATGAGAAAATAGATAAGTTTTACGCTGCGGAAAATATTTAGTTGATTCATTTGTTGTCCTATATAAGAATGAAGGTCTAGCATATTATAATGATGATGTGACTTCTACATTTAATATATATATAAAATGACTTTTATGGCGCTCAAAAGTAGTAGATTTTGTAGTTGAATGTCATGTCATGCTAATGTTCCAGAATGCAGTTTTGTATACTTTAAAATAACTAAATACATCCTAAAATAAATCCTTTCCAGAGAGCAAGTATAAATAGGTAAAAAGTAACAGCAGTAAAAGTAGCAAGTACTCTTTCACAAAAAAAGTTCAAGACTATGGGCGTCAACAACTGACACGAACCCATAGTAAAATCTGACAAGTCTAATCAAAGACAACTACCTTAAAGCTCTGAGGTGGAATAAAATGGCCGAAGCAACCCGCAGCACCAAAAATATAAAACAGTCAGCTAAACGTGTTACTGCTCTGATCCTGAGGCATTCAAATGAAGAACACCTCAGAAGCAAGTTACAAATGGTGCAAAGAGTGAAGGCAGACCAAACAAACCTCAAAGTGAAGGAAATCTATAAAATGACTGCAACAAAAGGTCAGCAACAGAGTAAAAGAAAGCAAACAGTAAATCTAGTCAAGCAGGAATGGCTAATCACATCAACAAGAAGAATATAGTACCAAACATCAGAAGTTCAAACTTTCATCTTTCAGTAATTTTCATGTTATTCATCAATAAAAAATTAGATTGATCAGCTCAACAGGAAAGGGTACTGTATCGGGGAGAAGGGTCCACAACGCGCACAAATCCAGCCGATCACTACGAACACACTTTCGTAACTGGCTCACGTGAAACACGTCATGAACACCAGGGAAGGAATCTGGCAATTCTAGTCTATAGGCAGAAACTCCGATGCGCTCCATAATCTGAAAAGGCCTCACATACCTGGGATCTAACTTATGGTTCCTTCCAAATCTCTTAATAACTGGCATCGGAGAGACCTTCAGTAATACCATATCCCTAACTACAAATACCAGATCAACTCTGCGCTGATTTTCATACCTCTCGTATCGCTCCTGAGCCAACCTCAGCTTTTCACAAATATGCGTCACTAAAATGCTCATATCCTCCAGCGCTTCCAGACTGAGCAAAGTCTTCTCACCAACTTCTTCCCAAAACAGGGGAGTTCGACAATGCCTTCCATATAAAGATTCAAAGGGCGCCATCTGCAATCTCTCCTGATAACTGTTATTGTACGCGATCTCCATCAGTCCGAGGCATTTATCCCAGCCCCATCATAGTCCAGAATATAGCATCTAATCATATCCTCCAAGATCGGATTCACTCTCTCTGTCTGACCTTTTATCTGAGGATGATAGGCGGTAGAATACCTAAGGTCACTACCTAGAGCTCCTTTCAAGCTTTCCTAGAAAAGAGACGTGAACCTGGAATCTCTATCTGACACGATACTTATAGGCACACCATACAACCCGATGACTTCGTCTAGATAAAGCTCAGCTATCTTTTCCATAGTATAATCAATCTTGAAAGGCACAAAGTGGGCACACTTGGTTAGTCTGTCCACGATAACCAACACTGCATCATGCCCTTGGGGGGATCTCGACAAACCAGTAATGAAATCCATGGATAAACTCTCCCATTTCCAAGACAGTATGTCTAAAGGCATTAACTTACCACCCGGCCTTCTATGAACATCTTTGACACACTGGCAGGTTTAACATTCAGATACAAATCTTTCGATGTCATTCTTCATAACTGACCACCAAACAATCTGCTTCAGATCTCTCTGCATTTTCGTGTAACCAGGATGATAAGCAACACTTGAACCATGCACTTCACTGCATACTCTTACTCGGATGTCCCCAACTGTGAGAATACAATATGTTGGGTATTGTATCCACAATTACCTGGATTTGAGAAAGCCACCTGTCAAGCTAAGATGAATTCACAATATATTTGATGAAATCTTTCAAGTTGTGCTTGCAGTTATTCCACGCTAAGTACACACCAATGTCAGGGTGCAGTAGGTCAATATACACGGGTCTGCGCGACGTAATCCCTCGTTGAGCAGATCAGTGTGTTGGCCTACGTGTACTCTCTCTATTGGAGTGTACTAATTTTCAAGTACAGGGCTGTGATAATGCAAGAGCAGACAAGGAGCAAGGATGGGTCAAAGAGCAGCTCATGGGTGGAAAGACGAAAAATCGACGAGAATCACCAAGTGATTCGGCGAGAATCACTAGTGATTCTTGCCGAATCGTCGAGAATCACTGGCTGATTCTCGCCGACTCTATCCGGCTAAATCAGAGCATGCAAATCTGTCACTAAGTCAAAATCGTCGAGAATCACCTTCGATTCTCGCCGATTTTGCCTTAGGCGAATTTTTGAAGCACGCTGGACCGGATCAAATGTCAAGGCGCTGTTTTGAACCGGTTTTAGGGTTTCTTCTGGTGGGACCCACAACGGTCATAAAGAAGTATTCTACTGTATAAATACTCGCGTAGTTTTGAACAGTGGGCCAGCGATTTGAAAAAGAAAAAAAAAACCGAGCCGCCGACGTGACCAAGATCAGAAATCTTTCTCCGCCGCCGTCGTTGCCGCTCGGGCAGTTAATCGCGGTCATTGATCGTGGTTTCTTCCAGATCTCCCGGCGACAGAAGCTCAGCCAAGCACATCGTCTCACGCGTCTAACCAGAGATCCTTTGTCTCTTGATTCGTAAATCGGGAAAACCTTCCCCTTCGGAATCGATCGAGACGATCAATCCTAGTGTGACCATTGGAAGATCTTGCTAGCTTTGCTACGAAGATTGAATCTCCAAAGAACAGCCGCAGCACGCCGTTGTCGCCGCCGATCCCGAGAACCAAGCCGTCGCCCTTCTTGCCGCCGCCGGTTTCGGGGAGATTCTCTCCAAGTGAGCTCTAGGGTTGTGGACTCTTCGTTGACTTCAAGAATACGTCATCGAACGAAGAGGGACACCTTAGTCTCCATAAGTTGTTTGTATTTCTTATACAATCTATTTTCAATTTCTTTGTAACGGACCGATTGGTCCCTAGTTGTAAGGGTTGGGTGCAACCCGTGTTGTGGGAGTGGTGACTCCTACGTGTGGAAGGGTTCCTTCCGTTAGTGCAAGGATTGGATTTCAATCCTGTTGGTGAAGTGACCGAGTCGTCCCTGGTTGGGAGATAGGTCGAAGGGGGAAAGTGGACGTACCCAAATCGGGGAACCACTATAATTTGCTTGTGTACTTTCTGTGCTGTGTTGTTTTGTTTTCTTGTTTAGGTACGACTTTAATTCCGCAAAAACGCTGCACGACACCTATTCCCCCCCACCATAGGTGAAGGTAGTTGACACTAAGTGTACTTTCAAGTGGTATCAAAGCCAGGTTACTCATCAAAAAGGTTCACACCTTGAGTAGAATCCTGCCACCAGTGTCAAAAGCATGGAGCTGGATCATGGGATCTCTTCACTAAGACTTCCCACGTGCACAAAGGAGTATTATCCCGTCTGGAAGATGAGAGTGTCCTATCACTTGGAGGCTATCGATCCACGAGCATCTCTCATCTTGGAAGAGGGTCCATTCATTCCTATGAAGACCTCCGGCTCTGGAAAGGATATCCAAATTCCCAAGTGTATTACTGAGATGTCGGAGACTGAACTCTCATTATTTAATCTGGACAAGATGATTCGTCAGATCATCATGGATGTCTGGTCTGGACCTTCTCGATCTAGATTAGAAAAGTGTGGGACGGCCAACTCTATGTGGGTAACCATCTCAGATCTCATGGAGGGATCAGAGAAAGCAGGGATCTGCTGTCAGTAGGAGGATGAAGCCTATGTGGGGGTCCTCATCTCTAAAGATGAAGGCAAAGATCAATCGGACAGCATCAGGGCTCTGGTGTCCTTGTCAGAGACTGAAGAAGAAATTGAGGAAAGCAGTTCTGATGAAGCTGACACAACGGTCTATGGCGATAGTAACAGTAACTCTGAAGAGCAGGTAACTTCTTCATCTTGCCCCTTTTCTCTTGAAGTTCCCGAAGACAGGAATTGTTACCCTTCAGAAAATCCTGATTCCCTGAAGAGAGCCCTTCAGAAAAGCAACCTATTTGTTGAGGAGCAAGCTTAGGAGATTGCTCCGCTGAAGATCTTGTTGGTTCTCCAATTGGCATCCAACAAGGTTAAGGACTCTAAAATCTCAGATCTAGAGAGTAGTCTAGAGAATGAGAAAAGGATAATATCCAACTTTTCCAAGGTTGATGCTATCAAGAGAAAGGAAGAAAATGGGTGGATCTCCAGAATTATCAATTCATGGAGAAATGGGGAAACGGTATTCAGACCCCCCACTCCAAGCAGGAAGGGTACTCATCATGCCTTCAGGTATGATCACAGGAACAACCGTGGTCACTGCAAGGGTGATCTGCCCTCATGTGGAGACACCCATAGTGCAAGGGCTGTCATGGCCACCCTTGAGAGAATACCTAAGGCTCATTCTGAACCCTTTGTATTCTCGACCACTGCCCCAACTCAGCATGAATCTGCTGGTATCATCTCTCAGTGCGCTTCTCACCACCCTAGGACACTGGAAAGGGAGGTTAGAAGTCATGCAGTTAGTTCTCATGGGGCCTCTGGAAGGGTGCTGATTGAAAGGAAGGCACCACATCCCAGGCCTCATGACGCTCGCTACATGCATTCCTTCCACCGTTCCAAGTGTCACGGTGGAAGAGGCAATTTTGTGAGCAGATCCGGCTCTAGCTCGTTTAGACCTAGGACCATGACTACCTCAGTCACTGGATCAGGTCAGAAATTGAGGTACAACATTCACACGTGTTGGTGCTGTGGCAAGGTGGGACATTTTACCATAGACTGTTGGCACAACCCCTCTGTGTCAATGGCAAGGGCTTATCCACCTATTCTGGGCGGAGGTAGTCTTCCTGATAGGATTTCTGAGGGAAGGCATTCGAGTTTTTATGCTAACAAGAACCTAGGACCCAATACATATTGGGTTCCTAAGGTAAGGTAACACTCTTTTGCAGGGTAGTCTAGGTTCCCGTAAATATGATGGGAACTAGACAGAAGATGTTTCAAGAATGAATTGGAACAAGTATCTGGAATAACAGAAGTATTATCTATAATTTTATACTCAAATTGAACACCTGGTATGCTTTAACCCGAGGGGCTAAATGATAAATCTTATAATCCCAGGTATTTTTGATCAGCTCCAATACTTGAGTAATATTGTGTCGACATTTACATATATATATTTATATATACACATATATGTGTGTACACCTAAGGAAAGGTTAACACTGTAAAAATAACCCTTAGATGCATTATTAAAGATTTATCTATAAATTCACTGGTAGATTCGAGATTGAACCTCTACAGGCATAAATCAGTCCACTGAAAATTAAAGAAGATACGTCATTGGAAGTCACTAAAACTTACAATTGACATCAAGAAATGTATGGAAAACCCCTTTCAAACCCTAAATAGATTGGTATTAAGAAATATATATTTAGAAGATTTCTAAACCATTTAATATCAGAATACTTCGAGAATCCGGCATGCCTCTTAACCCATAGATTTCTATTGAAGAATCCCATCGATTTCTATTTAGAAAAACTCCTGCCGACTCTTCGTATTCCGCATTTCGCAAAGAAACCCGTCGATTTCCCGCAGGAATCCCGCCGACTCTTTCTTCTCTCCTCCCGGCTACTTCCCGCATCTTAGTTTCCAAATCTCGTCGACCTCGTTCCGGATTCTGTAGACCTCTCTTCTCGCGTCCAGGGTGCTCCTCCAGGTTTTCCATCGTCTCCGTCGACTCTCGCTTCCTCCGCTTTTGGGTAACCACCTCCTCTCCCTTACAGTGACTTACTGTTAGTGTAGCTTCCCTCTTGATTTCTGATTAGGCATAGACTTGGGATTCCCTCCCTAGGTTTGCAATGGCTCCAAGGACCACCGCCGGCCTGGTCACTGGATGTGAGTTGGTTCGAACCGGGTTCTCACATGCCTCGGATGAGTTCAGAAACATCATCATCATGCTTGAAGAGGCTGGACTCTCTTTTATACTGGAGCACCCCTGCAAAATTTTGGACAAGGAAGTGATGGAGTTCTTCGCAACCGCCAAACTTCGGAATGAAGACTCTATCATCAAGAGTAAGGTTGCAGGTGCAAGGATCAAGATGTCTGCAAGCAAACTGACCCAATACTTGCAGCTCACCAGTTCTGAGCACGGGGATTATCTGGAGGAACATGATAAAGCCAGGACATTATTATTCTGTGGACTAGCTAGAGGAACCAGATCGATAAAGAGAAAATAAATGAATGAGGAGGGTAAACTCTTGTCCGACATTATTGGGAAAGTACTGATATGCAAACCCGGCTCACATGACCACATCTCAGCTGACATGTTCAAGATTCTTGTGGCGATTGTCTGTATAAAGAGATTCAACTGGGGGGCTAAGCTTTTTGAGAAGATTAAGGACACTCTCAGATCTCCAAGTTTTGGAAGAATCATCAGCCTATATCTTAATCAGTTGAATGGAGATAGGTTCGACATGAGTAAAGGAGTTCCATTGCATTATTTGAAGAAAATGGACTCCAGCGTATTTGACAGATGGGAGCGACGCATCGGGCAGGCTGCAGTGGTAGTAGAACAACAAGAATCTCCTGCCGAGGACAGAACCGTAGCAGATTCCGTGGCTATTCCCAGTGAAGTTCCTAATGCACTGACTGCAGGAATTGAGGGGGAGCCTCTACCCGCTTCTGCTAATGTCATATCTGGCATCTCTCAGATAGCTAGAGATGCAGTTGCAGATCTGCAAGAAGAAAGTGAAGATGTGGTGGAAAATGAGGCGGCCCTGAACGTGAATGATCTAGGAGCCGGAGGTGATGTAGAGGAGAATGATGAGGAAGGTTTGGAAGATGATGCAGTTGAGAATGACATCATGGATGATGAGGATGAGGAAGAAGGAAATGAGAGACAGGAAGTAATGGAGCCTCAGGACGACACTGAAGTTCCATCTGAAAAGCAAGCTCCTGAGATAGTTCCTGAGAAAACTAGTGCAACAGTGGAGGGGGAGTTCTCTCAGCAGCGGCTGCTAAGTACTTCTGAGAAATCTACTGAGGCTGCAAAAATTCCCCCTTTAGAGATTGTGCAAGTGTCCAGCTCTACAAGTGAATCTGCTGAAGAGCAAGGCCAAGGAATGCCTCAGGGTCATCCACCACGAGCTGATCTAGCTAATCACACAGTGAATGTTATTCAAGGTATAGTGGATGAGCTCAAAGTGTCTTTTGAGCAAGCTCAAAATAAAGTGTTAAAAAGAATTAAGAAATCTGAGAATCTAATGCTCAAGAACGTTGTGGAAATTAATCACAAACTGGATTTGATGGAAAAGAAGTTCGAAGACAAGTATACAGCAGCCGGCAAATCTGTAACTCTTCTTATCGAAGGATTGAAAAAGAACACAGATACTCTCGTAGTAGTTAATCAGAATGCTCATGTAGTGGAAATAACATCCAAAAATTTGATGCCAACATGGTGCTTCTTAACGGAAATCAACAAGCCTTGATTACTGAGTTCTCCAAGACTACAAAGCACATTGATGAGTCACTGCATTCTTATGCAAACTCCATTGTCGTCGAAGCCAAAAAGGGGGAGCAAGAATATACAGCTAAGATGGCCGGGCTTCAGGAAATCATAATCAAAAATTTTGACCAGTCAAACATATATGTATATGACAGTTGCCGGTGGATCCTCAAACAAGTGTTAGGCACCAATATCCCTGAAAATCCCAATATCCCTGAAAATCCTGAGGGTAATCCTGCTCCTGAGAATAATACTGCGGCTGATGAGGGAGCAAGTGCTGAAGAAGTTCCTTTAAGTGAAGCTGATGCTCAAAGGGCTGCTAGGGCCACCTCCAAAGCAAAACTGATGGCCATGTTTGACCAAAAAGCCCTAGCAAAAGCTAGGGACAAGAGAAAAACTCAAGAAGGGACATCTAAGGAAACGCAAGCTGAAAAGAAAATCAGATTGAAGGAGGATGAAGTGAGGAACGAAAAGTGGAGTCTGGTATCAAAGAGTATTATCTTGGACACGTTCTGGCTACAAGAAAAAGGGGAAATCAATCAGAACGACGTATACAGCCAGCATGAGTGGGAGCTGCACAAGACATATGAAGCTAAACGGAACATATTCTTCAGGACCAACACTGTGGCAGACAAAGCTCCTCCTCCCAGATACTATCCAAAGCCCAAGGAGTACGTTGAGAGGCAAAGAAAGAAGTTCCTGGCTCAAAAACACAAGGATGACCTAGCCAAAGAGAAATAGACATAAGTTTATAGCTTGTCATTTTCTCAAGAGCATATTTATCTTTTCTTATTGTTATATGAACAATTTTTGGGAATATATATATATATATATATATATATATATATATATATATATATATGAATTTATGATTGACTCAAGCTTTGATTTGTTTGCCTTTATTTCTTTGTGTCGTATCTTTAAATTCTATATGTTGTGTATATTATCTGGATGGTGGTATTAATCTTAGCTAGTAGGATTTTGGCTTCGTCAAATAGGGGGAGATTGTTGGGTATTGTATCCACAATTACCTGGATTTGAGGAAGCCACCTGTCAAGCTAAGATGAATTCACAATGTATTTGATGAAATCTTTCAAGTTGTGCTTGTAGTTATTCCACGCTAAGTACACACCAATGTCAGGGTGCAGTAGGTCAATATACATGGGTCTGCGCGACGTAATCCCTCGTTGAGCAGATCAGTGTGTTGGCCTACGTGTACTCTCTCTATTGGAGTGTACTTATTTTCAAGTACAGGGCTATCATAATGCAAGAGCAGACAAGGAGCAAGGATGGGTCAAAGAGCAGCTCATGGGTGGAAAGACGAAAAATCGACGAGAATCACCAAGTGATTCGGCGAGAATCACTAGTGATTCTCGCCGAATCGTCGAGAATCACTGGCTGATTCTCGACGACTCTATCCGGCTAAATCAGAGCGTGCAAATCTGTCGCTAAGTCAAAATCGTCGAGAATCACCTTCGATTCTCGCCGATTTTGCCTTAGGCGAATTTCTGAAGTACGCTGGACCGGATCAAATGTCAAGGCGCTGTTTTGAACCAGTTTTAGGGTTTCTTCTGGTGGGACTCACAACGGTCATAAAGAAGTATTCTACTGTATAAATACTAGCGTAGTTTTGAACAGTGGGCCAGCGATTTAAAAAAGAAAAAAATCCGAGCCGCCGACGTGACCTCGATCGGAAATCTTTCTCCGCTGCCGTCGTCGCCGCTCGTGTAGTTAATCGCCATCATTGATCGTGGTTTCTTCCAGATCTACCGGCAACAGAAGCTCAGCCAAGCACAACGTCTCACGCATCTAACCAGAGATCCTTTGCCTCTTGATTCGTAAATCGGGAAAACCTTCCCCTTCGGAATCGATCGAGACGATCGATCCTAGTGTGACCGTTGGAAGATATTGCTAGCTTTGCTACGAACATTGAATCTCCAAAGAACAGCCGCAACACGCCGTTGTCGCCGCCGATCCCGAGAACCAAGCCGCCGCCCTTCTTGCCGCTGCCGGTTTTGGGGAGATTCTCTCCAAGTGAGCTCTAGGGTTGTGGACTCTTCATTGACTTCAAGAACATGTCATCGAACGAAGAGGGACGCCTTAGTCTCCATAAGTTGTTTGTATTTCTTATACAATCTATTTTCAATTTCTTTGTAACGGACTGATTGGTCCCTAGTTGTAAGGGTTGGGTGCAACCCGTGTTGTGGGAGTGGTGACTCCTACGTGTGGAAGGGTTCCTTCCGTTAGTGCAAGGATTGGATTTCAATTCTGTTGGTGAAGTGACCGAGTCGTCCCTGGTTGGGAGATACGTAGAAGGGGGAAAGTGGACGTACCCAAATCGGGGAACCACTATAATTTGTTTGTGTCCTTTCTGTGTTGTGTTGTTTTGTTTTCTTGTGTAGGTACGACTTTAATTTCGCAAAAATGCTGCATGACACCTATTCCCCCCCCCCCCATAGGTGAAGGTAGTTGACACTAAGTGGACTTTCACAATATCTGCCGCGGTAATTTAGGGTACGAACGTCATCAATTAAAAAGTCAGGTAATTCCCCTTTCTCAGTCCTACAGCGGAGGTGCTACAAATCTGGATCGTCTTTCTGATGTAGCCTAGTGGGAGTAATCCACAAATGCTCTCCCACCTCTAAGCTACTCGGTGAAGCACTATTCCCCATGGTAATGTCCATGAGCAAAAACTCTTCAACAAGGGATTGCACCGAGAGGTTAAAGATATGTGCGGGCTTCCGGCTTAATGCATCCGCTACTACATTAGCCTTGCCGGGATGATAAAGGATTGCACCGAGAGGTTAAAGATATGTGCGGGATTCCGGCTTAATGCATCCGCTACTACTCTAGCCATCTACGCTGGTGCAAATTCAATTCCTTCTAAGTGAAGACATATTCCAAACTTTTATGGTCCGAATAAATTTTGCACCACACTCCATACAGAAGATGTCTCCACAACTTCAAGACATAAATGATGACAAGAAATTCCAGGTCGTGTGTAGGATAATTCTTTTCATGCACCATCAATTGTCTCGATCCATACGCAATCACCTTGCCATCCTGCATCAACACACAATCGAGTCCAACTCGTGAGGCGTCCACATAAACATCATACCCTACTCCTTCCACCTGCAATGCCAAAACTGGAGCAGAACTGAATCTCCTCTCGAGCTCTTGAAAATCTACCTCACAGGCATCACTCCAAACAAAAGCTGGGCTCTTTTTCATAAGCCTGGTCAACGGCGGAGAGAGTACAAAGAATCCTTTCACAAATCTTCTGTAGTAACATGCCAAACCTAAGAAGCTCCTTATCTCCTTAGGCAATGTAGGTCTCTTCCAATCTAAGACTGCAGCTATCTTCATGGGGTCCATTGAGATATCATCCTTGCTTACAATGTGTCCTAGGAATGACACCTGAGACAACCAGAACTCGCAATTGCTAAGCTTCGCATACAGCTTGTGCTCCCTGAGAGTAGACAAGACTAAGCGCAAGTACAAGGCATGCTCTTCTGCATTTCTAGAATATACCAGGGCATCGTCAATTAATACAACCACGAACTTATCTAGAAAATCCTTGAACACCCTGTTTATCATGTCCATAAAAGCTGACATTGCGTTCATTAATCCAAAAGACATTACCAAAAATTCAAAGTGACCATATCAAGAACAAAAAGCAGTTCGTGGAATGTCTGACACCCAGATTCTTAACTAATGGTAACCTGAACGGAGGTCAATCTTCGAGAACATGGAACTGTTGGCTATTGTATCCACAATAACCCAGATTTGGTGAATTCACCCTTGAACTAAGATGAATTATGTTATATTTAATGTTTTGTTCAAGTTATGTGTTTACAAGTCTATGTTGCCAAGTGTAGACCAATGTCAGTCTACAATGGGTCACCAAACACAGGACCATACAATGTAATCCCTTATTGTGTGATCCATGGTGTTGACTCATGTGTAGTCTATCTATTGGGGTACCCTTCATTTTCAAGCACTAGGACTGATTGGAGAAAGACATGTTGCTGAATTTTTTAAAGAAGAGAAAATTCTATTGAAGAAATTTTTGCTAAGTATTTTAATCGAGTAGTTACTTATATACTCGAGTGAAACACTTAGTCAATACTAGAGTAAGGATATTAGCTCTACGGTAGTCAAATTATTGCTCTCGAGTAGCTAAGTCAATTACTCAAGTAAATCCTCTCTTATTCTCGAGTTAACAGAATTTCCTCTCTGAAAATGTTTCTAAGTCATTTACTCGAGTAGTCATATAAGTACTCGAGTAGATTAGTCTTTTGTCTCGAGTTACAGAAGATAGGATTTCGTGTTATTTTACTTCACTCGAGGAGTCAAGTTAATGTACTCGAGTAGTCCATCTACTACTTGAGTAGTCCAGATTAAATACTCGAGTGATAAGATTTTTCTCCCTCAAAATTTTTATAAGTCCATTACTCGAGTAGTAATATCCATATACTCGAGTAGTTTATGTTCTCTCGAGTAGTCCAGTTCCACTACTCGAGTAACCCAGACTCTTCTCCCAAAAATTATTCTAAGTCTTTGACTCGAGTATTCTTTCTACCTCTCGAATAGTTAATTTCTATTCTCTCGAGTAGTACTTCTTGTACTCGAGTAGTTCAACTCCACATCTCGAGTAACTATATTAGCACTCGAGTAAGTCTTTGTGTACTTGAGTAGTTGCTCATCATTTCTGGATTTTCTCCAAGTTATTTACTCGAGTAATATTCCTCTATTCTCTCAAGTAATCAGAATAGTACTCGAGTACGTAATTGCTCTCTCGAGTGTTTCAGTCAATCATTTCAGAAATTTGCTAAGTCCAGATTTGATGAAAATTTCAAATAGCCATGACGTGATTGGTCCACGTGTACGTCATTAAGGCTAATTATGACCGTTATGGAGATCTTATATAAGGTCTTGTCAAAACTGACTAACCCTAAGAAGTGCTGTCAAGAATTATTCTAAGTATTCTTAACCTATTCCCTCTGTCTAAAAAAGGAAGTCGCCGCCGCCGACCTCCATCGTGCATAATCGACCAGTTTTTTCGATCCAGAAGATTCAGATCAAGAAGACCTACAGATCAAGATCGCATTTCATTCGTCATCATCTATCTGATCGTGTGAAGTCAAAGCATTCCAGATCCAGTTCTTGCCGAGCCATCTTCTTCAATAGTTTCTGAGAAAGCCTTAAAGATCAAGAGGATGACCTTGGCCGAGATTTTCAAAACTGTGAAATAAATCTGTTTGTATTTCATATTTACTCCATTTCATTCTCGTAGGAGAATTCTCTCCGAGTGTAGGAGCTTTTTGTCTCCGAGTTGTAGGAAGTTTTTACATTCCGAGTGTTGATCCGTGTTGTGGATCGAGATTGTAGGAACTTTGTTCCGAGACGTAGGATTGGTTTTCAATCCGAGATAGTGGAGTAGCCGAGTCTAGTTCTTTGATAGATCGGTGAGGGAAAATGGATGTACCCATGGTTGGGGACCACTATAAATCTTTTGTCATCTGTGATTGCTTGGTTGATAATTGTGTGCATAGATCTCTAATTTTTTATTCCGCAAAAAGACGCACAACTCACCTATTCACCCCCTATAGGTGTTTTAGGTAGACAACTGGACACTTTCAATTGGTATCAGAGCCAAGTTGATCAATAAAAGGTTAACACCTTGATCAGATCTGACTAGTTGTCTTTTGAGAATTTTCCAAGCATGGACAAGTCTAAAATTTTGCCAAGCTTCCATTGTGCACCAAGAATAACTTTCCCATGTGGAAAGAAAGAATCAGATTTTTCATGGAAGCTGTGGATCCAAGGATCTTCATGATCGTTGAAGAAGGTCCTTACATTCCCATGACCGTCTCCACAATAGATCTTACAAAGAAAGTTCCAAAGAAATTAATGGATCTAGACAAAGACGAGATTGCACTTGTGTGTTTAGATAAGACCAAGAATATAATAGCAAGTGCAGTCGATGACTCCATGTTGTAGAACTTGATCCATTGTCAGTCTGCTAAGGAGATGTGGCAGTCCCTAGTCACTTTGATGGAAGACACAGAAGATGTCAAGGATGATAGAAGATCCCTTCTGAATCAGAAATATGAAGCCTTCCGACAAGGACACAAGGACACCATTGCTGACACTTTTGATAACTTTTTCAAGATAGTTAATGTCCTATGGGTATATGGCCGAGTCTTCACAAACAGAGAGCTAAATGATAAATTCTTGAGATCCCTAACCAAGGAATGGGATAACAAGGTCTGTGCTATCCGGGAGTTTGGAAAGCAAGCTGAGATGGACCCACAGAATCTCTTCGGGAAGCTAATGTCATATTAGCTTCAACTCAACACAAAAAAAGCTGAAGAAGAGAAGAGCAGGTCTGCATCCAAGGAGAAGTCTGTTGCCCTAAAGGCAGACACCTCAAGGAAGTTAAAGGCTACCTCTCCTACCCCATCACAAGAAGTTAGTGAAGAAGAAAACTCGGAGCCAAGTACCTAAGGCTCTGAGCTATCTGAAGGAGAGTTCTCTCCACTCTCACGACAGTTCAAGAAATTCTTGAACAAAAAGAAGCAATGGAAAGGCAAGGATGTCTCCTACAGAAGATCATGACATGATATTGATCGACACAAAAAAGGCTAAAGCAGCCATGACAGGTATAATTCCAAACCGAACAAACATATTTCTGCTGATATCGTTTGTTACTGTTGCAATAAGCCAGGTCATGTCGTTGCTGACTGCCCCCATAAGAAGAAGCAGGGTGGAAAGAGAGAAGAGAAGAAGTCCTCATATAATAAGAAGAGGACAGAGAAGAGCCTGATAGCCAAGATGGCCAAAACTCTTAGTGACTCCGATTCATCTGAGTTGAGTGAAGAAGAAGAAGCCTACTTTGGGCTTATGGCTCAGAATGATGATGAACAAGAGCCCCAGTTCACTGGGAAGGTGAACTCTCACTCTCCTCTTTCAGAATCTGAAGCTTCTGAGCATGATAATAAGGACAGCTCTTCTGACGATGAGTCTGAACTCATGGCCCAGTACAAGGAGTTAATCAATGCTTACGACAAATGTCGTCGAGTCGTGAAAACTCAAGCTAAAGAGATAAAGTCTTTAAAAGCAGAAGAGAGCACCTTGAGAGAGGAAGTCGCTAGGACTGACTCGCTCAGAGAAAACTTTAATGCTGCCATTGAAGAATATAACAAGGATCTCGAGCACCCAGAACTTAAAGAGAAAATCTTAAAAGAACTGGAAGCACAACTTGAAGCCGAAAAGAAACTTGTTGAAAGTTTCTTGAAGCTGAAGATTGTTCTTCAATTTGTTGCTGAATTCTCGGCTAAGGCCAAGGGTGCTGTACTAGGCCATGTAGAAGCTCATAGTATATCCCTCTAGGAGGAATAAAGCTCAAAGAAAGAATAAGGCCGCCAAGAAGGCTTTGGCCAAAGAAAAGGGGAAAGCCCCTCAAGATCAGACTTCTTTCAAGAAGGTCATCTTTCCTACAAACGAGTTTGATCTTGACTCGTCCTATGGTCACTTGCCTAGGCCTAACTATGTAGAGGCCAAGTCCTGCTACCAAGGATGGACTCGCACCATAAACTTTGAAGATAGTGTCTTTAAGGCACCTTATGAAGAAGTTATTCATCAGAGTTATGACTCTTTCAATCATGGTCATAACTTCAAGAAAGCAACAAAGGTAAAGCCCATTGTGGAGAAGCCATTGAAGGAGAAGAAATCATGTGATTGCCATCACCATGAAGCTTCTTCCTCCAAAAATGCTGCCCCTGCTAGACCACCATCTCAAAAGGTCAAGCAGGAGATTCCAAGGAAAAGATACAACAGGTTTGACAATTGGTGTTGTGGTAAGATTGGTCATTTTGCCATCGACTGCTGGTTTAATCCCAGGAATTTTATAACTTCTCATGTTAGCAATATGAGAAAGACCGCATATAATGCTAATACTCATAGGGGAGTGTTCTAACATGAGACCAAGGACCCAAACGTTTTTGGGTTCCTAAGGCAAATTGATTTATAATTGCATGTATGTACAAAGTCCACCAAAATGCCTATCTGGTATTTGGACAGTGGATGCTCTCGGCATATGATCGGGACAAGAAGCCAACTTCAGAACTATTCTCCAGTCGTGAACGGGCCAAAGATCATCTTTGGAGGTTCAGACCGAGGAATTAAGAAAGGCTATGGTATGATGTCGAACGGTAAAGTATCCTTCTCAAATGTGGCTTATGTTGAAGGATTGGAACACAATCTCGTTAGCATAAGTCAACTTTGAGATAAAGGATACATAGTTAAATTTCATGCTGATAAGTGCTTGATAAAATCCGTTGACAATATGAAAACGATTATATCCGGCACTCGAAGCAGAAATATATTTTGTTTAAATTTCAATTGCATAGACTCTTCTGCACCAGTGTGTTTTTTTGCTAAAGATAGTGTGTCTCTTGGTGACCAATGGAACAAGAGATTAGCACATATTAATTTCAAAACTATTAATAAATTATTTTCACTAAATTTAGTACGTGATGCTCCAAATATCAAGCACGTCAAAGATAGACCTTGTCATGCATGTGTAAAAGGCAAGCAAACAAGGTCTATCTTTAAAAGTGTTATTGGCAAAGAATCTAATAGTTGTTTATATCTGCTTCATATGGACCTGTTCGGTCCACTGCAAGTTAGAAGTTTGGGAGGTAAGGATTATATGTTGGTAATTGTCGACGATTACTCGTGCTTTGTGTGGGTGTTTTTTCTGAAACACAAGTCAGATACCTTCGACATCTTTACTAGTTTTGTTAAGCAAGTCCAGGATGAATACAACTGTTCCGTAGTCAAAATCAGAAGTGACATTGGAACAGAGTTCAAGTCTGGGGCCATGGCAGAATTCTGTGAAAGCCTAGGTATCTTTCATGAGTTTTCCTCTCCTTGAACTCCTCAACAGAACAGAGTAGCTGAGAGAAGGAATAGAACTGTAACACCCCGAAACTCAAAAGAGCGATGAGAGGCATTTTGAGCCAAGTTTGGAACTTGGTAGAGGTCACACGGCCTGGGACACAGGCGTGTCCTAGGGGCATGTCGTGCTCAGGTCGATGATCTGGCCTAGAGGACGACGAATTTAGAGTCGACGATTGTCGAGCAGCGAACACGGCCTGAGACACGGGCGTGTCCCAGGACGTATCCTTTTCGGGGTGAAGGTCGGGTTGTGTCGTGGTAGACACACGGTGTTAGCGCACGGGCATGTGCGGGTAGACACGGGCATGTCAATTGTGACACGGGCGTACCGAGGACCCGTGTCCCTTGCGAAACATTTTTGATCCTGTGTTGAAGGAGGAACACAACACGCTACACGGTCGTGTACTGTTTGACACGGGCGTGTCAAGTCGGACACGGGTGTGTCGAGAGCCCATGTACTTTTCGGGACACGTCGGTTTTGACGGTGAATGGGGAACACGGCCTTGGACACGGGCGTGTCACAAGCCGTGTTCGGCCCAGGTTTTGGATTTCAAGCCCAAATCGTGGACGTCCGTTTCCTTATTTTGGGATCTGAGGATTCAGGGCTGTTTAGGCTAGGTTATACCCGAGTATAGGGTTTGGATCCTTCATTTCATCCAAATACTCTCTTTCTAAAGTTCTATAGAGAGGGGAGAGCAAGGAAGAAGAAGGAAGGAAGATCCGACTTTGCATCTATGGAGGGGAGGACATTGCGGTGCTTTTCATTGGCATAGATTTTCATGTTGCCAAAGAGGAATGCTAGGGTAACGATTCTCAACCTAGGACATGAGAAGTCCTCTTTTCTTTACATAGGAAGCCCGCTCTCGCGAGTTTGCGGTGAGTTTGAGGCATTCCTTCGGGTAGACATGAATAGTCCCCATTATTTAGCATGTAGAGTCCGTAATAGAGAAATAGACATAGGCATAATGTGTAAAGCCTACTCGGACAAGTTGGTTTGGATCGGTGATGTTGCATTGCATGAATGGCCGGAGAAGACTCCGTGCAATTGTTTGTTTTCGGGTTTTCTACGTGGTAGATTGCAACAGGGAGCCTTGGGGACTAACTCTAAGGTATACCTGGAAAATTGGGCAGAAGCGTGATTCTGCCAACTTGTTGGCCTGGGAGCCAACTTGTACATAACTGGGTTATGTAAAGTGTGTGATCGATTTGGGACTCGGGGAAGCTTGACCTGCGCAGATGGCTTAACTTGACATTGCGGTGTGAGCAACGAGTTAGGCGGAACCGTACCTGCTTTATGTGGTTCGGTTAGAGAGACCTAAGGTACGTGCTACTCGTCGTTGGCATAGATGGAGGGTCTTAGGCAGTGGCCAAAAAGACCAAATGCTCACGAGATATTACCGCCCAGGGGTTGGTGGTGAGACAGCGGACTTTGACCGGGTTCACTGAGAATGTGCCCTGAGAGCACGGGGTGTGTGGCCGTGCGAGCCTACGCCTGTGATGATGTATAATTTCTCTATATTATTGCAATGCTAATATAGTGCAGGGAAGGAGCATCGCCGCCCCGAATTTCGGGGCAGGGTCGTTATAATTTGGTCAGCATAGCTGACCGTTGCTTTTGTTTGTCACCGTTGAGATGGATTGTTGCGTGCAGGTACTGCGGAGCCAAGTGGTAAATAGCGGCAAAAGCCCATGTTGTTGAGCTGGCCCTCAAAGGCCTAATTATTTAATGTTTACTTGTATTATTTATGTGTGACCGGCATGCGTGCCGAGATTTGGAAAACACTTTAATTTGAGTAAATTATTATAAGGCCATAAGGTCGTGTACTGGTGTATTGTATATTCAATCCTTCTGGTTTGGTTTAGTGGACATTCATGTTGTTGGCAGGGTTCTTTATTTATTGCAACTTTTAAATTGCTTCCGCTAGAATGTACTCTGTGTAGGATGTTGGATATTGGTTGGATGGTTTCCTTTGAGTAACCTTCCGGTCTTTTTGTGTTATATGGCGTCGGTCCCCAGCCGGACCTACTGCTATATGCTATGCGATGGATAGGGGGTGTTAAAATTTGGTATCAGACTACTGGTTTCGATAAACTTAAATGAATTCTTGGAAGAATTCTTTTAAGGGTTGGTGAGCACATGTGCGTGCGTCATCATTATAACATAAAAAACACATGAATGTCCACTTAGGAATGAAAATACACGTGTTTGGGGAACCTGCGTGTTCCTATAATTGTTTTTTGTAATTTTGTTTGGTCGCTTAACGGTGTTTTGTACAACTATAGGTGACCAGAATTGGTGCAGTGCCGTTAGAACGCCCGGTTTCTGAGGCTAGTAGCGCACCAAATGATACTCCTGCAACAACTCCCTCGGCTGAAACCATACGATTGGTTACCGAAGCAGTGTTTGTCATGATCAATGCGCAGCCTGCAAGACAAATGCAGCAGCCCGCTCCTACGATGGAGCAGGTACCGCTCCAAAGGGATGAACCGAGAAGGGTGGAGCAGGTGGTGGTGGAGCCTCTGGTGCCTAGGAGAGCAACCAAAAGGCATCTCAAACATGTTATGGGCTTCAATACTCCAGTGTTCTCGGGGACGGGAACCCCATCCCAAGTAGAGTATTGGCTCTCCTGACTGAAGAGAGTAGTGGCAGCTACTGAAACGGAAGAGTGGAAGATGACCACTATAGCTACATTCATGTTGGATGGAGATGCTAGGCTATGGTGGGAAGGTTTTGAACTACATCACTTGAGGGGAAGAAAACTTACGGACGTCTCGATAGAGGAGTTTTCAAGGCTATTCTTGGCAAGGTACCTTCCCTCAGCTCATAGGATAGCATTGGAGAATGAGTTCCACAAACTGGATGTGTTGTTGCTGAATGGGTGTTCGATGCGCGCGGATAGAATCTGTGGAATAAAGATTCGTATTGGGAGTCAACAGTTCGATCTGCAAGCGTCATTACTACTGCTGGTGGAGTTCGACATGATATTTGGCATGGACTGGCTCTCGGAGCGGCAAGCTTATATTGATTGCGGTCGCAAGGAGGTTAAGTTGGGGACAGGCCGTGAGATGACCTTTACGGGCTTGAAAGGGTCGAGCAAGACTTTGATGTCTGCTCTTCATGTGGTGAAGGCGGTTCGTGCTAGAGTAGAGCTGTTCTTCACGCTAGTGGAGGTTACAAAGCCTAAGCCTACGTTGGATAGTATTTTAGTGGTATCTGAGTACCCTGATGTGTTCCTCGACGATCTTCCTAGAGCCCCACCTCAACGGGAGATTGATTTCACCATCGAGCTAGTGCCAGGTGCGAAACCTATTTCACGCTCTCCGTATCGGCTAGCATCTAAGGGGATGGCAGAGCTGAAGGTACAACTTCAAGAGTTGTTGGAGCAGGGGTATGTGCGTCCAAGATCATCGCCTTGGAGCGCACCGGTCCTTTTTGTTAAGAAGAAGGACAGAAGCTTGAGACTTTGTATTGATTAACGAGAACTGAACAAGCTAACGGAGAAGAACAAGTACCCGATCCGAAGGATTGATGATCTTTTTGATCAGTTAGTCGGGTCAACGGTGTACTCGAAATTGGATCTCAAGTCCGGTTATTATCAGCTGCAGATAAGGGAGAGTGATATCCCCAAGACAGCTTTTAGTACGAGATATGGGCATTATGAGTTTACAGTCATGTCGTTTGGCCTAACTAATACGCCGTCAGTGTTCATAGATCTGATGAACAGGACCTTCAGGGAATACCTGTGCCACTTTGTGATTGTCTTCATCTACGACATATTGGTATACTCGCAGAGTGAGGAGGATCAATTTAAGCATATACATTTGGTATTGGAGACGCTGAGGAGGAACCAATTGTACGCCAAGTTCTCCAAATCAAGTTTTGGTTGTCCTCAGTAGAGTTCCTTGGTCACATAGTTAGTGGAGAGAGAATTGCGGTGGATCCGGCGAAGATTGTTGCGATACGAGGGTGGCCTGTGCTGTCTACGATAGCGAAAGTCCGGAGTTTTTTAGGGCTTGCCGGCTATTACATGCGCTTTGTGGAGAACTTCTCGCGGATAGCGTTACCCCTCACGACTCTGACGAGGAAGGAGAAGAAGTTTGTTTGGATGTCGGAGTGCGCGCGAGCTTTTGAGGAGCTGAAGTGTCGGTTGACCACGACGCCTGTGCTGAGTTCACCGAGTGGGACCGAAGGTTTTGAGATTTATAGCAATGCTTCGGGCAGTGGATTGGGTTGTGTCCTACTGCAGCATGGAAGTATGATAGTGTATGGCTCGCAACAGCTGAAAGTGCATGAGAGAAATTATCTGGTCCATGACTTGGAGTTAGCGGCCGTGATTTTTTCCTTGATGCTATGGAGGCACTACTTATACGGGGTGAAGGTCAATATCTATACCGACCACAAGAGCCTGAAATACTTGTTGGATCAGAAAGATGTAAACATGCGACAACGGAGATAGATGGAGTTCCTGGGGGACTACAAGTTCAAAATTAACTATGTGTCTGGGAAAGGCAATGCAGTTGCAGACGCGTTGAGCCGCATGGCTGCAGCTCAAGCCAATTGGCTGTCGGTCCATGATGAGCGGTTTGTTCGGGAGTTGGAGGCATTGGAGATCTCTTGCGTAGACAAGTAGATAAGTGCCAAAGCGCTATTGAACTGGACAGAAGTTCATTGTGACATGGATGATAGTATTCGGCAGGCTTTGGATATGGATGGCTGCATGAAGCAAATCATGGTTGAAGCTTTGGATGGGTCAAATTCCCAATTTGTTGTTGAGGATGGATTGCTATGGAAAGTCGGTCGTCTGTGCGTCCCAAACGTGGGCAATCTGTGGGCGAATTTGTTGTACGAGTCTCATCATACCAAGTACTCGATCCACCCAGGGTGCACGAAGATGTACCGCGATGTGAAGAAATTGTTCCAGTGGCCAGGACTTAAGAAGGATGTGGCACTTTACGTGGCGTAGTGTCAAACATGCGCCTTAGTGAAGGCGGAGTGCCAAAAGCCAGGAGGATTTTTGAAGTCCTTACCTATTCCGTACTGGAAGTTCGACGACATTACTATGGACTTTGTGCATGGTTTGCAAAGGTCGCAAAAGGGAAACGATGCCATCTGGGTGGTCGTGGATCGTTTGACGAAAGTGTTGCACTTCATTCGGCATAGGAAGTATGACTCCGTGGAGAAATTGGCAAAGTTATAAGTGGATAATATTGTACGGCTTCACGGTGTGCCCCGCAGCATCGTGAGTGACCGTGATGGGTGGTTCACGTCCAATGATTGGAGGCTGGTATAGCAGATGTTGGGAACAAAGCTGAGATTCAGCACAGCCTTTCATTCGCAAACGGATGGGCAGACCGAGAGAGTCAATAGGATAATGGAAGACATGCTTCTCATGTGCGTCCTGGACTTCGGTAAGCAGTGGGAAGATCATCTATACTTGGTGGAATTCACTTACAATAATAGCTACCAGGCCAGCATACAAATGGCGCCCTTCGAGGCCGTTTATGGTAGAAGATGTCGCACGCCATTGTCATGGTTGGAAATGGGTGAGTCAAAGTTGTACAAGAAATAAGAGGTGGAAGATGCAAAATCGTTGGTTCGAACGATTCGAGAGAGATTGCTAATCTCTCAGGACCGCCAAGCTAAGTACTACAACGCCAAGCATAGGAACTTGGATTCGCTGTCGGCAACTAGGTGTACTTGAAGGTCAAGCCGTTCAAGGGTGTCTCGCAGGTGCGTTGGTTGAAGAAGCTGAGCCTGAGGTACCATGGACCATTTGAGATTCTAGAGCGAATCGACGAAGCAGCTTATCGATTGAGGCTATCAGTGGAGCTAAGTGGTCCACACGATGTATTCCATATATCGGTGCTGCGTAAGGCGGTGTAAGATCCTTCGCAAGTGATTGCGGTCGACCAAGTGCCAGTTGATAATGGGTTGACGACGAAGGTCAAGCCCGTTCGCATTGAGGACTCGGAATTCAAGCGGCTACGCAACAAAGAGATCAGAATTATCAATGTCCGTTGGGACAATTATGCTCGGGAGGAGCTCTCCTTGGAGTGAGAGCAGACCATTCTTGAGGAGTACCTGGAGTTATTCCACCCAGGTACAGTTTAAGTTTTGTGTTCATCTTTCCTTTATAATTTTGGGACGAAAGTCTTTTAAGAGGGAGAGAGTTGTAACGCCCTGAAACTCAAAAGAGTGACGGGAGGCCTTTTGAGCCAAGTTTGGAACTTGGTAGCGGTCACACGGCCTGGTACACGGGCATGTCCTAGGGGCATGTCTTGCTCGGGTCGACGATCTGGCCGAGAGGTTGATGAATTTGGAGTTGACGATCGTCGAACAACGAACACAGCCTGTGACACGGGCGTGTCCCAGGCCATGTCCTTCTCGGGGTGAAGGCTGGGCCATGTCGTGGGAGACATACGGTGTTAGCGCATGGGCATGTGTGGGTAGACACGGGCGTGTCAATTATGACACGGGCATGTCGAGGACCCGTGTCCCTTGCGGGACGTTTTTGATCTTTTTCGAAGGAGGAACACGGCACGCTACACGGCCGTGTACTGTTTGACACGGGCGTGTCAAGTCGGACACGGGAGAGTCGAGAGCCCGTGTACTTTTTGGGATTTCAAGCCCGAATCGTGGCCGCCCGTTTCCTTATTTTGGGATCCGATGGTTTAGGGTTGTTCAAGCTAGGTTATACCCAGTTATAGGGTTTTGAATCCTTCATTTCATCCAAACACTCTCTTTCTAAAGTTCTTGAGAGAGGGGAGAGCAAGGAAGAAGAAGGAAGGAAGATTTGGCCACCGGCGGAGCTTCGGAGCCCCGAATCGCGTGCCGACTTCGGATCTACGGAGGCGAGGACATTGCGTTGCTTTTCATCTACATAGATTTCCATTATGCCAAAGATGAATGCTAGGGTAACGATTCTCAACCTAGGACATGTGAAGTCCTCTTTTCTTTGCATAGGAAGCCCGCTCTCGCGAGTTTGCGGTGAGTTTGAGGAGTTCCTTCGGGTAGACATGAATAGTCCACGTTTTTTAGCATGTAGAGTTCATAATCGAGAAACGGACAAAGGCATGATGTGTGAAGCCTACCCGGACAAGTTGGTTTGGATCGGTGATGTTGCATTGCATGAATGGCCGGAGAAGACTCCGTGCAATTGTTTATTTTTCGAGTTTTCTATGTGGTAGATTGCAACAAGGAGCCTTGGGGACTAACTCCAAGGTATACCCGGAAAACTAGGCAGATGCATGATTCTGCCAACTTGGTGGCCCGTGAGCCAACGTGTACATAACTGAGTTATGTAAAGTGTGTGATCGATTTGGCACTCGGGGAAGTTTGACCCGCGCAGACGGCTTAAGTTGACATTGCGGTGTGCACAACGGGTTAGGCGGAACCATACCCGCTCTATGTGGTTCGGTTAGAGAGACCTAAGGTACGCGGTACTCGCCGTTGGCATAGATGGAGGGTCTTAGGCAGTGGCCAGAAAGACCAAATGCTCACGAGATATTGCCGCCCAAGGGGTGGTGGTGTGACCGTGGATTTTGACCGGGTTCACCGAGAATGTGACCTAAGAGCACGGGGTGTGTGGCTGTGCGAGCCTACGCCTGTGATGATGTGTAATTTCTCTATATTATGGCAATGCTAATAAAGTGCACGGAAGGAGCATCGCCGCCCCGAATTTGGGGGTGGGGTCGTTATAATTTGGTCAGCATAGATGACCGTTGCTTTTGTTTGCCACCGTTGCGGTGGATTGTTGCATGCAAGTATTGCAGAGCCAAGTGGTAAATAGCTGGCAAAAGCCCATGTTGCTGAGCCGGCCCTCGAAGGCCTAATTATAGAATGTTTACTTGTATTATTCATGTGTGACCGGCCTGCGTGCCGAGGTTTGGAAAACAGTTTAATTTGAGTAAACTATTGTAAGGCCATAAGGCCGTGTACTGGGGTTATTGTACATTAATTCCTTCTGGTTTGGTTTAGTGGACAATCATGCTGTTGGCAGGGTTCTTTAATTTTTGTAACTTTTAAATTGCTTCCATTAGAATGTACTCTTTGTAGGACGTTGGATATTGGTTGGATGTGAAAGTCCACCTAGTGTCAACTACCTTCACCTATGGGGGGAATAGGTGACGAGCAGCGTTTTTGCGGAATTAAAATTGTACCTGCACACGAAAATAAAACAACACAGCAAAGAAGGTACACAAGCAATTTATAGTGGTTCCCCGATTTGGGTACATCCACTTTCCCCCTTCGACCTATCTCCCAACAAGGGACGACTCGGTCACTTCACCAATAGGATTGAAATCCAATCCTTGCACTATCAGAAGGAACCCTTCCACACGTAGGAGACACACTCCCACAACACGGGTTGCACCCAACCCTTACAACTAGGAACCAACGTTCCTTTACAACAAAAGTAAAACTAGAATGTACAAGAGATACAAACTACTTTTGGAGACTAAGGTGTCCCTCTTCGTTCGATGACAATCGAAGAGTCCACAACCCTAGATCTCTCTTGGAGAGAATCTCCCCGAAACCGGCGGCGGCAAGAAGGGCGGCGGCTTGGTTCTCGGGATCGGCGGCGACAACGGTGTGCGGCTGCTGTACTTTGGTGATCCAAACTTCGTAGCGAAGCTAGCTAGGTCTTCCAATGGTCACACTAGGATCGATCGTCTCGATCGATTCGGACGGGGAAGTTTTTCCCGATCAACAAATCGAGAGACAAGGGATCTCTGGATAGACACGTGAGACTCTAAGCTTGGCTAAGCTTCTGTCGTCGGAAGATCAGGAAGAAATCTCGATCAAGGTCGGAGAACAACTTGCACGAGCGGCGACGGCGGCGGAGCAGATATTGCGATTTAGGTCACGGTCGGCGGCTCAGGTATTTCTTTTTGTGTGTTCCACTGTTCAAAATACGCGTATATTTATACGGTGGAAATACCCCATTATAACCGTCATGGGTCCCACCTGAAGAAACCCTAACCCCCGTTCAGAATAGTGCCAGCGGCAGAATCCGGTCCTGCGGTTTCCAGAAAATTGCCCAAGGCAAAATCGACGAGAATCAAAGTTGATTCTCGCCGATTCGGCCAGAATCAGAGGTGATTCTCGTCGAATCGTCGAGAATCAAAGGTGACTCTCGACGATGTAGACTTGTTTGCACGCTCTGAGAAAGCTGGAAAGAGACGGCGAGAATCAGCTAGTGATTCTCGACGATTCGGCGAGAATCACTAGTGATTCTCGCCGAATCGGCGAGAATCACTTGGTGATTCTCGTCGATTATGACTTAGCCCCAGCTTTGATGTAGCCGGATAGAGACGGCGAGAATCAGCCGGTGATTCTCGACGATTCGGCGAGAATCACTAATGATTCTCGCCGAATCGGCGAGAATCACTTGGTGATTCTCATCGATTCACACTTAGACGATTTTTCGTCTATCCGCCCATGGACTGCTCTTTGACCCATCCTTGCTCCTTGTCTGCTCTTGCAAAATCATAGCCCTGTACTTGAAAATAAGTACACTCCAATAGAGAGAGTACACGTAGGCCAACACACTGATCTGCTCAACGAGGGATTACGTCGTGCAGACCCGTGTATATTGACCTACTGCACCCTGACATTGGTGTGCACTTAGCGTGGAAAAACTGCAAGCACAACTTGAAATATTTTATCAAATACATTGTCTATTTACCTTAGCTTGTTCAGGGGCTTCTTCAAATCAGGTACATTGTGGATACAATACCCAACAATCTCCCCCTATTTGAAGAAGCCTAAACCCTACAAGCTAAGGTGAATAAGGCGTATGGGAATGAAAATCATAACCTTGAAATTGAGTTGAGAGAGATATTCATTACCAATACCAATTTGAGAGCAAACTGGGAGCCACCTTAGCCTTAGCCGAGAGGGTAATCTACCCCTTTTCGGCTTCTGCAAATCGGGGTCTGTAGCATTTGACCCCTTGCTCCCCCTCAGTTCTTGCACCTGTGCTCACCCTGGAGTTCCTAGCAAAGCCTCCCCCTAGATGCACGAGCATGGAGCTTCTGTAGTCTTTATTCCTCATAGTTTAGCATCCCCAATTCAGTTTTGAAAAGACTGAACTTGGCTTCGTCTAAGGGCTTTGTGAAAATGTCTGCAATCTTCTTGTCCGTGGGGACATAACAGAGAGAGATGTCCTTGTTCTTCACGTGCTCCCGAATGAAGTGGTAGCGCACTTCAATATGCTTCATTCTGCTGTGCGATGCCGGATTGTTGGCAATTGCAATTGCACTGGAGGAGTCACAGTACATTGGTACTTCCTTGAACTGAAGGTCGTAGTCGGCTAACTGGTTTCTGATCCATAGGAGTTGTGCGCAACAGCTGCCTGCCGAGATGTACTCAGACTCTGCTGTGGAGGTAGCTACACAATTCTGCTTCTTGCTGTTCCATGAGATAAGCCTTCTTCCGAGGAATTGACATGTCCCAGAAGTGCTTTTCCTGTCATCCCTACTCCCTGCAAAATCAGCATCTGAAAAACCTATTAGCTCGACATCATTGTTTCTCGGGTACCACAAGCCAAGATTGGGAGTACCTTTAAGGTATCTTAGAATTCGCTTTGCAGCGACATAGTGAGATTCCTTAGTGTTCACCTGATATCTGGCACAGACACATGTGGAGAACATGATATCCGTTCTACTGGCAGTAAGGTAGAGCAGGGATCCAATGATGCTTCTGTATTTGGTTTCATCGAAAGGTCTACTTTTCTCATCCTTATCCAGAGACATAGTGGATCCCATTGGAGTCCTCATAGAGGTTGCACTCTCTATGCCGAATTTCTTGAGGAGTTCATTTGTGAACTTCGTGTGAGAGATGAAGATTCCATCCTCAGACTGTTTCACTTGAAGTCCCAAGAAATACTTTAGCTCTCCCATACTGCTCATTTCAAACTTTCCTTGCATAAGTTTGGAAAACTTTTTTCAAAGATTGTTGTCCGTTGAGCTGAATATTATGTCATCGACATAGATTTGCACCAGCAAAATCTTGCCTTTGACTTCCCTGAGAAATAATGTCTTATCTATTTTACCTCTAGAGAACTTGTTCTCAAGAAGAAAACTAGATAAAGTCTCATACCAAGCTCGTGGAGCTTATTTTAAACCATATAAAGCTTTATTAAGAAAATATACATGATTGGGATAAGTAGGATTGACAAAACCTGGGGGTTGAGCGACGTATACTTCCTCTTTCAGGTCTCCGTTCAAGAATGCTGATTTCACATCCATTTGATAGACTGTGAATCCTTTGTGCAAAGCATATGCCAGGAACAATCTGATTGCCTCGAGCATTGCCACTGGTGCGAAGGTCTGGTCGAAGTTAATCCCCTCCTCCTGTCTGTAACCTTGAGCCACCAGCCTTGCCTTGTCCTTTATGATGACACCATGTTCATCCAGTTTGTTTCTGAAAATCCACTTGGTGCCAATCACATTCTGCTTGTGTGGTTTGGGAACCAGCGTCCAAACGTTGCATCGTTCGAATTGATGTAGTTCATCTTACATGGCCAAAATCCATGCCGCATCTTTGTTCGCCTCGTCGAACTTCTTTGGCTCAACCTGCGACAGGAAGCTAAGATGCAAAATCTCGTTAATGGTACCTCTACGAGTTCTGACACCGTCACGAGGATCTCCGATGATCTGATATCTAGGATGATCCCTCACGTGTCGGAGCTCAAGAAGTCTGGTGTCCGGAGCTTCGACTACTTCTTGGGCTTCTCCTTCTTCTAAGAGATTAGTTCCATTTTGATCTTCAACATTCCCAGTTGACGTTGAGGTGGAAACTTTGATGTACTTAGGGGTTTCATCTTTAGCGGTCTCATCGAGACTCAGTTGTTCAAGTCATGCACCTGCATCTTCAAGAATACCACTGGAAGAGTTGTTGTTAAGCAGACTTCCTTCATCAAATACAACATTAATTGATTCTTCTACCACTAGGGTTGTCTTATTGAAGACCCTATATGCCCGACTGTGGGAACTATAGCCCATGAATATGCCTTCGAAGCATTTTTCACCAAATTTAGTACGCGAGTACTTCCCATTATTTAGTACATAGCATCTGCAACAAAGATCCTTAAGTAGGACATGGTTGGTTTCCTGCCTCTCAGTAGCTCATAAGTCGTTTTACGATGATGCTTGTTGATCAATGCTCGGTTTTGTACATGACAAGCTGTATTGACAGCCTCTGCCCAGAAGTATTCTGGGAGAGAAGCGTCTTTCAACATTGTCGTGCAGGCTTCAATGAGAGTTCTATTTCTCCTCTCTGCAACTCCATTTTGCTGAGGAGTGCGCGGGGAGGAAAACTCATGAAAGATACCTTGTTCTTCACAAAACTCTGTCATAGCACCAGATTCGAATTCTGTTCCATGGTCACTTCTGATTTTGACCACTGAGCAGTTAAATTCGTTCTGAACCTGCTTGACAAAACTAGTGAAGATGTCAAACGTATCCGACTTTTGTTTTAAGAAGAACACTCATGTAAACCGAGAATGATCATCAACTATCACTAGCGTATAGGACTTGCCTCCCAAGCTATGAACTTGCATTGGACCAAACAAGTCCATATGTAGAAGGTAAAGACATCGGGAAGAGTCTTTGTCTGCAATGCTTTTAAAGGTAGCCCGAGTCTGTTTACCCATCTGTCATGCAGGACAGGGGCTATCTTTGATGCACTTGATAACGGGAGCATCCCTTACTAAGTTTTTAGAAAACAGCATACTAATTGTTTTGAAATTAATATGTGCCAATCTCTTGTGCCATTGTTCACAAAGAGATGCACTGCCTCTTGTCACAAGGCATACGGGGGTAGATGAATCTAAACTGAGAAAATTTAAGCAGAAGATATCCCTGGTCCTAATGCCTGTTAATACCGTCTCAGAAGAGGCACATGATATTATCAGACATTTATCCTTGCAGAACTTAACGTCATAACTTTTGTCACATAACTGACTTACACTGATCAGGTTATGGTTTAACCCTTCAACATAAGCCACGTCGGTGATAGAGATTATACCGTTAGAAATCATACCGTAACCTCTGGTGACTCCTCGATCTGACCCTCCAAAGATGACTTTGGGTCCATTCTCGACTGGAGTGTAATCACGCAGCAGGCTTCTTGTCCCAGTCATATTCCAGGAGCATCCACTATCCAAGTACCAGATCGGCGTTTTGGTGGCCTTTGGACATTCCTGCAAAACAAAATTAATTTCCCTTAGGAACCCAATCGAACTTGGGTCCTAGATTCCTGGTTAGCATACTCCCCCTCGGTTGGTTAACCTTACGAGTGGTCGGTCTCGCAGTGCTAACATAGGGAGTCTCGTTATACCTCGGGTTAAACCAACAATCCACGGCAAAGTGACCGACTTTGCCACAACACCAACAGTCAAATCTGTTGTACCTCTTCCTAGGCTCCTGCCTTACCCTGGGAATGGTGGGTACAGCCGGGGCCTTGGATCTGGAGGCCTCATAGTGATTGCAGTCACATGACTTCTTCACCTTCAGTTTTGTCAGTATAACAGGCTTGACTCTTGGTGCCTGCTTTCCATTATGGCCGCTAGAGAATTGACCATAATTTCCCATGTGGATTTCCTCATAAGGTGCCTTGAGGGCACTCTCACCGAAGTTCCGGGGAAAGGTCCAACCATCATATCGGCTCTTTGGCTTTGCAACCGAGGGCCGTAAATGATGACCAAAGCTTGATTCAAAGTCATATTGGTTGCAAGGAAAGCTAGGCTTTCTGAACGTAACAGGACTGAGCGGAGCCTTTCCCTTTTCAGCAGCAGAGGCCTTCTTGGCGGGCTTATTCTTCCTCTGGTTCCTGTTTCTCCTGGATGAGGAACCAGATACCACTACATGCCCCAAGCCAGCTCCTTTGGCCTGAGCAGAGAAGGTATCAACTACTGGAAGAACTGTTTTTGGCATAGAGAAGCTCTTGACGATCATCCTTTCTGCCGCAAGTTGTTCTTCCAACTTGTCGACTTCCTCCTGCTTAAGATCAAGGAGCTTAAGAGACTCTGAATGCTTTGAAGTCAGGTCAAGGTGCTCCTATCGGAGAGAAATCAAACTGGTGACCTCTTCCCTTAGGGAGACACACTCACCCTTAAGGAATTTCACTTCCTTTTTCTCAGCCTTCAATCTCTTACGGCACTCCTCGAAAGTGTTGAGCAGAAGCTCATACTTCTCTAGGAGCTCCGCTTCACGGGCCGAAAGGCTATCCTCAGGGTCATCATCCTGAGACTCAGGATCAGATTCAGAGTCGGAGAGAGGGGTGTGAGCTTTTACCTTCCCAGTAAATGGGGGGCATTCTCCTTCTGAGTCGGGGCGATCCACCAGCCCGAAGTAGGCTTCCTCATCATCACTGGAGTCTGAGGAATCAGACTCACTCAGTGTCTTTGGCCTTTTGGCGATGTAGCTCCGCTCTTTCTTCTTATCTCTAGAGGATTTGAGCTCCTCACCTTTCCCTTTTTCTCTGTTGCCTTGGTAGCAGTCGGCCACGACGTGTCCTGGCTTATTGCATCCAAAACAAATGATGTCAGAGGAGCGATGTTTGTTCGGTTTAGAAGCATACCTGTCAGAAGAATAATTTTTCTTCTGATGCCTGGAGGAAGAGCCGTCTTTCTTTCTTTGATTCCTCATCTTGAGGAACTTCTTGAATTCTCGGGTGATGAGGGAGAAATCCTCCTCCGACAGCTCTGAGCTGGAGGAGCATGGCTCGGAGTCCTCCTCCTCATCCTTTTTCCTGGCATGGTATAAAACCGCACCCTTGCCTTTTCTGGAGTGAATGGCTTTTAGAGCCACAGTCTTTTCTTTGGCTGCAGCCTTCTCTGCTTCTTCTTCTGCTTTCCTGGTGTTCAGTTGAAGCTCATAGGACATCAGCTTCCCAAACAGAATTTGCGGGTCTATTTCAGCTAGTCTCCCAAACTCTCGGATGGCGTAGATCTTTGTGTCCCATTCCTTAGTGAGGGACCTAAGGAATTTATCATTAAGTTCACCATCAGTGAACACTCTTCCATAGCCTTTGAGGGCATTGACAATCTTAAGAAAGTTCTCGAAGGTGACTCCGATCTCTTCCTTAGGCCCTTGTCTGAAGGCCTCATATTTCTGGTTCAGAAGTGATCTCTGATCATCCCTCACCTCATCAGTGCCCTCCATTAGGATAATCAGGCAGTGCCAGATCTCCTTTACTGTCCTGCAATTGCAGAAGTTCTGCATCATTGAGTCATCGACCGCGCTGACCAGAATGTTCTGCGCCTTCTTGTCAAGTCCCACCAGCACCATCTCGTCCTTGTCCATTTCAGAAATTTTCTTTGGCACTTTTTTGGTAGGATCTATGGTGGAGACCTTAGTGGGGACATAAGGTCCCTCCTCCACGATCATGAAGAGTCGAGGATCAACTGCTTCCATGTAGAACCTGATCCTTTCCTTCCAGATAGGAAAGTTGAGCCTGGTGCACACTGGGATCTTGCCTGTGAACTTGAGCCCGTCCATAGTAGATGTTTGCCTACTTCTTGACACTAGCGGCAGGATTCTACTCAAGGTGTTAACCTTTTTGATGAGTAACCTGGCTTTAATACCACTTGAAAGTCCACCTAGTGTCAACTACCTTCACCTATGGGGGGGGGGAATAGGTGACGTGCAGCGTTTTTGCGAAATTAAAATTGTACCTGCACACGAAAATAAAACAACACAACAAAGAAGGTACACAAGCAATTTATAGTGGTTCCCCGATTTGGGTACATCCACTTTCCCCCTTCGACCTATCTCCCAACAAGGGACGACTCGGTCACTTCACCAACAGGATTGAAATCCAATCCTTGCACTATCGGAAGGAACCCTTCCACATGTAGGAGACACACTCCCACAACACGGGTTGCACCAAACCCTTACAACTAGGAACCAACGTTTCTTTACAACAAAAGTAAAACTAGAATGTACAAGAGATACAAACTACTTTTGGAGACTAAGGTGTCCCTCTTCGTTCGATGACAATCGAAGAGTCCACAACCCTAGATCTCTCTTGGAGATAATCTCCCCGAAACCGGCGGCGGCAAGAAGGGCGGCGGCTTGGTTCTCGGGATCGGCGGCGACAACGGTGTGCGGCTGCTGTACTTTGGAGATCCAAACTTCGTAGCGAAGCTAGCTAGGTCTTCCAACGATCACACTAGGATCGATCGTCTCGATCCATTCGGACGGGGAAGTTTTTCCCGATCAACAAATCGAGAGACAAGGGATCTCTGGATAGACGCGAGAGACTCTAAGCTTGGCTAAGCTTCTGTCGCCGGAAGATCAGGAAGAAATCTCGATCAAGGTCGGCGAACAACTTGCACGAGCGGCGACGGCGGCGGAGCAGATATCGCGATTTAGGTCACGGTCGGCGGCTCGGGTATTTCTTTCTGTGTGTTCCACTGTTCAAAATACGCGTATATTTATACGGTGGAAATACCCCATTATAACCGTTATGGGTACCACCTGAAGAAACCCTAACCCCGGTTCAGAACAGTGCCAACGGCAGAATCCGGTCCAGCGGTTTCTAGAAATTTGCACAAGGCAAAATCGACGAGAATCAAAGTTGATTCTCGCCGATTCGGCGAGAATCAGAGGTGATTCTCGTCGAATCGTCGAGAATCAAAGGTGACTCTCGACGATGTAGACTTGTTTGCATGCTCTGAGAAAGCTGGAAAGAGACGGCGAGAATCAGCTAGTGATTCTCGACGATTCGGCGAGAATCACTTGGTGATTCTCGTCGATTATGACTTAGCCCCAGCTTTGATGTAGCCGGATAGAGACGGCGAGAATCAGCCGGTGATTCTCGACGATTCGGCGAGAATCACTAGGCGATTTCACTTGGTGATTCTCGTCGATTCACACTTAGATGATTTTTCGTCTATCCGCCCATCGACTGCTCTTTGATCCATCCTTGCTCCTTGTCTGCTCTTGCAAAATCACAGTCCTGTACTTGAAAATAAGTACACTCCAATACAGAGAGTACACGTAGGCCAACACACTGATCTGCTCAACGAGGGATTACGTCGTGCAGACCCGTGTATATTGACCTACTGCACCCTGACATTGGTGTGCACTTAGCGTGGAAAACCTGCAAGCACAACTTGAAATATTTTATCAAATACATTGTCTATTTACCTTAGCTTGTTCAGGGGCTTCTTCAAATCAGGTACGTTGTGGATACAATACCCAACAGGATGGTTTCCTTTGAGTAACCTTCTGGTCTGTCTGTGGTATATGGCATCGGGCCCCGGCCGGACCTAATGTTATTTGTTATGCGACGGATAGGGGGTATTACAAGAACACTCATATAGTCCTGCAGGACCATGTTGAGTTATGCCTCACTTCCGGAATACTTTTGGGCTGAAGCCGTCAACACAGCATGTCATGTGCAAAATCGAGCACTCATTAACAAAAACCACAATAAGACACCTTACGAACTTCTAAAGGGAAGGAAACCGACAGTCTCATATTTTAGAATTTTTGGTTGTAAGTGTTTCGTGCTTAACAATGGCAAGTATCATACTACCAAGTTCAGTGAAAAGAGATTTGAAGGTATTTTTGTAGGATATAGTAGCCATAATAGGGCATACAAGATCTTCAATAGAAAAACTCTGGTTATAGAAAAATCAATACATATTGTATTTGATGAGACGAGCTTGCTGCAAAGCAACACTTCTAGTGTGTTCATTGAAGATACATGCACAAAGTTGAAAGAACTTAGATTGGATGAACCATCTCAAGATAAAGGTGAAGAGTTCATCAAGATCACCAATCCAACCCATATTGGAGAGATTGATGATCAAGATGAAGAAATCGTCCAAGTTGATGAAGTCACTCCAATGATTGAAGAAAATCCAAATGCAATTACTTTTGTTTAATTAAGCTCAGACATCTGAAGGATCACCGCATGGACCAAATAATAGGAGATCCCCGGGATGGTGTCAGAACTCGTAGAGGTACAACTAACGAGAATTTATATTAAGTTTTCTCTCACAGGTTGAACCAAAGAAGTTTGAGGAAGCAAACGCAGACGCATCTTGGATTATGACGATGGAAGAAGAACTAAATCAGTTCAAGCATTGCTAAGTATGCAAACTTGTTCCTAGACCCAAAGGTAAGAATATCATTGGGACAAAATGGGTCTATAGAAACAAGATGGACGAGGATGGAATGATCATAAAGAATAAGGCCTGACTCGTCGCTAAAGGATATCGTCAAGAAGAAGGAATCGACTTCGACCAGGCGTACGCTCTAGTGGGAAGGCTGGAGGCAATCAGGTTATTCCTAGCATATGTTGCTCTTAAGGGCTTCACCGTCTATCAAATAGATGTGAAGTCTGCCTTCCTCAATGGTGACATAAAGAAAGAGGTATATGTGAAACAACCTCCAGGAATCGTTGATTCTAACTTTCCCAATTAAGTTTACTTATTGCATAAAGCTTTATATGGTCTGAAACAAGCTCCTCGAGCTTGGTATGAGACGTTGTCTAGCTTTCTTCTTGAGAACAAGTTCACAAGCAGAAAGATAGATAGTACATTATTTCTTAGGGAAATAAAAGGCAAGATTTTGCTACTGCAAATATATGTCGACGACATTATTTTTGGCTCTACTGACGACAACCTCTACAAGAAGTTTTCAAAACTCATGCAAGGGAAGTTTGAAATGAGCAGTATGGGCGAGTTGAAGTATTTCATAGGACTTCAGGTGAAACAATCTGAAGATGGAATTTTCATCTCACAGACTAAGTTCACTAAATAGCTAATTAAGAAATTCGGAATGGGGAACGCAACCTCTATGAGGACTCCAATGGGTTCAACTATGTCCCTGGTCAAGAATGAGAAAGGGAAACCTTTTGATGAAGCCAAGTACAGAAGCATAATTGGATCCTTGCTCTACCTTTTTGCTAGTAGACCGGATATAATGTTCTTAACGTGTGTATGTGCTAGATTTTAAGTGAACTCTAAGGAATCTCACTACACTGCTGCAAAGTGGATTTTGAGATACCTTAAGGGTACACCGAATCTTGGCTTATGGTACCCAAAAAGTAATGATAGCGAGCTAATTGGGTTTTCAGACTCGGATTTTGCAGGTAGCAAAGATGACAGGAAAAGCACTTCCGGGACTTGTCAATTCCTTGAAAGAAGGCTCATTTCCTGGAGTAGTAAGAAGCAGAACTGTGTTGCAATCTCAACAGCTGAGTCAGAGTATATCTCTACAGGCAGTTGTTGTGCACATTTGTTGTGGATAAAGAATTAATTTGAAGACTACAGTATGAAGTTTCAGAACAATCCATTATTTTGTGACTCTTCTAGCGCAATTGTAATAACCAAGAACCCAGTCTCACACAGCCGGACAAAGCACATAGAGCTGAGGTATCACTTCATCCGGGAGCATGTGGAGCATGGGGATATAGATCTACAGTATGTCTTTACAGACAGGCATATTGCAGATATTTTTACGAAGCCGCTGGATGAGACCAAGTTCTTGTTCTTCAAAACAGAACTTGGAATGCTCAACAAAGAAGATTAGAGAAGGTGGACTCACAATAAGGCTCAGAGATCAAGAATCAGTCAAAAGTTGGAATTTTTCAAATTTCAAACTTTTTGACTCGAGTAAGAAATAACCTACTCGAGTAAGTAGTGACCTACTCGAGTACCTGCTTGACCTACTCGAGTACTTCTTCAGCTATTCGAGTAACCTACTCGAGTAGTAGAAAGACCTACTCGAGTACTAAAGTTTCACTCGAGTACTTCAATATCCCTACTCGAGTACTTTCAAGATATTACTCGAGTACTTCCAGCTTTCTCACTCGAGTACTTCTATATCATCACTCGAGTACTGCCATCTCTCTCGAGTATCAGGAAGTCATATTTTCTACCTTGATTCAAATTTTGTTATTTGCAACCCGAGGCTTATGCCACCAATTCCAAGGTATGTTTGCTTTATTTATTTCATAATTAGAGATAAATTAGGGTTATATAAATCGAACAGTCCGAAATTTATTTTCTAAACGAATCAAACTCCATTCTCTCGAGTAAGCTGGCAGACGCATCACCTTCCGCCAAAAGTTGCAGAGCCCGCACCATATTCCTCCTCGCCACAATATTTTTTTCCCTAATCTCTGGATTATGGCGCCGTCTTCTAAAATTCGAATCGGTTGAGAACTTGTCGCCGCCGGAATCGCCGACATTTCAGATGACTTTCGAAATCTTCTGATACTCCTCGACACCGCCGGCCTCACGTTCGTCCTTCAACAGCCATGTAAGATCCTTTTTCCAGAAGTTGAAGAGTTTTTCAAGAACGTCAAAGTAAAGAGGAATGTGAAAGTTCTCAAGTCCAAGGTTAAAGGAATCAAAATCAAACTCAACATGACCTTTGTTTCTACACTTCTTCGACTGCCTATTATTGATGAAGAGGATGACCTAGGTCTTGAAGAATCTGACAGGCCTTGTATGTTTTGTGGAGTTTCTCCCGATGTTCTCACCATTAAAAGGTCCGAATTGAATCCAGAAGGGAAGCTGTTAGTGGATATCATTGTCAAAATTCTTCTATGCATGACAAGTTCCATAAGGGATATCTCACTCAACTTCTTTAACATCATGCAAGCCATTGTCTGCAGGAAACAATTCCAGTTTGGGATGATGATTCTAAATAAAATTAGAGATAGCATCAAGGCTCCAAATTATGCTAGGATTATTTCTCTTCTCCAACATGAGATTAATCCTGAAGTATTCAACTTCTCCAAAGGTACTGTTCTCCATCTCATCCATTCAAAGATGGGACTTGAAGTTATTGAACCCAATTCAAGCTGCCAAAGCTCAAGACCTTCCAGCTACAAAGGCCAGGAACCCATCTCCCTCTCCACTTCAGGTTGCCAGCTCATCTGGTGCAACTGTTGAGGGGGAGCCTGCTCCTTCTATTTCCATCAGAATTCCTACCCCTCCAGCTGTTACCTCTCCTCCACCTCCTACTCCTGAACAAGTTCCATCAGAAGCACAACTCCAAGAGACCCTTCTATCAATTAAAGCAGCAATCAATGAAATGATTGAAGAATTGACTGCTGATGAACCACTTCCCCCTCTTCAAAAAGAACAAACTGCTAAAGTTCCCAAACAATCCACTCTTGTACCATCTCCACCACATACTCCATCATCTCCCATCCAGTCTACTACTGATAACCTAAAGCAGGATGACACTATTTTGCTTTCTGATAAGCTAGATCAGTCTCTTTAACCAGCTGAATCTCCATTGAGGAACCTGGACTTCTCCATCCCCATGATCACTGTTGAAGGGGATGCCCTGATTCATACTACCAGAGCTGAGAGCTCTATAGTAATTGAAGAAATTATTCCATTATTTTCTCCTCCTCCTCCAGTTCCTTCTACATCTTTTGCTGCTCCTCCTACTACCAATGATCTAATGGGTATGTTTGTCCAACTGCTACAAGAATAAAGGAAGTATTTTGATGATTTAGTCAAAGCTGTGACTGAGAAAGTAACTTCTCTAGAGAAAGAGAAGAGCAGGGGATTTGCTGAGATTCAACACAACATATATCAATTCAGATATCTCTTCCATATTGGTGGAAAAGCTCTAGATCACACTATCACTATTGTTGGTCAGGTTATGGAGCAAGGTGTGACCCTTGAAAATAATCAGATTGAATTAGATAAGAGAGCTGAAGCAACCAAGATGAAGATTTGTGAAGAAGTTAGGACTTTCAAAGATGATGACATCAATAAACTGACTGTAGAAGTCAGAAAGGGGGAGCGTTTAGTGAAGGAATATCTTGAGAATTCAGATGCACTCAAGCAAACTCAATGGGAAGCTAAGATAAAAGAGATTCATGATGATGTGCTAGGACAGATTCAGAGTGTGAAGCTCCATACCAATGACACAGCAGTCTGGATGCACAATCAGAGACTTCCAGAATTCCCAGCTGATCCAAACATCATTCCTCACCAATTGAATCCCTTAGCTACTGCTGCTCCAGTTCAAGATCCTCAGCATACCTTCTCTCCTAGACCTGAATTTTGTGAAGGTCCTCCTCCAGATTCATGTGCTCAAGTTTGGGAGGCAGACCCAGCAAATATATTCTTCCAAGCTCCTCCTGAGATTAAAACTTTAAAGAATAAGAGAAAGTATGGTGATGGTGTCTCAGCTAGCAATTCAATCCCAGTTACAGATACAGAAAAGAGAAAAGCTCTAGAGTTTGCAGAGATCTGGTCTCCAACTTCAAAGTATCTCATTTTAGATACTCTCAAGCTTGTCATGGACTTCAATGAAAATAGGAATGATCATTACAGCTCTCAGGAATGGGAATTGTATGAAAAGTCAATGATAAATAGAAGGTTGTATGATAGAGAATTTGGTAGGAACAACCCCACTGCTCCTCCAAAGCCTCCAAAATACTATCCCAAGCCATACAGCTACCAAAGAAGACAGTAAGAGAAGAAGGACAAGCATCACCACTAAGTCTAAGCAAAGAGAATCATGAGAGTGTGGAAATGATTCATGTAGAAATGATGTTTTGGACAATCATGTTTATATAATTCCTAATTTTAATCATATACCCTTTGATTATAGTCTTATGCTTGTTTACGCTACTTTCTCTACTGCATATCTAGCTCTTTTTATGTCTATATATTTCACTTTAGTGTAAAGGGTTCTGACTTCTACAAATAGGGGGAGATTGTTGGGTATTGTATCCTCAATAACCAGATTTGGTGAAGTCAACCTTGAACTAAGATGAATTAAGTTGTATATGATGTTCTGTTTAAGTTATGTGTTGTAGGACTATGTTGCCAAGTGTAGAACAATGTCAGTCTACAATGGGCCACCAAACATAGGACCATACAATGTAATCCCTCATTGTGTGATCCATGGTGTTGACTCATGTGTAGCCTCTCTATTGGGATACACTTCATTTTCAAGCACTAGGACTGATTGGAGAAAGACTTGTTGTTGAATACTTTAAAGAAGAGAAAATTCTGTTGAAGAATTTTTTGCTAAGTATTTTACTCGAGTAGTTACTTATATACTCGAGTGAAACACTTAGTCAATACTCAAGTAAATATATCTATACTCGAGTAAGGGTATTGCTCTCGAGTAGTCAAATTATAGCTCTCGAGTAACTAAGTCAATTACTCAAGTAAATCCTCTCTCATTCTCGAGTTAACAAAATTTGCTCTCTGAAAATGTTTCTAAGTCATTTACTCGAGTAGTCATATAATTACTCCAGTAGATTAGTCTTTTGTCTCAAGTTACAGAAGACAGGATTTCGTGTAATTTTACTTCACTCGAGGAGTCAAGTTTATATACTCGAGTAGTCCAGTTTAAATACTCGAGTGATAAGATTTTTCTCCCCCAAAATTTTTCTAAGTCCATTACTCGAGTAGTAATATCCATATACTCGAGTAGCTTATGTCCTCTCGAGTAGTCCAGTTCCACTACTCGAGTAACCCAGACTCTTCTCCTAGAAATTATTCTAAGTCTTTAACTCGAGTATTCTTTTGACCTCTCGAGTAGTTAATTTATATTCTCTTAGAGTAGTACTTCTTGTACTCGAGTAGTTCAACTCCACATCCCGAGTAACTATATTAGCACTCAAGTAAGTCTTTATATACTCGAGTAGTTGTTTATCATTTCTAGATTTTCTCCAAGTTATTTACTCGAGTAATCTTCCTCTATTCTCTCGAGTAATCAGAATAGTACTCGAGTAGGTAATTGCTCTCTTGAGTATTTCAGTCAATCTTTTCAGAAATTTGCTAAGTCCAGATTTGACGGAAATTTCAAATAGCCTTGACGTGATTGGTCCACGTGTCCGTCATTAAGGCTAATTATGACCATTAAGGAGATCTTATTGAAAGTCCACCTAGTGTCAACTATGTGCACCTATGGGGGGGGGGGGGAATAGGTGACGTGTAGCACTTTTGCGGAATTTGTAATAGTACCTGCACAATAAAGATAAACAGCACAGCACACAGAAAACACAGGCAATTTATAGTGGTTCCCCGACTTGGGTACATCCACTTTCCCCCTTCGACCTATCTCCCAACAAGGGACGACTCGGTCACTTCTCCAACAGGATTGAAATCCAATCCTTGCACTATCGGAAGGAACCCTTCCACACGTAGGAGTAAACACTCCCACAAACCGGGTTGCACCCAACCCTTACAACACGGAACAAACGTTCCTTTACAACAAAAGTAACTCTAGAATGTACACGAGATACAAACTTCGTTTGGAGACTACGGTGTTCCTCTTCGTTCGACGACGTGTTCGTGAAGTCAACGAAGAGTCTACAACCTTGGTCTCTCTTGGAGAGGATCTCCCCGGAACCGGCGGCGGCAAGATGGGCGGCGGTAAGGTTCACGAGATCGGCGGTGACGACGATGTGTGGCTGCACTTCTTTAGAGATCCAAACTTCGTAGCGAAGCTAGCTAGGTCTACCAACGGTCACACTAGGATCAATCGTCTCGATCGATTCGGATGGGGAAGACTTTCCCGATCTACAAATCGAGAGACAAGAGATCTCCGGTTAGACACGTGAGACGCTGAGCTTAGCTAGGCTTCTATCGACTGGAGATCTGGAAGAAACCACGATCACGACCGGCGATCTACACTCTCGCACGGCGACGGAGGCGGCGGCGGAAATCGCGAACTAGGTCAAGTCGCGGCTCACGTTTTTCTTATCTTCTTTTTCTCATTTTACTGTGCAAAAATACCCGTGTATTTATACACTGTAGATGCTAACAATATGACCGTTGTGGGTCCCACAAGTAGAAACTCGAAATCTGGTTCAAAATAGTCCAGCGGCAGAATCCGGTCCAGCAGCATCCAGAGAAAACGCCAAGTAAAATTCGTCGAGAATCATTGGTGATTCTCGACGAATCGGCGAGAATCAGTTAATGATTCTCGACGATTCGTCGAGAATCACTAGTGATTCTCGATGATTCACTTGTCGATTCTCAACGAATATAACTTGGTTTTCATGATCTGCTCCACGATGGGTTCGGCGAGAATCATTAGTGATTCTCGCCGAATCTTACTTGGCACCAATTTGAGGTAGCCGGAGGGAGTCGGCAAGAATCACTAGTGATTCTCGCCGAATCGGCGAGAATCACTTGGTGATTCTCGTCGAATTTTACTTGGACAAATTTTTGTCTTTCCACCCAAGAGCTGCCCCTTGACCCATTCTTGCTCCTTGTCTTCTCTTGCATAAACACGGCCCTGTACTTGAAAGTAAGTGCACTCCAATAGAGAGAGTACACGTAGGCCAACACACTGATCTGCTCAATGAGGGATTACGTCGTGCAGACCCGTGTATATTGACCTACTGCACCCTGACATTGGTGTGTACTTAGCGTGGAAGAGCTGCAAGCACAACTTAAGAAGTTTCATCAAATACATTGTGAATTCATCTTAGCTTGACAGGTGGCTTCCTCAAATCCAGGTGATTGTGGATACAATACCCAACAATCTCCCCCTATTTGACGAAGCCAAAATCCTACTAGCTAAGATGAATAACACCAATCAAATAATAAAAACAGCATTCAGAAGTTAAACATGCAGCACAAGAGAATATAAGCAACCAGATCAGGACTTGAGTCATTCACAAATTCAAATATATATACCAATATATATATACACATATAATCTCAGAATTGTTCATATAATAGCAATAAGCATTAAATGTTCTTAAGAGAAAATGACAAGCTATAGATTGTTGACTATTTTTCCTTAGCTAAGTCATCCTTGAGTTTTTGTGCCAAGTACTTCTTCCTTTGCCTCTCCATGTACTCTTTAGGCTTCGGATAATATCTGGGAGGAGGAACTTTATCTGCATCCGTGTTGTTTCTGAAGAAGATGTTTCGTTTTGCTTCATACGTCTTGTGCATTTCCCACTCATACTGGCTGTATACTTCGTTTCGATTGAGTTCTCCTTTTTCTTGTAGCCAGAAGGTGTCCAAGATGATGTTCTTTGAAACCGGACTCCACTTTTTGTTTCGTACTTCCTCCTCACTCATTTTGATTCTCTTTTCAGCTAGTGTCTCCTTGGAGGTCCCTTCCTGAGCTTTTCTCTTGCCCCTGGCTTTTGCTAGGGCCTCTTGGTCAAACATGCTCCTCAGTTTAGCTTTGGAAATAGCCCTAGAATCAGCTTCACTTTTGAGAACATCTGCAGCACTTGCACTTATTCCCTCAGCAGCACTTACTCCCTCAGCGGCCGTAGAAGTCTCAGGAGCATGAATATCCGCAGGATTTTCAGGCAAAGCGACGCCTAACGCCTGGTGGATCATCCACCAGCTGCTGTCATAGACGTATTTGTTTGACTGTTCGAAGTTTTTGATCATGACTTCTCGGAGCTCAGCCATCTTAGCTATGTATTCCTTCTCCCCCTTTTTGGCTTCGACAGCGATGAAGTTTGCATAGGAGTGCAGGGAGTCATCAATATGCTTGGTGGTCCGGGAGAACTCAGTGACCAAGGCCTGCTGATTGGCGTTGAGAGTGACCATATTAACGTCAAACTTTTGAATGTTGTTGGCTACAACATGAGCGTTCTGATTTACTACAACAAGAGTATCGGTGTTCTTTTTCAATCCGGCCATAAGAAGTGTGACAGCTTCGCCGTCCGCGGTATACTTTTCTTCAAATTTCTTGTCCATCACGTCAAGTTTATGGTTGATCTCCACCATGTTTTTCAGCATGAGATTTTCAAACTTATTAATCCTTTTCAGCATTTTATTTTGAGCTTTTTCAAAAGAGTCTTTAAGTTCATTCACTATGCCCTGAATGACATTGACAGTGTGAGTGGCTAGCTCATCTCGTAATGGAAGAGTCAGAGGCACTTCTTGGCCTTGCTCTTCAGCAGACGCATCTGTAGAGCTGGATACAAGCACAGTCTCTAATGGGGGAATGCTGGCGGCCTCTGTTGATTTTTCAGTCTCCCCCTCCACTGGTGCAGGCTTGTCAGATGGAGGTTCAAAGAGATCCGGAGCCTCCAAAGCTTCATGTCCCTCATTCCCGTCTTCCTCTCCGTCATCATCCATGAAATCATCTTCATCAGCAGCCTCTTCCAACTCTTTGTCAGCAGTCTCCAGTACAGTAGCTTCGTCTCTTTGATCGTTTCGGTTCGGGGCCTCCCCATGCTCCAGCTCAGGTTCACTTTCTTCGAGTAGATCTGTCACAGCATCTCTGGCCAGCTGGGAGATGTCAGATACGACATCAATATGAGGGGGTAGAGGCTCCCCCTCGATTCCTGCAGTCAAAGTATCAGGAATTTCACTGGGGGTGACTGCTGGAGATACTCCCTATTGTTCTTCCACGGCAGTCTGCCCAATACGCCTTTCCCATCGGTCAAACACACTTGAGTCCATCTTTCTCAAGTAGTGTAGAGGAACACCTTTACTCATGTCAAACTTGTCTCAATTTAGCTGATTTAGATATAGACTTATGATGCGGCCAAAACTCGGAGAGCTCAAGGTGTCCTTTATCTTCTCGAACAGCAGCGCCCCCCAGTTGAACTGTTTACGGTAGACAATAGCTATCAGGATCTTGAACATATCCGCTGAGATATGGTCATGAGAGCCCAGCTTGCAGATGAGCACCTTTCCAATTATGTCAGACAGAAGCTTCCCTTCTTCATTCATATCCTTGCGCTTGATCGACCGAGTTCCTCGTGGGAGACCACAGAATAGGAGAGTCCTGCTTTTGTCTTCTTCCTCAAGATAGTCCTCGTCCTCCGAGCTAAAGAGCTACAAAAAGCAGGTCAGCTTGCTGGCAGACATTTCACCTTTGCCCCAGCCACCTTGCTTTTGATTAGTGAGTCGCCATTCCGGAGTCTTGCGGTAGCGAAGAACTCCAGCACCTCTTTGTCCAGGGTTTTGCAAGGGTGCTCCAGGACGAATGATAGCCCAGCCTCTTCCAGCATCAGAATGATGTTTCGGAATTCGTCAGAGGCGTGAGAGAACCCAGTTCGAACAAGCTCGCAACCAGTGACCAACCCAGCAGTTGTCCTTGGAGCCATTGCAGATCTAGGGTGAGAAGCCCTATTCTACGCTTAATAAAAAAAACAAAAAGGAAGCGATACTAGTGATCAAGTCCAAGTGATGGTGAGGGGATACCTAACGGTGTAGACGGTGAATTAGTTCGAGCGGAGAAGAATCGAAACTGGGAGAGATCATCGGTGAGAGCTTCGGCGGGATTCTTGCGGGAGACCTTCGATGGAGACCGATTCGGCGAGCTTTCCTGCGGGAGTCGGCGAGTTGCCCTTCCGATGAGTTTCCCCTGCGGCGGTGAGTCTTGCGGGAGTCGGTGAGTTTCCACTTGGCGAGTTTTCGGCGGAGAAGGAGAGAGTCCCCTGCGGAGAGAGTCGGCGAGATTCGGCGTGCTTCCGCGAGTCGGTGGGAATGGGAAGAGTCGGCGGTAGAAACATAGTGCGATTTGGCATGTTTCCTGCGAAGTTCGGCGGGATTCGTATAGCTTGCTCCTTCGGCGGGATTCTTATGGAAGGTGAAAGGTCGGCGGGATTCTAATGTACATAAAGATGAGTTCGGCGGGAGACCACGTGAGATAAACGAGATTTAGAATGAATTTAACGGGTTTCCGGCTTTTCCATATATTTCTTGATGACAATCTTCGCTAGTTTTTAGTGAACAGATGGAAAATTCATGATTTCTTTCAGGGTTCCTGCAACGAGTGATGAATATCTTTTAAGTTTCCTCAAAGGCTAGTAAATACGCTTTGCATATGCTACAGGTCCTTTATTTAAATCTGTACATTTGCCATCCCAAAAATCAATTCCTAGTTCATGAAGGGAACACTAAAAGAAGAGGTTAGAACAATAACCAGGATCACTAAATAAGCTTTTCAAAGCCAATGTAATAAGGACTTTTTCCTCCATGTTATTAGATGATTCAAGGATAACCAGAAAGTGATCAAGAAAACACTGACTTGCAATCACCCTCATATTAGTTGACATTCCTTAGATGTACTTACATACAAGTGAAGTATACGTATAAAGATGTATATGTATATATATATATATATATATATATATATATATATATATATATATATATATATATATATATATATATATATAACTGCGGATACCCTATGACTCAAGTCCTGGAACTAAGCAAACGTACCTGGGATTATAAGAGTTATCATTCAGTCCCCCAGGTAAAACATATTAGGAGCTCGATGTGAATAAGCTCAATTAGATATCACATCTGTTATTCCAGATGCTTGTTCCAATTTATTCTTGAGCCACCTACTGTCTAGTTCCCATCATATTTGAGGGAACCTAGACTACCCTGCAAGAAAGAATTACTTTACCTTAGGAACCCAAATCATATTGGGTCCTAGGTTCCTGTTAGCATAAGCACTCGACTGCCTTCCTTCAGAAAACCTACCGGGAAGACTACCTCTGTCCCGTGAATGTGGATAAGCCCTTGCCTTTGGCACAGAGGGGTTATGCCAACAGTCGATGGCAAAGTGCCCCACTTTGCCACAGCACCAACATGGGTGAATGTTGTATCGCCGTTTCCGACCTGATCTAGTGAATGAGGTAGTCACGGTCCTAGGTCTAAACGGGATAGAGCATGATCGCTTCACAAAATTTCCTCTTCCATCGAGACACGTGGAAGGGTGGAAGGAATGCATGTTGTGAGCGTCATGAGACCGGGAAGGTGGTGCCTTTCTTTCAGGCATCCCCCTTCCTGAGGCCCCATGAAAACTTACACCATGACTTCTATCCTCCCTATTATGTGTCCTCGGGTGGTGAGAAGTCTTCTGTGAGCTGGGACATGCAGATTCACACCGAGTTGAGGCAGTGGCAGTGAATACAAAGGGCTCAGAATGAGCCTTAGGTATTCTCTCATGGGTGGCCACGACGGCCCTTGCACTATGGGTGTCTCCACATGGGGACAGATCACCCTTGCAGTGACCACGACTATTCCTGTGGTCATACCTGAAGGCATGATGAGTTGCCTTCCTGCTTGGAGTGGGGGGTCGGAATACCGTTTCCCCAATTCTCCACGCATTTATAATCCGGGAGATCCACCCGTTTTCTTGCTTTCTCTTTATAGCATCAGCTTTGGAAAAGTTTGATACTATTCGTTTCTCATTCTCTAGACTACTCTCTAGAGCTGAGATCTTAGAGTCCTTGACCTTGTTGGATGCCAATTGGAGAACCAACAAGATCTTCAGTCGAGCAATCTCTTGAGCTTGCTCCTCAGCAAGTAGGTTGCTTGACTGAAGGGCTCTCTTCAGAGAATCAGAATCTTCTGGAGGAAAGCAGTTCCTGTCTTCAGAAAGTTCAAAAGAGATGGGGCAGGATGAAGAAATTACCTACTCTTCAGTGTTATAGTCATTCGAGCCAGTGACCATTGTGTCATCCTCATCAGAGCTGCTTTCCTCACTGGCCTCTTCAGTCTCAGACACGGACACTGGAGCTCTGATGCTGTACGAGAGATCCTTGCCTTCATCTTCAGAGGTGAGGACCCCCACATAGGCTTCATCCTCTGGTTGACAGCATATTCCAGCTTTCTCTGACTCCCCCATTATCTCTGAGATTCTCTCCCACATAGATTTAGCCATCCTACATTTTTCCAATCTAGAGCAAGAGGCTCCAGACCAGATGTCCATAATAATTTGACGAATCCTCTGGTCCAATTTGAATAATGAAAGTTCCGTCTCTGACATCTCAGCAATGCACATGGGCACTTGGATTCCAGAGTCGGAGGTCTTCATGGGAATAAACGGACCCTCTTCCAGGATGAAGGATGCTCGAGGATCGATAGCATCCAAGTGATACGACACTCTCATCCTCCAGATGGGATAATAATCCTTTGTGCATGCGGGGAGTTTGAGTGGCGATATCTCATAATCTAGCTCCATGCTTCTGACACTGGTGGCAGGATTCTACTCAAGGTGTTAACTTTTGATGAGTAACCTCCCTCTGATACCACTTGAAAGTCCACCTAGTGTCAACTATGTGCACCTATGGGGGGGGGGAATAGGTGACGTGTAGCGCTTTTGTGGAATTTGTAATAGTACCTGCACAATAAAGATAAACAGCACAACACACAGAAAACACAGGCAATTTATAGTGGTTCCCCGACTTGGGTACATCCACTTTCCCCCTTCGACCTATCTCCCAACAAGGGACGACTCGGTCACTTCTCCAACAGGATTGAAATCCAATCCTTGCACTATCAGAAGGAACCCTTCCACACGTAGGAGTCAACACTCCCACAAACCGGGTTGCACCCAACCCTTACAACACGGAACAAACGTTCCTTTACAACAAAAGTAAATCTAGAATGTACACGAGATACAAACTTCGTTTGGAGACTATGGTGTTCCTCTTCGTTCGACGACGTGTTCGTGAAGTCAACGAAGAGTCTACAACCTTGGTCTCTCTTGGAGAGGATCTCCCCGGAACCGGCGGCGGCAAGATGGGCGGCGGCAAGGTTCACGGGATCGGCGGTGACGACGATGTGCGGCTGCACTTCTTTAGAGATCCAAACTTCGTAGCGAAGCTAGCTAGGTCTACCAACAGTCACACTAGGATCAATCGTCTCGATCGATTCGGAAGGGGAAGACTTTCCCGATCTACAAATCGAGAGACAAGAGATCTCCGGTTAGACACGTCAGACGCTGAGCTTAGCTAGGCTTCTATCGACTGGAGATCTGGAAGAAACCACGATCACGACCGGCGATCTACACTCTCGCGTGGCGACGGAGGCGGCGGCGGAAATCGCGAACTAGGTCAAGTCGCGGCTCACGTTTTTCTTATCTTCTTTTTCTCATTTTACTGTGCAAAAATACCCGTGTATTTATACACTGTAGATGCTAACAATATGACCGTTGTGGGTCCCATAAGTAGAAACCCGAAATCTGGTTCAAAATAGTCCAGCGGCAGAATCCGGTCCAGCAGCATCCAGAGAAAACGCCAAGTAAAATTCGTCGAGAATCATTGGTGATTCTCGACGAATCGGCGAGAATCAGTTAATGATTCTCGACGATTCGTCGAGAATCACTAGTGATTCTCGACGATTCACTTGTCGATTCTCAACGAATATAACTTGGTTTTCATGATCTGCTCCACGATGGGTTCGACGAGAATCATTAGTGATTCTCGCCGAATCTTACTTGGCACCAATTTGAGGTAGCCGGAGGGAGTAGGCGAGAATCACTAATGATTCTCGATGATTCGGCGAGAATCACTAGTGATTCTCGCCGAATCGGAGAGAATCACTTGGTGATTCTCGTCGAATTTTACTTGGACGAATTTTTGTCTTTCCACCCAAGAGCTGCCCCTTGACCCATCCTTGCTCCTTGTCTTCTCTTGCATAAACACGGCCTTGTACTTGAAAGTAAGTGCACTCCAATAGAGAGAGTACACGTAGGCCAACACACTGATCTGCTCAATGAGGGATTACGTCGTGCAGACCCGTGTATATTGACCTACTGCACCCTGACATTGGTGTGCACTTAGCGTGGAAGAGCTGCAAGCACAACTTAAGAAGTTTCATCAAATACATTGTCAATTCATCTTAGCTTGACAGGTGGCTTCCTCAAATCCAGGTGATTGTGAATACAATACCCAACACTTAAATAAGGTCTTATCAAAACCGACTAACCCTAAGAAGTGCTGTGAAGAATTATTCTAAGTATTCTGAATTTATTCTCTCTATCTAAAAATGAAAGCCGCCGCCGCCGACCTTCATCACACATAATCGGCCAGGGTTTTCGATCTAGAAGATTCAGATTAAGAAGACCTACAGATCAAGATTGCATTTCATTCTTCGTCATCTATCTGATCGTGTGAAGTCAAAGCATTCCAGATCCAGTTCTTGCCGAGCCATCTTCTTCAATAGTTTGTGAGAAAGTCTTAAAGATCAAGAGGAAGACCTTGGCCGAGATTTTCAGATCTGTGAAATTAATCTATTTGTATTTCATATTTACTCCATTTCATTCTTGTAGGAGAATTCTCTCCGAGTGTAGGGGCTTTTTGTCTCCGAGTTGTAGGAAGTTTTTACCTTCCGAGTGTAGATCCGTATTGTGGATCGAGATTGTAGGAACTTTGTTCCGAGACGTAGGATTGGTTTTCAATCCGAGATAGTGGAGTAGCTGAGTCTAGTTCTTTGCTTGATCGGTGAGGGAAAGTGGACGTACCCAAGGTTGGGGAACCACTATAAATCTTTTGTCGTCTGTGATTGCTTGGTTGATAATTGTGTGCATAGATATCTTAAATTTTATTCCGCAAAAAGACGCACAACTCACCTATTCACCCCCCTCTAGGTGATTTAGGTAGATAACTGAACACTTTCAGGAACTACCTCGCAACTGATCGAACATGTTATCGATCCTAGGCAACGGATATTTGTTCTTAATGGTCACCTTGTTTAGCTCTCGATATTCTATGCATAGCCTCATTGTTCCATCATTTTTCTTCACGAAGAGCACTGGTTCACCCCACGGGGAAGAGCTGGGTCTAATAAAACCGCACTGTAATAACTCATCCATTTGAGTACACAGCTCCTCTAACTCACGCGATGCCATGCAGTACGGTGCCTTTGCAATAGGGCGAGTTCCTAGCTCAAGGTCTATAACAAACTCCACCTCTCTCTCAGAAGGAAGTCCAAGAAGACTAACAGGAAAGACATCCGGAAACTCATGCACCACAAAAACATCCTTAACCCGAGTCTCAACCGGTGCAGCTCCCAGAACAGAAACAGAGACAAGAAAAGAATCACAGCCAGACTCTAGAAATTTGGGAGCACGTACCACTGAAATTATTAGAGATTCCTGACGCGGCAAACCATACACACTGATGGGCTGGCCATTGTCACCTTTAAAAACCAAGCCCTTGTGCTTGCACTGAATGATGCCATCATAGCTGGACAGCCAGTCCATGCCCAAAATCACGTCGAAGTCTACCAAATCGAGCACCTTCAGATCCGCAAAGGCTACAAAACCACCTAGGAAGATGGGGCATTTTTGGATACCCTTACTTGACCTCACGAACTCTCCCGAAGGAAATTTGATGTTTAGGGAGGTGTCTAACTGGTTGAGAGCTCAACAATGTCATTCTATAAAACTCCTCAACACAAAGGAGTGAGTAGCACCCGAATCGAATAAAACGTGCGCCCACTTATTCTTCACCTTAAATTAACCTGAACACAAGCGCGCGTAACAAAAAATGCGGAAACTATAAGTCTACCAAAAGGGATTACTAGCTGAGTTAGACTAACCTGAGATCACTTGGGTCGAAGATTGGGCTTCCTCCTTGGTCAGCACATTCAACGTTCCTTTTCCCTTGTCCACGAGAGGCGGGGGCAGCAGTAGAGTTTACAACGGAACTACATGCAGCGCGGGCTGGCTCTACGGGCAATTGGACATCATGTGACCTTTTTGGCTATAGAGAAAACAAGCTACAACCTTCTTCCGATAATAGGCCACATCGTGCCCACACCTCTGTCAATAAGTACAGACAGGGCCTCCCTTTGGAGCATCCTGGATCGCATGTACCTGAGATAGCTTCGGCGCATCCAGTCTCTTAAAGCACTTCTCTAAAGGGTGTCCTGGCTTACCAAAGAATCTACACGCTTTCCTTTTATCCTTCTTCGCTGCAGGGCCAGATGCCCTAGTACTTCCTCCATCGTTAGATTTCCTCTTGTCCTTATTCGCATGCAATCCCCGATTCTTCGAATTTTCTATCGCCCCAACCTTCAAGGCAGCTTCGACTACTTCTGCAAAGGTTTCAGACTTGTATGCGCTAGCCAACTGCTGGATGTCGTACCTCGGACCACCCAGGAATTGCTTTACTCTTCCTTCTTCGAATGCTACCAGATCTAGGGCGGAATGACTGAGCTTGCTAAACTCGACCTCGTACTCACTACAGTGAGTTGCCTCTACTTCAGGTGTAAAACGTTGTTCATTAGACGGTCTTGCTCGACCGATGGCAAAAACTTCTTCAGTAACATACACTTGAATGATTCCCACGAGCACCCATCAAAAAGATTCTCTTTTTCTCTGATCCACCAACTATTCTCAAGACCCTTGAGCTAATACGCCAGAATCATCCCCTTCTGATTGGAGGAAATGGAAGAATAAGAAAACATTTCTTTTATGTCAATGATCCAGTCATCTAATGCCATGAAGTCTGCTCTACCATCATACGAAGGAGCTCCTAGTCGCTGGAAGTGAGAAATGAAATTCATCTCAGGAGGTAGTGCGACTGGGGGAACTAGAGCAGCAGGAGGAGTAGGTACAGATGGCCCATAGTAGGGTCCTGAGCTCTAGTCTGCTGCCCGAAGATGACAGCCAACAATGATTGTATCTGAGATTTCATGTCCACCGTCTGCCTTGTCATGGCCACATTACTTTGTCGCAGCCCTTCGATCACTGCCTCACTCTGGGCACCAGAAGTCTCTCCCTTCGAGTGGGGAGTCGACCTCATCACAATGTGTTTAGGCGGCATTTCTACCGAACAAACAGATACCTAGTCAAACCTTGTCTAAGAGATCTCAAACTGGGAAAATATTCCCTTAGCAAAATTATTTCGGGGTCATATTTTACAGATACAAGCAAACAACTTATAAAAGTCCTAGCTTATGCACCGAAGATAGAAAACTCGAATACCATGACTCAGATCAGATCAGGAACAAACAAACTCGGAACAGATCGGAAACGAATAGACACTTACTCTTGCTGTTACCTTGCTCTGGGAAATCATAAAATGATACTATGCCTCTAACTTGTGCCTAAAATATGAATGCATGAATGTTTAAATTTCATCTCAAATCATGGGTGTACATATATCATCTTGTAGATCTTTAACTTGTCACGTGTGCTTATGCGATGTTATGTTATGTATGCAGTGCTATGCATTCTAAAAAGACCTTAGTGCATGTTATAAGCGGCGTACACATACAATGTTATGCATCTCATACTACATAATATTGTATGTAATGAAAAAAAGTAAAAGTGCTAATGGGCATCCATGTGATGACGGTTATGCATCACATACTACATAGTTGTCACATATTGCCACCTATGATGGATCCATATACAAACACATATTATGCATCCCATACTACATAATATGCCATGTATACTTCTTATCATGCTATGAATGTAGTGTTTGTGCTTCCATCATGATCTACTGATGACATATCAGTGTGTTTATGCAATGAAATGATACGATTAGAGTTTTGTTTAAGGGAAAGTTGTCCGACTAGCTTGCCAAAACAACCAACCCTCTTGAAAAACCTCCCTCTGATACCAACTGTCACGACCCGCATTTTCTCTGTATTCAAAAATACGTTAGAGTAGAGAAAATACGCGTCGTGATCCCACGCCGTGCAGGGGACAACTGCAGACGCTCAGGCGGCTCATCCTCACATTTTCTTCATGTAAAGGATTTATGAAATTAAGTTAAAAATAATACATATAAGTTATTAGAGTTATAGACCATGTCTCTCGGTCGGGTGGATTACTAGTCCATATGTGAGAAAATAGATAAGTTTTATGTAGCGGAAAATACTTAGTTGATTCATTTGTTGTCCTATATGAGAATGAAGGTCTAGCATATTATAATCATGATGTGAATTCTACATTTAAAAAATATATCTATAAAAAGACTTTTATAGCGCTTAAAAGTAGTAGATTTTGCAGTTGAATGTCATGTCATGCCAATGTTCCATAATGCAGTTTTGTATATCTTAAAATAACTAAATGCATCCTAAAGTATATCCTTCACAGAGAGCAAGCATAAATAAGTAAAAAGTAACAGCATTAAAAGTAGCAAGTAGTATATCACAGAAAACATTCAAGACTATGGGCGTCAACAACTGACACGAACTCATAGTAAAATTTGACAAGTATAAACAAAGACAACTACCTCAAAACTCTGAGGTGGAATCAAACGGCCGCAGCAACCCGCAGCACCAAAAGCAAAAAATGGTCTGCTAAACCTGCTATTGCTCTGATCCTGAGACATTCAAAAGAAGAATACCTCAGAAGCAAGTTACAAATGGTGCAAAGAGTAAAGACAGACCAAATAAACCTCAAAGTGAATGAAATCTATAAAATGATTGCAACAAAAGGTCAGCAACAGAGTAAAAGTAAGCATATAGTAAATCTAGTCGAGCAGGAATGACTAATCAAATCAACAGGAAGAACAGAGTACCAAACATCAGAAGTTCAAAATTTCATCTTTCATTAATATTCATCTTATTCATCAATAAAAAATGAGACTGATCAGCTCAACAGGAAAGAGTACTGTACCGGGGAGAAGGGTCCACAACGCACACAAACCCAGCCAATAGGCACAATGCCGAGGGAGTGTAAGATCCCCATCCCGGAACACAAATCATGACACGAAGGGTGTCTTATGCCCAGAACAGCCATCTTGCGGTAACATTAGCAAACAGGCTAACCAATACCACAAGACGCCTATTCTGGCGGCTACAACCAATATTAGTAAATGCCAACCCGACCAAAATATAATCAAGAAGCCAATCCACACATAAGCATATTAAGTCCAAAAGTATAACAAATAAAGAAGCTATGACAAGCTTCTAAAATATCTGAGTACAACTAACATATGCCCAAAGGGCTACATCAAGGTCGCTCAACACTCACATCAGTGACTGACGGTAGCGACGGTAGCGTCCCTTTAGGCCCTATCATCCTGGTCTGGTTGTCCTACTGCATAATCTGCGGCTGCTCTACCTGGAGGGTGACCTCTGAAAAAGGAAGACGTAGCAACTGTTAATCAAAAATACAAAGTGGCTTCACATCCGCTCCCCCGACGACTCCTCGGCACTGGGCGGAGAAAGGAATCATGGTATAATATATAATAAGTAATATAAGCAGGTACAAGTAGGTGGAATAAGTATATATATTATGAGCAGTAATGGAGGAAATGTATAACATGATTAATAGCAGTCTACACTAGCAATTCTACACGAGCTATATCAATCCATCTAGTATAGTGTTCTACAACAGGAAAGTAACTTAACTTATAAGGATGCCCATACAAGATTATAAGGTAAGGATCAGTTTAACATAAAGTAACTCATCGTATAGCAGTGCCCATACAAACGTATACGATCAGGGTCTTGTTATGCAATGCGTTGTAATGGTATGTATGAAATGCAATGACTCACCCATGATCACACACATACAAACGCTATGTTGACACAGGCTTGTAGTTCCCATTATTCGATCAGGTAGCTAACCTCTCAGGCATCAACCATCGTGGCCAAGCAGTGAAAGTAGAGCGGGCATCTCTACTACTAAGCGGGTATCCACACTACTTCACTTAGGCCTTCGTACGCCTCAACGCTAAGAACATAACAGCGGAGCCCATGCGTACTACGACCCAGCGGGAGTCTCGGGTAGATGTGCACCGAGAACCAAGCCACGAACTAGCCTTGTGTGACCCGGAAGGAGCCTCGAAAAAAGCACGAGGACCAAGCCCAACCGTTCACTTGGCACGGAAGGAGCCCCGGGAAATGAACACCGATGACCAATCGTAACCGCCCAAAGTCTAACTGCCAACTCCCGTCGGTGTGATGACTAGCGAGCCCGTAGACCTGCCACACTATCCTTAACCCAGGATTACGACACCGCGTGTCGACTCACACCGCATGCAAATTCCACATTACCATGGCACGGAAGGAGCCTCGGAGAAAGAACGAGGACCAAGCCCAACCGTCCATTCGGCACGGAAGGAGCCCCAGGAAATGAACACCGTGGACCAAGCCTATCCATCCGTCTATGTTGCTTCTCAACATTACCTGAATCAATGCAGTCATTAAGACTATCTACTATCTACGTTCACATAACTCAAACATAACCGATTAGCATGCTTTAACCAAGTTCAATCATTTGTGTTCACATGAATCAACAATCTAAATAGTAACGATCATTTGTTCATCACAATCACCACCGATCAGGTATACAAATTCGAGTCAATATTATCATTAATCGACATATTACCGTATCGTTACGTCCTTAATAATACTCAATTGAAAATCATTCCAATTTTCCCATTACGTCAAACGTTAGTTCACCAATTTCTACCAAATAGATTTGTTCAAGTGTAATTTACTTCTCCATTTTTTTACGTGGGGTTCATCCGATAATTTCATCACTCATTAGCTTATGACATTTAAACATAAAGGAATTCTCCAGCCCCTACATTAAATTTGCTATAATGTCTCTACCAAATCCAAACCCGATTCTATACCCAACCAGATTTCTAAGTACAGAACATATCAGGACAGCATCTTCGACCGGAGATTCCCGAAGCTACACAAATCTGGTTAAGGCGTGTAACCCCACATTGGAAAGGTATTTATAGTGGCTACCCCTTTCGTGTTTAGTCGAAGGCCCAGATCTGGCCATATCACACTTGAAAATGGCCACAAAGAATGCTGCGCGCAGAATACAGATTTCTGCATGCATCTTGAGGCTGAATGAACGACATCGGTTCATCTTCCTACTCAAGCCAATTCCCAAAAATCACATCCAGATTTCCTCCTCCCTTATTCACCCTCACATGGCCACTTCGCTTCATGAAACCATCGCCCATCATCACATATAAGAAAGGAGAGGTTGAAGACATCTAAAACATAGGACACCTGTCTTAGCATGGCCATTCATAGAAAACTTCTTCTCTCCATCAAGACTCTCTCGAGTCGATATCTCTCCTAAGAAAATAACTAGATATCTAGCACTAAGGGAGAGGGGAGGAAGGACACCTCATTTCCGGTATTTCCACCATTTCCGGCCAAGGATCTTGTAAATCTTCTCGGCGACATCTTCTCTTCCTCGGCAGTGGCGGATCTTCACCTCTTGGACTTGCTCCAGCACCTTCTCCCTCTCTACAACAGTTTCTCCAAGAAAAAGGGCTTGTAATGAGAGTGAAAACGGCTAGGGTTTTCCTTTCCCTTATAAGTAAAAAGTGACACGGGAAGGGACACGCCCATGTCCTTACCCGTGTCCTACTCGTGCGAAGCGTCGTCGACGGTTTCGACAGCCGTTCCGATGCACAAACATGGGTAGGAACACGCCCGTTTCTCTACCTGTGTCCTAATGACACGGCCATGTGGCAGGCCATGTCTTGCTCGGGTCTTGGTTCATCGAGTTCCTCTTGATGTACATGGGTAGGAACACGCCCGTGTCTCTACCCGTGTCTTCACACACATGAGTATGGACACGCCCGTGTCCATACCTGTGTCCTTCTCTGGAACTACTCGAGTAATCGACTCGAGTGCTGGGTGGGGGCACACGGGTAGGTACATGCCCGTGTCTCTACCCGTGTCCTTCTCGGGACACTCTTCGTCGACCTCTACTTGACGCACATGGGGAGGGACAGACCGTGTCCCTACCGTGTCCTCATAGACACGGGTAGTGACACGCCCGTGTCACTACCCGTGTCCTTCTCGGGGATAACTCGAGTAGTCGACTCGAGTAATGGCTGGACACACACGGGTAGGGACACGCCCGTTTCTCCACCCGTGTCCTTCTATGGGCTAACTTCGCCTCCCCTACACTAGTGTGAGCCCAGCCACCAGCACCTCCCTGAGCCCAAGTCGGCTGTCCTGACTCAAAAAGGCACACGAGTGGCCAAGTGCAAATCGGGACGTTACAAATCCTATAAACAAAATAAAAGATTTCGTCCCCGAAATCAGGCTAAGGCTATGGGAAGAAAAAGCATAACAAAAAATAAAATATGCTTTTTAAAATTACCTTGAGTAAATAATTCCGGGTAGCATTTTTGCATCAAGCCACCGGCTCCCACGTATACTCCTCCTTCCCATGATTAGACCACAGCATCTTCACCAAAGGAACACTTTTGCGGCGCAAAATTCTTGTCTCGTTTTCAACGATCCGCACCGGCTCTAGTCGCACAGACCTATCAGTCGCCTCTGCACCATCAGTGGTAGGGATATATTGATCGGGCCGCAACAGCGCCTTTCGAAGTGACGACACATGGAACACATCGTGGAGTTTCTCTAGCTCTTGTGGTAACTCCAACCGATAGGGCAAAGGTCCAATTCTTTCCAATATAGTGTAAGGCCCAACGTACCTTGGGCTGAGCTTTTTCACACCACGCACCCGTGACACTCCATGCATCGGGTGGATCTTCAGAAATGCTTTATCACCCAATTAAAATTCCACCATCCGGTGCTTTGCGTTATAATATTTAGCCTGCCGACTTTGAGCCTCAAGCATGCGGTCTCGTATAAGTCTAACCACCGCATTCGTATCATCAATATACTCGATTCCCAAAGCCTTCTGGTCTTCATCTTGCACCCAAGACAAGGGGGTTCTACACCTTCTTCCGTAAAGGGCTTCATTGGGCGCCATGCCGATGCTAGCTTGATAGCTGTTGTTATAGGAGAATTCCACCAGTGATAAGAGCCTTTCCCATAGCTCTCCCCTATCCAACACACACAACCTTAACAGGTCCTCCAATGATCTGATGGTCCTCTCAAACTGCCCGTCCGTCTGAGGATGAAACGCGATGCTAAAGGCAATGCACGAACCCAAATATGCCTGCAAAGCCTTCCACTCGTTGGAGGTAAAACGACCATCCCAGTCAGAAACTATTATCTTCGACATGCCATGGTACCGTACAAACTGCTGCACAAAGAGGCGTACTAAGACATCCACGTGAGCCTCTTTCTTCATTGGGATGAACATGGCTACTTTTGTCAGGCGATCAACGATCACCCACACTGAATCATTCCCTGTGCGTGAGCGATGTAACCCGTGAACGAAGTCCATGGATATATCCTCAAACTTCCACACGGGGATGGACAATGACTGTAACAAGCCACCGTGTCTCTTGCATTCTTCCTTCACACTTTGATAGGCCTCATAATGTGTAACAAAGTACCTGACATCTTTCTTCATTCCCAGCCAACACATGGTCCTTCGCAAGTCGGCATACATCTCGGCAATATCGGGATGCACTGAATAGTGAGAGCAATGCACTTCCCTCAAGATATCCTCCCGAATTTTGCCGTCCTTGGGAATGTAGAGCCGACCAAGGAAATGAATGAGGGTGTCTTTTATGGTGTACTCGTCAGTAGTCCCATCCTTAATTGACTTTAATGTTGTGGCCAGAGAGACATCCTTTCCTTCAACCTCCCGGATTCGGTCCTGAATATCACAAACTATTCTCATGGTCTCCAAAGACTCCGTATATTCTTCCGAAGGAACCTTATACAGCAAAGTAACATCCATCTATTCGAGCATCCGAGCTAACTCCATACTCATCAACCGAGACTCTGAGCTTAAGTCCGGTACTTTTCTGCTCAATACATCAGCCACCGAGTTCGCTTTTTTGGGGTGGTAGTTCAAGGTGAACTCATAATCGCACAAAAACTCCAACCACCGCCGTTGTCTCAAATTAAGTTCTTTCTGTGTGTGAACATACTTTAAATTTTTATGCTCCAAAAATATCTCGCAATGAACTCCATATAGGTTGTGCCTCTAAACTTTGTGGGCGAACACCACTTCCCCCAATTCCAAATCGTGAACCGGATAATTGAGTTCATGTTTCTTTAGCTAGCGTGACGCATATGCAATTACATGACCGTGTTGCATCAGTACCGCTCCCATTCCTTGATAAGATGCATCGGTGTAAACTTGAAATCCTTCCTTCCCAGACGGAAGAGCTAGGATGGGTGCAGATGTAATTATGTCCTTCAGCTCTTGGAACGCTGCTTCACACTAGGGTGTCCACTCATACGACACACCTTTCTTCATCAAGGAAGTCAGAGGAAGGGCAATCTTCGAGAATCCTTTTATGAACTTGTGATAGTACCCGACAAGTCCAACGAAGCTCCGCACATTAGCCGCTGACTTCAAGGGTGACCACTCCTTCACGGCACGCACCTTGGCCGGGTCCACAGCTAGTCCAGCCCCACTGATCACATGGCCCAAGATAGCAACCTCTTTAAGCCAGAATTCACACTTGCTGAACTTGGCAAATAAGGCGTGCTCTTTTAGCTTGTTCAGTACCAAGATCAGATGTTTGATATGCTCCTCCTCTGTCTTTCAGTAGACTAGGATGTCATCGATGAAAACGATGATGAAGATGTCCAAAAAAGGCTCAAACACCTTGTTCATCAGGCTCATGAAAGATGAAGGGGCATTTGTTAGCCCAAACGGCATTACGGTAAACTCGTATAAACCGTACCTTGAGCTGAAAGCCGTTTTCTGGATGTCCTCCTCTCGTATTCTCAATTGATAATACCTCGAGCGCAAATCCAACTTGGAAAACCAATGCGCTCCTACCAGTTGATCGAACAGCACGTCGATCCGGGGTAGCGGATAAGGGTTCCACACCGTTAGTCGATTGAGCTCTCGATAGTCTATGCATAGTCGCAGGGTTCCATCCTTCTTCTTGACGAACAGAACATGGGCTCCCCAAGGTGACAAGCTGGGGTACACAAACCCTGACTCCACCAGTTCTTGCAACTAAACTCTAAATTCTATGAGTTCCATCGGGGCCATCCGGTAAGGGGTCTTGGAGACGGGCTTGGCACCTGGTACTAGATTAATTTGAAAGTCAACTTCTCTATGCGGGGGGTAATCCAGGAAGTTTCTCAGGAAATACCTCAGGGAAGTCCCGCACTGACCGTACATCTTTCATATCCAATTCTATCTCCTACAACTCGAAACAAATCATGAAAACATCTTCCCCCTTCATATGGGCGTTTACAACCTGAATCGAAGAAAACAACATACGAGGTGCGAATCTAATACCTTTAAAGATGACATCGGTGTCTCCATGTCTCAAGTAGATTCGTTTCTCCGCGCAATCAATCCTTGCGAAGTTCCAGTCCAACCATGCCATGCCCAGAATGACATCAAGCTCTGGAATCCTCAAGACTGTGGCAGGGGTATCAAAGGCCTTTCCCCCAATAAATATTTCTAACCCGTACTTAGCGGTTGCGGTCATCTCAGAGCCGTCAGGGAGGTGTACCCGTCGAGCGATGCCAGTGAAGTATTACACTTCTTCTACGTCTTTAATGAAGTCTTTAGGCACAAAAGAGTGTGAGGCACCCGTGTCAAACAATGTATAAGCAGGTTTCCCACCGACCACCACGGTTCCGAAGTACCAATAATAATCCTCAATGTTATATATCTAGTACGTCTTAAGAAACTTAACGTTTAGCCAATGAAAATGAGATAACTAACTGTAACATACCTGCAATCACCTCCTGGGGGTTCCGTTCCTGTGTCATGTCTAGAGCGAACACTTGATCCCGAGCAGGGCAAGGGTTTCCTCCTCGTGGTCCTCGTCCTCGACCACGCATGTGTCCCTGCCATCGAGGATCTGTCGGAGTGAGAGTAAGAGGGGCATTCACAAAAAACTACAGGCAGTAACGTCGGATGTGGCCCGACTGATTGCATTCGAAGCACACCCGCCGATAACGTACCTCGGGTTGCCGAAACTATTGAGGCTGTGGAGGTGGAGGCAATGCTGGCGGCCGTGGAACCGGGTGCTCCACTCTATAATTCTGGTGGACATGTCCGCCACCTCTCTGATGTCCTCTTCCTCCTCTAGAGTCATGTCTCCTTCTGTTGCTAGGGCCAGCTTCCATCACGCCCTCTGCAGGCCTCTAAGCACTCCCCAGGTGGTCCGCTTCTAGCCTCTTTGCCATGTCAATTATTTCCACAAGGCTGGAGTCCGCTATAAACAAGAGGGCCTGCCTCAGTGGGTCCCACAACCCTTTGTAGAAGTGTTTAGTGTATCCTCTGTCATCCAAATCATATGAGTCCGCAAATCTCGCGAGATGTTGGAACACTCGCTGATACTCCGTAACCTACTTCGATCCTTACTTCAGTAGTAGAAATATCTCTTCGAGATCATCTCGAGCAGTCGAGGGAATGAAGTGCTCTGAGAAGACTCCTGAGAACTCGCTCTAGCAAATCTCCGTACAAACTCGCCCTTGAAAGGTGGAGCCTATAAGGGACTTCCACCACCTCTTGGCGTGCAGTTGCAAGACGGACATAGCCAATGTGACAGCCATGTTGGTTGGGCAACAGATTCCAGCCAATAGCTCCTGCACAGTATCAAGCCATTCTTCTGTGCGCACGACCGACTCTATCCCGAGGTAGGCGAGAGGGGAGAGAGCCCGGAAAGTACTCAACCAGTTTGAGCCCGGAGCCTGTTGTTGTACTGGGGTCTGCTGCGACCTAAAGGCATCCAGGATGGCCGTGATAGTCTGTCCCAATTCAGATTGTTGGAACGGAGTAGGTACGGAATGGGCAGGAGTGCCCCCCATCGGCTCAATGTGCACTGGAATTAACACGTAGAATACAAACATAAGGTCAGGTTGGATAATCTTAAGGTCAAATTTGGACATACTTAGTGTGAATTACATATGGGCACACCACTGCTTCCGCTAAGTCAGTTTGTCCCCAAACTGACTAATCGAATGGGGGTGATACCATTGTTGAATGACTTCTTTTATTCAGGATCGTGGCAAACTGATACCATTTGTAAGACCCCCATCCCAGAACACAAAACACGACACGAAGGGAGTCTTATGCCCAGAACAGCTGCCTTGCGGTAGCATTAGTACATGGAGTAACCTGTAACACAAGACGCCTATTCTGTCGGCTACAACCAATATCAATAAATGCCAACCCGACCAAAATATAATCAAGAAGCCAATCCACACATATGTGTATTAAGTCCAAAAGTACAACAAATCAAGAAGCTACGACAAGCTTCTAAAATATCAGAGTACATCTAACATATGCCCAAAGGGCTACATCAAGGTCGCTCAACACTCACATCGGTGACTGACGGTTGCGACGGTACCGTCCATTCAGGCCCTGTCGTCCTGGCCTGGCTGTCCTGCTGCATAATCTGTGTCGGATTCCTAGTTGATTTGGGCTAGGTTCACTGTCTTATGATGTGACCCATCATGTATAACCAGGGTGAAATTTGTGTCCTAGAGTCTAGGCCAAGTCCTTAGAGTCAACTTCAGATGGACCAGCTATCATCGAGACCATCAAAGACTAAAGAATTAGAAGTTTTCAAGACTAAGTCAAATGAGTTCGACGTTCGTCGAACTCAGATCGACGAAAGGTGTTCTGCGCTCGACGATCTTGAGATAATTCTTTGTGCTGAGCTCGATGATCTTAGTTCTCTGTTCGGCGAATACTGAGTTTCTTCGACATTCTAAAGTCAGGGAAACTCCAAAATTTTTCTAAGTCCAGCTTCAACCTTTGGTCGACGAACTAGAATCTAAGCTCGACGAACTTGGACCTCAAGTTCACAGCTTCTCAGGTCGACGAATGCAGTACTCTACTCGATGAATTCTAAATTCAGAGGATTTGTGTCGACACTTAGGGCATGTGTCGACACCAGTTTATGTCGACACCAGAAGATTTGTGTCGACACCAGGATATTAGTCAACACCAGTTTTTGTCGACACTGAATATCAGTAGATGCAGAATATTTTGACCAAGTCCAGAACTGTTCTCTGCTCGATGATTTCTGGTCGACGAATGAAGATTGTCAGTTCGACGAATATTGAAGTAGAATTGACAAGATTTCCTTGGAGACAAATTGTCTAGTCGACGAACTCAAGCTCAGCTCGATGAACTCAAACTCAGCTCGACGAATTGTGTTCTCCGTTCGACGATTCTAGACTAGGTCTTCTCCAGTTTCCCGTCTCTTTTCTCGGCGATGAATCCTCAGTAATTAATGCCAAATCCTCTCGGAATGTTACCGTTAGAACGCGCATTGATCATGGATTATTACATGCCATTTTTCCATGGGATAGTTAGGGAAATCATTGATTTCCGCTTCCTTCCTAGGCCGACTGCAATTACTGCTCAAGGATTCAAATTTCCAAAGAATTCTACAGTCAAAAATATATAGAAAAGAAAAGGATCAAGAAGTACAACAGATACCAGACACACAGACAGATTACACAGAAGAACAATCATACAAAAATCTAAAGTTCTACTACAATCAGCCTAGGCCAAAGAACATCTTCAATTCTACAGGACAACTTCAAAAGGACAACAAAACTCTATCTGTAAAGGAAGTTCCTGAAGCAATCTCTAGTCCAGGAACTCAAGCTTTCAAGACCTGTCACCCTGAAGCAGTGCTCTAGTTTTCTTGATCTCAGGGGGAGAAAATTTGCTAACATCAATCCACAGTCTTCTCAGTTTTTATTGAGAAAGAGAAGACACCATCACCTCTCTTCTAACTCCTGTACAGGGTTTTAATTCCCTTCAAAATTATTCCTGGTTATAAGCCTCCTACCAAAAGACTTGAGGTTTTGGTTTTTGAGCACCTGAACAAAAGCTCATTGGTGTCAGGCACCTGATCAAAAACCTGAGTGGATTCCTACCAGGGTGGTAGAAAAGTGGATGTACCCAGGTTGGGGAACCACTATAAATTTCTTGTGTCGTCTGGTTGCCCTCTTTTTTTGTTTTGGCTGTGCTCTGTGATTATTTAAGTTGCTGTGATTATTGTTTTATTAACTGACCTGTTCACTTAGGAATGTAACAAAAGTTGTAAAGAATTTTTTTTAAAGAGAGCACAATACTCTATTCACCCCCCCCCCCCTCTAGAGTATCTCAGATCCACCTTGCACTTTCAATTGGTATCAGAGGCAGGTTGGTTAATATACCATACCTTAATTGGTTGTATAGGCTAACACCTGAACCAAAAAGATCCCTCTTGTGAGATCTGATTGTTTTTTTTTTGTTGTTAGATTTAATTCTTCACAGAAATGGCCCAAAACAAAGACTATGCAAGCATCAGACCTCCAGTATGCAATCTTAACAAGTTTTCCATCTGGAAGGCAAGAATCATACTATATATGAATTTCATTGATGAGGATATTTTTGCTTCTATCTTGACAGGAGTACCTCCAGCACCTGTAGCTTCTATAAGCTCTTCTACCAACATGACTGCAGTACCTCCTCCAGAGAATAATGATGCCTACAAGAAAGCCAAAATGGCAGATGCTAAAGCAATGAACATCTTGGCTCAGACAATGTCAGATGACATATTTCAAAATGTGGATGAGTGCACCTCAGCCAAAGCCATTTGGGACTCCCTCAACTAAATGGTAGCTGGCTCAGCAGATGAAAGAAAATATAGGAGATCAAACCTCATATCCCTATATGAGAACTTCAAGAAGGATGAGGATGAATCAATTGCAGAAATGTATAACAGGTTGAGTTCAATCATCAATGAGCTCAAGACCTTGGATAAAGACATCACCCTGACAGAGGTGAATGATAAAATTTTGATGTGCTTCCCTAGCTCTTGGGACTCCCGAATCTGGCCTATCAAATAAGTCAGAAGCCTAAATGAGATATCAACTGAATCTCTACTAGGCAAATTAAAGTCTTATGAGCAGTTGATCAAATCAAGAGAAGCAGCAGAACAGAAGGCAACAACCCCAGTGAGAAAGGATCACAGCACAGCCTTAAAAGCATATGAGGAAAGTGAGATCTCAACATCAAATGAAGAATTGATGAGCCTCTTTGCAAAAAGATTCTATAAGATGGCTAGAAAGGATTTTAGAAGGAAATCATCCAGGCAGGATGATAAGCCCAGATTTGACAAGACACCAACCAAGGAGGTTGTGTGCTTTGGATGTAGAAAGCCTGGACATTATATCTCAGAATGTCCAGAAAATCAGAAGAAGGAGAAAAATAGAGAAAAGGACTTCGAGAGAAAACACAGCAGCAAACACTCTTTCAGCAAGTATAAAAGGAAAGACAAGGGCTTTGTTGCTGAGACATGGAGTGACACAGAGGAAGAATCATCCTCTTCCAGCTCAAGTGAAGAAGAGGAAGAGCAAGATCCAAGGAGGTTTGCCTTATGACAATTGCTGCCTCCAGGAGCTATCCTGGATCAGAAGGAGAATCTGAAGATGAAGCACCCTAAGACTCAGAGGCAGATCAGGTTCTCTTAAGCTTTGATATCAATTCTGATTCATTTAAAAATGAATTTAAAACCATGTGTTTAGATTTAATTAATTCAGAAAAAGAAATAAAAACCCTTAGAGAAAGACTAGGAAATCATGAATCTGTCAACTCAGAAAACATTAAACTAACAGATCAACTAACTCTAGCAAATAAACTGATAATCAAATTAAAATCTGATTTATGTGAGGCCAATCAACTTGAACAATCTCTCAATGGGAGAAGTCTCAAGATGATGGACATAACAAGCACAGTTAATTCCAGATTAAATGGCAAGCTGGGCTTGGGTGGTTCATCAGGTTTACCCCACATAATTAAGAAAAATATTCTTACAACACACATTAAATTTATTTCTGCCATGGGAAAAGAAAAGATAATAGACCAACCAATGTCAGCAAACAACCCAAAACCCATAGACAAGAGAAATATAAATCAGAAAAAAACTGATAAAAACAAGGTTCAGCAACATTCGTCGAACTCAGATCGACGAAATATGGCCAGTTCGTCGAACCCAGATCGACGAACGCTGAACGCAAACTTCAAGTATAACAATTCGCCTAACTGCGATCGACGAACTTGGGGCGCAGAAAATGACTATTGTCATTCTCTGAGCGGAGATCGACGATCTCAGCCCTATTCGTCGAACTCTGGTCGACGAACTTACAAAAAATCATCAAACCCAGAAGGACCAAACTTAAATCATTTCTCTTACAGAAATTCTAAGCCAACTAATAAACCATTCAATCCAGTAGCTGATTAGGTTATTCCACCTAGGAGATATCACCCCTTAGGTTATAAATCTCAACCTACTTTTTCAGTTATTTCCAGCTTTTCTTTTCAACCAAATAAAGGACCCAAGGTAACCTGGGTCAAAAACAATTGAATTTTGTTTTCCATTGCAGGTACAGGTGAAGAGCTGTCCAAGGGTAAGTCAGACCTGGTACTTGGACAGTGGTTGATCCAAGCATATGACAGGCAGTAAGGACAATTTATCCAATTACAAGTCCAAGCTAGGACCAAAGGTGATCTTTGGTGACTCAAAGAGTGGCCAGTCAGAAGGATATGGAGCAGTCAAGATTGGGACAGTCACTTTCAAGAAAGTAACATATGTAAGAGGACTCAAACATAACCTAATATCCATAAGTCAATTATGTGATGAAGGTTATCAGGTACACTTTAACTCTACCTCTTGTTCTATTATTGATAATGAAAACCAAACTGTTTTAATTGGAATTATACAAGGCAACATATATCTAGTAGATTTTATTTCTGCCAAGACTGATGTTTGTTTACTCAATATCACTAGTAACCAAAATGAGTTGTGGCAAAAAAGGTTAGGACGTGTAAACCTTAAGAATATAGCTAGGCTATCTAAAGACAACCTTGTTAGAGGTTTACCTTCTGGCCCCTATAAGAAGGAAAACCTATGCAGGGCTTGTCAATTAGGCAAGCAAACTAAAACTAGTTTCAAATCCATTAATAAAAGTGATTCACCTAGGATTTTGTTTTTGCTCCATGTGGATCTATTTGGACCCATTGCAGTACAAAGCCTAGGAGGGAAGTCTTATACTTTAGTGATTGTTGATGACTTCTCCAGATTCAGTTGGGTAGCCTTTATGAGAGCTAAGTCAGATACATTCAAGGTTCTTACAGATTTTCTCAGGACCATACAGATTGAGTTCTCTACTCATGTTGCATTGATCAGAAGTGATCATGACATAGAGTTTGAGTCTCTTCTTATGCATGAGTTCTGTGAGAAGGAAGGTATCAAGCAGTGCTTCTCAGCTCCTAGAACTCCCCAACAAAATGGGGTTGCTGAAAAGAAAAATAGGACACTCATTGAATCTGCAGGTACATTATTGGCAGATGCTTACATGCCTCTATCCTTTTGGGCAGAAGCTGTAAACACTGTTAACTATGTCCTGAATAGAAGCTGATTGTCTCTTAGATATCTGCAAGGAGAAAATAACCAAACTAACAATCCAATAAGGCAAGTATACCTATCGAAATGCAGCTAGGGGACACAAGTGTCGTATTAAAATCAGGGAACAGTTGAGTAAGCTTACTCACACGAAATCTATTATTTTATCGACGGAAAAATTAGGTTTTTTAGAAGAAAGCTAAACGTACTAAAGGAAGAGAACTACTTGCAATGAAAGAGAGCTACTTGCATGAAAATATAAAGAGAGCTAAAAGAGCGATTAAACTTAAGCTTAGTAACGATGAGGGGAAAATGTACTCGATCAGAAATCACCTCGGCAAGAGTGGTTAGAAAAATACGATAAATAAACCTAAGCTAATTAGGGTAAAGGTACTTGACCGTGGAGGTTCCATAAATATTGACACGCTTCTCTCGAAGGCCGTGCCTAACTGAGTTTAGGAAGGTCCGACCTACTCTCGCCTAAATCGGAGGCCTAAAACTCGCTTTACGCGGTGAACCTCGCTATTGGATTTTACTCCAATCCGGGAGATTTGAACGTCTGCCTCTCTCGAGGGGTGCGAACAACTCCCTTTACTCTTGAGTGCTCATTTCAAACTTTCGGCCTCTCGGCTAGCCCAGAATGAAAGCAAAGTTGGAGAGTATATATCGATGATATACCTCCATCCCGTGATAAATCAAGAGTAATTCAAGGCTAAACCGTAAAAAAGAAAAGGTAAGATTCAAAGCATCATAACCTAATCACTCGAACCTCGGATCATCAAGATCGAGTACATGGAGGATTAGTTAATCATGGTGAGGTGGAAGAGGGGGGATGAGTAGAAGAAGAATAATGAAAACAGAGCAGAAACGTAAAAGAAAACAACACTTTTTATTAAAGGAAACATGGATCTTACAGCTTGAAAACCAGAGATTACAAGTGCATGGAAAGGTAAACTACACTATCATTAACATTATACTACAGAACGAAGCTAGGAACTAATACAGGGAAAGCATAAAGCTAGAGCTAAGAACTAAAAATGGAGAGACATGCTTAAAAAAGTTCAAAAATACAAATGACAGAACCTCCCCTCTCAATGCAAAAAGTGTCCCTGAACCCTTAGAGTTGGGCTCTATTTATAGAATTTTTCGGGTCGGGTCACGCACCCCGATCACGCCCTGGTCGGGCGTGACCCTGGGGCGTGACACATTCGGTGCGACTTTTTCGGGCTGGAATTTAATTCTGACGAAGTAGTTGAGGTACACGCCCACAAGTCACGCCCTGGTAGGGCGTGTACCTGGGGCGTGTTCTTTGCGGCGTGACTTTGTTGAGCTGAAATTGAATGCTGGAGGTGACGGGCGGAATTGTTGAAGTACACGCCCATATGTCACGCCCGGGTCAGGCGTGACCCTGGGGCGTGACACTTTCGATGCGACGGTCGAGCGGGAAAAACGAGCGCGCTGCGGCGATTCCTCGGAACCTGGGGACACGCCTCTAGAACACGCCCGTGTCGGATGTGACACGGGCGTGACCGAGGGCGTGTACACTAAGTTTCCACGGAATGCAGTTTCGGATCAATTGCTTCATTCCTCTGGGTTACATGCCCTAGGTACACGCCCGGGTAGGGCGTGACCTTGGGGCGTGTCACAGTAAAATTCGGCTGAAAGCCGTGAAAACCTGCAAAAAGCAGAAAAAATGCATTAGCGACAAAAATATATACAAAGGGGAATCAAAATAAGTACTTTACAAGACATGATTTGCTTTAAAACCCCGAAAATATCTTAATAAAATTGACTGCAAACCGTATTATCAAATTCCCCCAAGCTTAAGTTTTACTTGTCCCCAAGCAAAGATATAAAGACTAGCTAATCATAAAAGTGACTAATTCAAAAAGTTTTAATCATACTTACACAAGTACTATGCGAAATTCTAGGTAGGGAGAATGTAAAACGTAAATCTAAAACAATTATTTTGGTATGGTTTAACTTTTATAAACTTTACTTAATAAAAATAAATCATCCAGAATTTTGACGAAATTCTTTAAATAGATTTAAGCAAGACAATGAAAATGAAAAGAACGTATTGAGTTATTACTAGATTCAAGCAACACATTATAATTATATCAATTAAATAACAAAAATCTAAGTTTAAATCCAAAAGTAAAACTGATTTACTTTTCTTCTTTTCTTAGTCGTTAAATAAAATTAAAAAAGGGCGTGAATCAAAAGGACTTAATAGGACCGAAACGTTTGGTTTAGGAATATGAATAGGAGTGGAATTCAAATATAAACATGGAGGCTTAAAAATCACACTAAACCAAAACAACGAGTTTCAAAAAAATAAATTTATTTTAAACAAAATATGTATAAATAAATTTATTTTTTTTCTTTATGATTATCTATCTCTTTTTATTATTATTATTATTATTTTCATTCATTTTTTCTCTTTTTTTTCAATACATTGCTTTTGAGTACACGTTTTTCAACAATTTCTCCAAAGATAACACAAAATTTCCTATCAAAAAAATTAGCGTGATTAGATAGGTAGGAATTTGGGCTTTGGTGAAAATGAAATGTTGTGTGGAGTTATCAAATGAATTTGGAAAAAAGGCTCAGAAGCGGCTAACTAGTGGTAAAAGATTTTAGGTTGGCAGGAAAGCTCAAACGTAAACAAAAATGGCCTAAATCATTTTCACGCTTTTTTTTAAATTTATTTAAAACATAGAGTCGATAAATTTCAAAAAGCAAGTTCGAGAAAATAAAAGAAGATTGATGAAATTATCTTGAAAATAAAAATAATATGTGACTTGGATCGTTCATATCTACTACGTTATTCAAAATTTGTTCTTACAAAAATTATCTAAAGACGAAAAGGAAAATAGTGGATGATAAATTTTTAGAGAAAGTAAAGAAAATAAAGAACGGAAAACCATAATAGAAATGCACGTTTTAGAGAAATATTTTACCTTAACATGCTACCGTGAATTAGAAACACAGCATGTCCAGCATTTTACTTGTGAAATATGATTAAAAAAATGATTAGAAAAATTATAATTAACTACGTTGTTTATAAAGAAGTTTGAGAAAAACAAAACATAAACATGGGGTACTTATTGAAATACCAAAATACAGCTATATATATACATATGTTTTTTGAATTTTTTGGATTTTTTGGATATTTACAAAAAGCAAAAAGGAGGAACTTATCCCCCAAGCTTAAAATCTACATTGTCCTCAATGGAGAAGGAGGTCGGAGAACGAGAGAAAAGTAAAGTACAGAAATGAAAGACAGAATTGAAAAACAGGTACTTCCCCGGTTTTATGTTGCAGGAAAAGCTGAGTGATGTCGTTCCTCCATGCGTGTGCTGTGGATCTTCAGAAAACGTCGTCTGGTGGACTTTGTCATGGAATCAGAACCGTTGGATCAGGCGATCGCAGAAGTTTCAGCTTGCCGGAGCCATTCAGGGCAAAAATTTTAAAATAAAGAAAACAGAAAAAGATAACTTGGGTTACCTCCCAAGAGCGCCCTTTGTTTAAAGCGTCGTTTGAGCTCGACGCATCAAAATAAGATTGTCTAAAATATTGTTTAAAAATAAAGTTCGAATAAAGGTCAAAGTTTGTGAGTAAAATAAAGTGCAGATTAATCAAATGTCAGGACCGGAAAGATAGAGTTAACAGGGTTGAGACTGACATCATCACAAAAATACAGTTTAAGACGCTGACCATTCACTTTGAACGTACACTTATCAGGGTGGGAAATTAAAACAGTACCATAAGAAAAGACTTCTAAAACAGTAAAAGGCCCCGAGCAACGTGATTTTAATTTACCCGGGAATAAACGTAAACGAGAATTATAAAGAAGCACTTGGTCGCCCGGCTTAAAGATTTTTGGGTGCCTAAGATGTCGATCGTGTAAACGCTTCGTCCGCTCTTTATAAAGTCTATTATTTTCATATGCGTAAGAGCGCCACTCATCGAGTTCGTTAAGTTGAAATTTTCTAAAATCGCCGACAGAGTGGGGATCGAAGTTTAAAAATCGTAAGGCCCAAAGGGCGCGGTGTTCTAACTCTACGGGTAAATGACACGATTTTCCATAAACCAACCGATATGGCGTACATCCGAGGGCGGTTTTCTATGCTGTTCGGTAGGCCCATAGAGCATCGTCTAATTTGGCTGACCAGTCTTTTCTAGATGTTGAAACAGTCTTTTCTAAAATTCTTTTTATTTCTCTATTGACTACTTCGACTTGTCCGTTAGTTTGGGGGTGGTAGGCAGTGGAAAGCTTATGAGTAACGCCATATTTAGTTAGGATTTTTGAAAATTGTGCGTTACAAAAATGGGAACCCCTATCACTAACGATAGCGCGCGGCGTACCGAAACGAGAAAATAATTTTTTTAGGAAATTAACTATGACTCGGGCGTCATTCGTAGGAAGAGCTTGGGCTTCGGCCCAACGCGAAACATAATCAACGGCAACTAAAATGTACTTATTCCCGAAGCTAGAAGGAAAAGGGCCGACAAAATCAATCCCCCAGAGGTCGAAAACTTCGCACTCTAGGATATAATTTTGTGGCATTTCATTTTTATTCGAAATATTCCCCGACCGTTGGGAACTATCACACCTACTCACAAAGGCATGCGCGTCTTTAAACAGGGTGGGCTAGTAAAAACCCACGCTTAACACTTTGTGAGCGGTGCGAGCAGCTTGATAGTGCCCACCTGTCGGTCCTTCATGCAAATGTTTAATAATATCTAATCCTTCATCAAAAGAAACACACCTCCTTATCACTTGGTCGGCACAAATTCTGAAAAGATGCGGGTCCTCCCAAAAATAGTTTTCAGCTCAGAAAAGAATTTCTTCTTTTGCTGAGATGAAAACTCTTTTGGGAGCATACGGGCCACTAGATAGTTGGCGATGCGGGCAAACCAAGGAGAAGTAGATGTGTTAATTATGAACAACTTCTCATCAGGGAAATAGTAATGAAAAGAATTTTCGTCAAATTGTTCTATAAACTGGTTGTCTAGGCGCGAAAGGTGGTCGGCGGCCAAGTTCTCGGCACCTCGCTTATCACGGATCTCTAAGTCAAACTCCTGGAGGAGTAAGACTCAGTGAATCAAGCGAGGCTTTGCATCCGTTTTAGAGAGAAGATATTTGAGGGCCGAGTGGTCCGTAAAAATAATAATTTTCGAAAGAGTAATATAAGGGCGAAATTTGTCAAAAGCGAATACTACAGTTAAGAGCTCCTTCTCGGTTGTGGTGTAATTTTCCTGTGCAGATGTGAGTGTTTTACTAGCGTAATAAATGGGGTGGAAGTTTTTGGAAATACGTTACCTAGTACGGCTCCCACCGCATAACTACTCGCATCACACATTATTTCAAATGGAAGATCCCACACCGGAGCTATCATGATTCGGGCATTAACTAATTTTTCTTTTATTAAATTGAAGGCAGCTAGACAGAGGTCATCAAAGATGAATGGGGCGTCTTTTTCTAAGAGATGGGTAAGGGGCTTGGTGATTTTGGAAAAGTCCTTTATGAAGCGGCGGTAGAAACACGCATGACCCAGGAAACTTCTTATAGCTTTTATGTTCGTAGGTGGCGGCAGCTTCTCGATAACTTCTATTTTCGCAACGTCTACTTCGATACCCCACAGAAATTTTATGTCCCAAAACTAACCCTTCCCTCACCATAAAATGACATTTTTCCCATTTTAAGGCGAGGTTAGTTTCTTCGCATCGCTCTAAGACTTTTTCAAGTTTCTCTAAGCAACTATCGAAGAAATTCCCGAACACGGAGAAATCATCCATAAAAACTTCCATAATGCTTTCTACGTACTTTTCAAAGATGGCGAGCATACATCGTTGGAATGTAGCTGGCGCATTGCACAATCCAAACGGCATTCTTCGGTAGGCGAATGTGCCGAAGGGACAAGTGAACGTAGTTTTCTCCTAGTCCTCGGGGGAGATGGGGATTTGAAGATACCCCGAGAGGCCATCGAGAAAACAATAAAAGCTATGTCCGGAAAGTCGTTCTAAAATCTGATCAATGAACGGTAAGGGGAAGTGATCCTTGCGGGTGACGTCATTCAACTTACGGTAATATATACACATTCTCCATCCGGTCACCGTCCGAGTCGGGATTAATTCATTATTTTCATTACTTACGACCGTTATCCCTCCCTTCTTTGGTACTACCTGTACTGGGCTAACCCACTTACTGTCGGATATATGATAGATAATTCCTGCGTCTAACAATTTCATAACCTCGCCCTTAACTACGTCTTTCATGTTTGGGTTTATACGGCGCTGAGATTGTATAGAGTTATGTGAATTATCTTGCATTAAGATTTTATGAGTGCAGAAAGATAGGCTTATGCCCTTGATATCAGATATCTGCCAAGAAATAGCTTGGCGATGATTTTGTAAAATTGAAAGAAGTTTATCCTTTTGTGCATCCGTGAGGTAGGCCGAAATTATGACAGGCAGCTTGGAGTCCTTTTCTAAGAAAGCGTATCGAAGGTGCTCTGGTAGTTTTTTCAGTTCCAAGGTAGGGGGGTCATCATACGAGGTTTTGGAAATTTGTTCTTTTTCAAAAACTATGTCCTCGTACACTTTCTTATATGTAAAATTAAAAGGGGTGTTCCTAGCGGCCATGGCGGCTTCGTGCAGCGATTCAGTTGGAAAAGTAGAAGAGGAACAAAAATTAAAAAATTCTTTTTCAAAATCAGAAAGGCAGGTGTAGAGATTCAGTTGGAGGAGTAGGAGATGAACAAAAATTGGAAAATTCTTCTTCAAAAGCAGAGGTGTGAGAGAAGGATTCTTCACTTACGGTATCCATGAAAAAACAGGAGTCATCATTAGCTAGTGTGTTCTTCATCGAGGGGGTGATAGAGAAAGTTACCTCATCATCGCCCACTCGAATGAAGAGCTTACCATTGCTTACGTCAATGATAGCTCGGGAGGTGGCAAGGAAGGGTCGGCCAAGGATCAGGGGAACCTCGACGTCTTCTTCGATGTCCAAAATGACAAAGTCCACCGGGAAGATGAACTTGTCAACTTTGACTAGGACGTCCTCCACTATTCCTAACGGGTATTTGACTGACCTGTCGGCGAGCTGGATACTCATGCGTGTGGGGTTGAGACTACCAATTCCTAACTTTTTAAACAACGAGAGGGGCATAAGATTAATAATCGCACCTAAGTCGGCTAAAGCGTGTTTGACAAAGAGATCACCAAAGACACACAAGATAGAGAAACTACGCGGGTCACTGATTTTCTTCGGTAATCCGTTTGTCAAAACCGCCGAGCACTCGGCATTTAACGTGACATGAGAAAGGTTCTCTAACTTCTTCTTGTTGGTTAGGAGGTCCTTAAGGTATTTTGCGTACTTAGGCATCTGGGATATGGCTTCGTGGAAAGGCAGATTTATGTGAATTTGTTTAAACATTTCTAAAAAACGGGTGTATTGATCATCCTGTCGTTGTTTATTAAGTTCGGAAGGGTATGACGGGGATGGATCATTTTTAAAGGTGGGTGGTGGAGTGAGTTGTTTTTCTAAAATAGGAGTGATAATTTCTTCGGCAGAGGGTGGAATTTTTAAAACAGGAACGGAGCTTTGATTTTTTAAAGCGGAAGCGGAGATTGCCTCGGGCTCTTCACTTATCATACCGGGAACTTTCTTCCCACTCCGAAGAGTTATAGCTTTCGCTTGCTCTCTCGGGTTGGGCTCGGTATTGGAAGGAAGAGACCCTACGGGTCGCTTAGAAATCATTTTAGCGAGCTGTCCTACCTAATTTTCTAAATTTTTAACACTTCCGGTTAAGGTTCTAATCGTAGCGTCATTAGCATTCATGTATTTTGAAAACATTTCCTCCAAATTTGGAGGTTTTGGAAAACTTTGAGGAGGTGGTGGTGGAGAAAAGTCACTTTGCGGTGGCGGGCGCACAGCATTCGATGGATTGCTCCACGAAAAATTCAGATGATTTCTTAACGCAGGATTATAACTATTCAGAAAATTAAAACCAGGAGGATGATAATTCGCAGCAGAAAAATTATTAAAAGCAGTTCTAGGCATATTATTTACATAATCCAAATGTTCAGCGGGAGGAGTTGCAGATTCCCATACCTGAGGGGCGGAGGCAGCAGTCATCTCCGTAATTTTTTTGCTTAATATTTCAACTTGCAGTGCGAGTTGGGAGACGTTGTCCACTTCAAAGAGACCTGCAGGTTTGTTTGGGCGGGACCTAGGCACATTCCACTGGTAAGTGTTCATGGCCATGTCTTCAAACAGCTCAAGAGCTGCTTCCGGGGTCTTATGGTTTAAAATACCGCCAGGAGCTGCGTCTATCATTTGCTTTGTGCTTTGATTTAGCCCATTATAGAACGTCTACACCTGCAACCATACAGGCAGAGCGTGATGTGGGCATCGTCTTAATAATTCTTTAAATCTTTCCCAGGTTTCGTAAAGGATCTCAGAGTTTATTTGTCCAAAGGCAGAAATGTCATTCCTAAGTTTTGCAGTTTTAGCAGGCGAAAAATACTTGGCCAAAAATTTTTCAGTTAATTGCGTCCAAGTAGTTATGCTATTTTTAGTAAGGGTGTTCAGCCACTGCTTAGCCTTAATTCTAAGAGAGAAAGAAAATAATCTTAGCCTAATAGCATCATTTGTGACACCATTTATCTTGAAGGTGTCACAAATCTCAAGAAAGCTGGCTATGTGTGCGTTCGGATCTTCATCTTGAAGCCCGTCAAATTGCACATACTGCTGCACCATTTGAATTATGCTAGGCTTCAGTTCGAAATTATTATTATTTATTGCAGGGCGAACTATACTAGATTATGACTCGGAATCCTCAACCGACACTTGGGTAGTAGGGCCTTGAAATCGCGATCTTCTCCGAAGAGTACGCTCAATTTCGTAGTCTAGGTCCAAAGTAACCGACGGACTTCCGCGGGTCATACACTAGAAGAAGAGAGGAGAAGAAAGACTAGAAAATAAAAGAGCTAATGAAGTTCGAAATTTTTTTTTTGAAATAGATTTTTATGTTTTAACTCCCGAACTTCCCAAGGGCTACCTGGTGAAGGGTTCGCAAGGTACTAGACAAGATAGTGGCATTTAGAGCCACTTTGCCCTTTTCGAGAGAGTTAGGTGGTGTAGAAAAATTTGTGATGTGGGTTTCTATTAAGTAGGCGATAATTAAAATCCAGCCATTTAACTCCGAGCGAGTAGGCGGAAAATAAAAGCTACACTCACGCACTCGACAGAAAATTAAAACACACCCACTCTACAGAAAGTAAACACACTCTACTGAAATAAAGCCTGCCAATTAACTCAAGTGAGTAGGTGGAAAAATAAAAATACGCACACTTGCTTGAAATAAATCCAGCCAATTAACTCAAGTGAGTAGGCGAAAAAATTAAAAATATGCACACTTGCTTGAACAAAATCCAGCCATTTAACTCAAGTGAGTAGGCGGAAAAATTTTAAGAACGAGGGTGAGAAAGAGAAGTGATAAAATTAATATATTCATGTTTTCAATTAATCAACGAGCGTTGCCTCCTCGGCAACGGCGCCAAAAACTTGATTGTCTCTTAGATATCTGCAAGGAGAAAATAACCAAACTAACAATCCAACAAGGCAAGTATACCTATCGAAATGCAGCTAGGGGACACAAGTGTCGTATTAAAATCCGGGAACAGTTGAGTAAGCTTACTCACACGAAATCTATTATTTTATCGACGGAAAAATTAGGTTTTTTAGAAGAAAGCTAAACGTACTAAAGGAAGAGAACTACTTGCAATGAAAGAGAGCTACTTGCATGAAAAGATAAAGAGAGCTAAAAGAGCGATTAAACTTAAGCTTAGTAACGATGAGGGGAAAATGCACTCGATCAGAAATTACCTCGGCAAGAGTGGTTAGAAAAATACGATAAATAAACCTAAGCTAATTAGGGTAAAGGTCCTTGACCGTGGAGGTTCCATAAATATTGACACGCTTCTCTCGAAGGCCGTGCCTAACTGAGTTTAGGAAGGTCCGACCGACTCTCGCCTAAATCGGAGGCCTAAAACTCGCTTTACGCGGTGAACCCCGCTATTGGATTTTACTCCAATCCGGGAGATTTAAACGTCTGCCTCTCTCGAGGGGTGCGAACAACTCCCTTTACTCTTGAGTGCTCATTTCAAACTTTCGGCCTCTCGGCTAGCCCAGAATGAAAGCAAAGGTGGAGAGTATATATCGATGATATACCTCCATCTCATGATAAATCAAGAGTAATTCAAGGCTAAACCCTAAAAAATAAAAGGTAAGATTCAAAGCATCATAACCTAATCACTCGAACCTCGGATCATCAAGATTGAGTACATGGAGGATTAGTTAATCATGGTGAGGTGGAAGAGGGGGGATGAGTAGAAGAAGAATAATGAAAACAGAGCAGAAACGTAAAAGAAAACAACACTTTTTATTAATGGAAACAGGGATCTTACAGCTTGAAAACCAGAGATTACAAGTGCATGGAAAGGTAAACTACACTATCATTAACATTATACTACAGAACGAAGCTAGGAACTAATACAGGGAAAGCATAAAGCTAGAGCTAAGAACTAAAAATGGAGAGACATGCTTAAAAAAGTTCAAAAATACAAAGGACAGAACCTCCCCTCTCAATGCAAAAAGTGTCCCTGAACCCTTAGAGTTGGGCTCTATTTATAGAATTTTTCGGGTCGGGTCACGCCCCCCTGTCACGCCCTGGTCGGGCGTGACCCTGGGGCGTGACACATTCGGCGCGACTTTTTCGGGCTGGAATTTAATTCTGACGAAGTAGTTGAGGTACACGCCCACAAGTCACGCCCTGGTAGGGCGTGTACCTGGGCGTGTTCTTTGCGGCGTGACTTTGTTGAGCTGAAATTGAATGCTGGAGGTGACGGGCGGAATTGCTGAAGTACACGCCCATATGTCACGCCCGGGTCAGGCGTGACCCTGGGGCGTGACACTTTTGGTGCGACGGTGGAGCGGGAAAAACGAGCCCGCTGCGGCGATTCCTCGGAACCTGGGGACACGCCTCTAGAACACGCCCGTGTCGAATGTGACACGGGCGTGACCGAGGGCGTGTACACTAAGTTTCCACGGAATGCAGTTTCGGACCAATTGCTTCATTCCTCTGGGTTACACGCCCTAGGTACACGCCCAGGTAGGGCGTGACCTTGGGGCGTGTCACAGCAAAATTCGGCTGAAAGCCGTGAAAACCTGCAAAAAGCAGAAAAAATGCATTAGCGACAAAAATATATACAAAGGGGAATCAAAATAAGTACTTTACAAGACATGATTTGCTTTAAAACCCCGAAAATATCCTAATAAAATTGACTGCAAACTGTATTATCAGAAGCCTTATACATAAGCTAAAAAATAAGACCCCCTATGAATTACTTAAAGGAAAGAAACCTAAAATCACATACTTTAAAGTTTTTGGTTGTATATGTTACATTCAAACAAATAACAAGAGATACATTACAAAGTTTGAGGCTAAGGCTGAAGAAGGGATTTTTCTAGGATACTCCCAAGGAAGCAAAGCCTATAGGGTTTTTAATAAATCCACCCTTAAAATTGAAGAGTCTGTCCATGTATCTTTTGATGAAGCTAACATGTCTTATAAGGAGAAAGAGATTTCTACCAATAGCTTTTTACAGGTTCCACAACTGTGTGATTCTATAAATGGACTAAACCTTACCCAAGTGGTGTCAACCCATCCATCTCTACAGGTTGCTGAAGACAGTGAAGAAGAGATTCAAGTGGAAGTGGTTGAACTTCCCTCAACAGCTAGTACCATTCCTCAAGAGGAATTAAATACAGAAGCTGTTGCTCAACAAACTCCACCAACTGATCTTGTCACACTTAGAGATCACCCCAGATCTCAAGTGATTGGAGACATTTCAGCAGGTGTACAGACAAGGCATCAACTCAACCAAGACTTGATGCATGCCTGTTTTCTCTCTCAAATTAAACCTCTCACCATTCATGAAGCTAAGCAAGATCCCCACTAGATCATTGCAATGCAAGAGGAACTAAATCAGTTTGAGAGATGTAGAGTTTGGGATTTGGTTCCAAGACCTCTTAACTACCCAGTTATTGGAACCAAGTGGGTCTACAGGAACAAGCTAGATGCCCAAGGGAACATAGTGAGAAATAAGGCTAGGCTTGTTGCTCAAGGCTACATGCAAGAGGAAGGAATTGACTATGACCAAACCTTTGCCCCTGTTGCAAGGTTAGAGGCCATAAGAATCTTCCTTGCCTATGCAGCTCACAGGAGATTCAAAGTGTTCCAAATGGATGTCAAGAGTGCATTCTTGAATGGAGTGCTTCAAGAAAAGGTTCATGTAGAACAACCTCCAGGTTTTATATCTCTAACTCAACCCTCTTTTGTATTTAAATTGCATAAAGCTCTCTATGGTTTAAAGCAAGCTCTAAGAGCTTGGTATGAGACCTTAGAAAGCTTTCTTTTAGAGCATAAATTTACAAGAGGAACCATAGATAAAACTCTTTTCACTAGACATCATAAGGACCAAATTTTGTTAGTACAAATATGTGTGGATGACATCATTTTTGGGTCTACTGATCCCAAATTATGCAAGAGGTTTGCTGACCTCATGCATTCTAAATTTGAGATGACTAGCATGGGTGAGCTTTCCAACTTCCTTGGTCTCCAAGTCAAGCAGCTCCCTGATAGTATCTTCCTCTCCCAAGCTAAGTATGCTAAAGAGCTTATCAAGAAGTTTGGGATGGGTGATGCTTCAGGAATGAAAACACCTATGGCTACTAACGCTGTTGTGGATTCTAATGCAGTAGGGAAACCTATAGATCAGAAACATTACAGGGCAATTGTTAGATCCCTATTAAACCTAACAACTAGCAGACCTGATATCATGTTTGCCACATGCCTTTGTGCTAGGTTCCAAGTGAACCCTAAAGAATCTCACTTTATTTTTCTTAAAAATAATTTTGAGATATATAAAGAATTGTCCTAATCTAGGACACTGGTATCCTGCAGAGTCAGAGTTTGAGTTAACTGGATACTCAGATGCTGACTATGCTAGATGTAGAGTGGACAGGAAGAGTACCTCTGGAACTTGCTAGTTCCTGGGTATGAGACTTGTCTCCTGGTTTTGTAAAAAGCAAACATTTGTGTCTACATCAACTGCAGAAGCAGAAAATATGGCTGCTAGCAGCTGCTGACAAATATTATGGATACAAAACCAACACCTAGAATATGGTGTCAACTTGAATAATTCAACATTATTTTGTGATAACACTAGTGCTATTGCTATAACACAGAATCCAGTTCACCATTATAGGACTAAATATATTGAAATAAGACATCATTTCATTAGAGATAATGTAGACAAAAAGAAAATTAACTTAATCCATATTTCTACTGATTTACAGAGAGCAGACATTTTCACCAAGCCCTTGGATGAGAAAAATCATCTGTTCTTTATAAATCAACTGGGAATGATCAATGGAGAAGAGTTAAATTAGTTTCTGTCTGCATTTGACGAATTTTCCAGAGTTCGTCGAATGGAGTTCAACGAATTAGGGAAAGTTTGAGAGATTCTCGTCGAATGGAGATCGACGAATTCTCTGCGTGGAAATAAATTTCGTCGACCGGAGATCGACGAACTTTGCTTCAGAAGATATTTCATCGAACGGAGTTCCACGAACTATGTTCGATTCTTCTGCATGAGATCAACGAATTATTTGTCTATAATTTATTTCGTCGAGCTCCGTTCGAAGAATTGTTTCCTTTTCGTGGAACGGAGATTGTCGATTCATATTCTGAAAATCTTATATCTAGGTTTTCTTCGACCTCCGTCCCGCGCTTTCAGTTCTCTTGCTCTTGATCGCCGTTTTCTCTGTCTTTCTTGCAGGTCATCAATGGCAATTCCAGCAGGAGCTTTGGCTGCCATGAAATTTGACACTGGTTTCGACATGGATTTCGATTCATTCCAACACTCTGACCCAATCTTCCTCTACATTCTGGAACTATTAGAGGAACTTGGTCTCAAAGATTTCATGACCAGAAGGATTAAACTACATGCGACTGAGATTATAGAATGGGTATACACGTCTACTGCTTCTGAGGATGATACATTGACAGGAACTATCGGGAGTACTGCTGTTTCCCTATCTCCCGCCGTTCTCTCTGAGATTTTTGGTTTGGTAAATGGAGAAGATGATATGGAAATGGATTCTGAAGAATACAGTTCGATGCTGAAGTTGATGGGGTTTTATGGAAGCAACCCTAACAAGTTGTTAAAGAAATAACTGTCTGCTGCCTATCAGTTCCTGGCGGATATTATGGGAAAAATACTGATGGGCAAGCACACCGCACATGATTACATTACCCGACATCAATTCCTTATCATGTGTGCGGTGGTGAATAAGCGTCCCGTGGATTGGAGCAAGATTTTATTTGAGTTGATAATGAAGAAAAAACAGCAAGAAAGAAGTTTGCTTTGGAAGAATGCTGGGGATCTTCCTCAAGGAAAAGGCTGGTTAATTCATGGTCTCCCCGACCATCTTCATCAATGCCAGCAAGCGCCTCACCTGTGCTTTGTTTGGCAGATGGGAGAGAACGATCTCCAAGCCGTCCAAGGCTTCCTCCTCTTCCATCCCTGCTTCAGAAGGCACCAATGCTGTTAAAGCCACTCCCACACATGGTGAGGAGAGCCGCCCCCCTCCACCATCTCTTCCAGCACCCCCTTCTAGCAAAGTAGCCTCCTCTTGTGCCTACTCCTCCTTCATCTCCACCACTGGACATCACCAACATCCCATCTCCGCCTCCATCTTCCCCTCTGCAAGTTAATCTACAATCAACACCCCCTGCTTCACCCCATGACACACATAATCTTACACCTCCTCAGTCTCCACTTCCCCCTCATTTGTGCTCCATTCTATCTTATACCCTACCCACAGACATTGCCATGCCATATTACACCATTCCCTCTTCATCACCATCCACTCCTCACATATCTGCTATTCCACCCTCCATTCCGTCCCTTGTTGCTCCCTCCTCCACACATAATGCAACATCCTCTTCCCCTTCCTCCTTTGATTCAACTACCATATCATCTATCTTCACCATCCTCTCTCCCCTCATCAAATCCCTTATCATAGAGGCCATTACACCTCTTGTGAATTCTATTAATTCCTTATCTGCCCAAGTTTCTGCCCTTTTTGCTGCCCCCTCCTCAGTGTAGGGCCTGGCCTCAGTCCCCACTGAACCCATGCAGGGGGAGATGCCTGATGATGAAGCAGCAGCTCAAGGTTCAGATACAGCTTCCTCAGCAGATACAACTTCAGAAGTTCTTCCATATTATACAGATATAGAATTATTTGATTTGATTAATTTCATTAATATTATTATGGATATTGCTGACATGGATACTGCTGAAACTGTTGGTGATTTCATTCTCAATCCCACAGTTAATCTTCAAGAATTACTACAAGTTTTTGATACTGTACATTTGCAGTCTCTTCCAACAGACTTTACTAAGCCACAGTTGGTTATTGTGCCCTACACTTCTCCAATAAGTCCAGCAGTTGCTAAGCAACTCTGTGATAGTTTTGCTATTCCAGCTTTAGCTCTAATCTCTGCAGCTACTCCATCTTCTCCAGAAGAGATCTCAGCCCCAATTTTTGTTATGGATGATTCCCCAATGCCTGACATGGATGCATTGATTCAGGCAGACATTGAGGAAGAGAATAGAGTTCAAGAAGACTGCTCAGTCTTAATCAGTTCACCAGTTCCAGTTCCAGTTTCAGCTATAGTTCCAGTTCCTGAAATTTCTGCCCCTTCTACAGAGAAAACTGTTATTGATGATAAAGCTTTAAAAGCATTGGATGCTCTATATGACAACCCTCAGGGTTCTGATATTGAAGATGATGAAGCTGATGATGATGATGATTTAGATGAAGAAGCTTCTAAGAAGAAAAAGAAAATGCTGACAAAGAAAAGGAAGGCTCCTCCTCCAGCTCCTAAGCACAATCCCTATACTTACACTCCCTATTACATTTTGCATAATGTTACTCCTTATAAGGGGATGCCTGCATGGATGTGGTTATCCAAGAACCAGCAGAAGGAAAGAAAAAGAAGTAGGAGATATTCTCCTCCTCCAGTCCACCGGTAAAGAAAGGATCCACCTCCTCCTCCTCCCCCAGCAGCTGGTGACACTGGCTCCTCTAGCTCTCAGAGATCTTCCCCAATGCAAACCTATCAGAGACATTCAGGGAGATCCTCTGGAAGCAGCCAGCAGAGGCAACAACCTTCAGGTAGTCAACATCAGCAGCAGCAGCAACAAATATCTGAAGATCAGAAAGCTGACAGCCCTAAAAGGCCATACTCTCCTCCAATTCCATTTGAAGATCCTGAAACAGCCAATACTGCAAGAATGGCTAGATACCCGGAACTAATTGGCCTATAATTGATCAATAAAGTCAAAGCTGAAGGAAAAGACATTTCTGGATTTACAACAATGTCAAAGTACAGAAAAGAAGAACTGAAAAGATTTGACAAAGGCAACAAGCTCTTCAATGTTGATGATTATATGAAGCTCCATCCAGAAGCAGTTGTCCCCAGAGCTACATCACTAAAGATCATTGGGGCAGCTGATATGACTATGACTCAAGCTCAGGCTCAAGACCTAACCAGAGAAATTGTCTTCAAAAATCCAGGAGAGAAGTCAACAGAAGACAAATCCTTGCAGAAGAAGAAGTAATCTTTATTTTGTTTCATTTCTTACTGCAATTTGTTTTCAAACTATGATCTTGTTTAAACAAAGCCTGTGAATATATATATATATATATCTGCTGCATGTGTTAGTAATTCTCTGCCAGATATATTTATTTTCCTGCTTTGTTTATTTATTTGTTTCTCTTTTGAGTCTCTCTTAGTGACCTCACCCAAATATGGGGAGATTGTTGGATCCCTATTTGATTTGGGCTAGGTTCACTGTCGTAGTATGTGACCCATCCTATATAGCCAGGGTGAAATTTGTGTCCTAGAGTCTAGGCCAAGTCCTTAGAGTCTACTTCAGATGGACCAGCTATCATCAAGACCATCAGAGACTCCAGAATTAGAAGTTTTCAAGACTAAGTCAAATGAGTTCGACGTTCATCGACCTTAGATCGACAAAAGGTGTTCTGCGCTCGACGATCTTGAGATAATTCTTTGTGCTGAGCTCGATGATCTTAGTTCTCTGTTCGACGAAGACTGAGTTTCTTCAATAGACTAAAGTCAGGGCACTCCAGAATTTTTCTAAGTCCAGCTTCAAGCTTTGGTCGACGAACTAAAATCTAAGCTCGACGAACTTGGACCTCAAGTTCACAGCTTCTCAGGTCGACGAATGCAGTACTCTACTCGACGAATTATGAATTCAGAGGATTTGTGTCGACACTTAGGGCATGTGTCGACACCAGTTTATGTCGACACCAGAAGATTTGTGTCGACACCAGGATATTAGTCAACACCAGTTTTTGTCGACACTGAATATCAGTAGATGCAGAATATTTTGAGCAAGTCTAGAACTGTTCTCTGCTCGACGATTGAAGATTGTCAGTTCGACGAAGATTGAAGCTGAATTGACAAGATTTCCTTGAAGACAAATTATCTGGTCGACGAACTCAAGCTCAGCTCGACGAACTCAAACTCAGCTCGACGAATTGTGTTCTCCGTTCGACGATTCCAAACTAGGTCTTCTCTAGTTTCCCGTCCCTTTTCTCGGCGATGAATCCTCAGTAATTAATGCCAAATCCTCTCAGAATGTTACCGTTAGAATGCACATTGATCTTGGATTATTACATGCCGTTTTTTTATGGGACAGTTAGGGAAATCATTGATTGCCGCTTCCTTCCTAGGCTGACTGCAATTACTGCTCAAGCATTCAAATTTCCAAAGGATTCTACAGTCAAAAATATACAGAAAAGGATCAAGATGTACAACAGATACCAGACACACAAACAGATTACATAGAAGAACAATCATACAAAAATCTAAAGTTCTACTGCAATCAGCCCAGGCCAGAGAACATCTTCAATTCTACAGGACAACTTCAAAAAGACAACAAAACTCTATCTGTAAAAGAAGTTCCTGAAGCAATCTCCGGTCCAGGCACTCAAGCTTTCAAGACCTGTCACCCTGAAGCAGTGCTCCAGTTTTCCTGATCTCAGGGGGAGCAAATCTGCTAACATCAATCCACAGTCTTCTCAGTTGTTATTGGGAAAGTGAAGACACCATCACCTCTCTTCCAACTCCTGTACAGGTTTTTAATTCCCTTCAAAATTATTCCTGGTTACAAGTCTCCTACCAAAAGACTTGAGGTTTTGGTTTTTGAGCACCTGAACAAAAGCTCATTGGTGTTAGGAACCTGATCAAAAACCTGAGTGGATTCCTACCAGGGTGGTAGAAGAGTGGATGTACCCAGGTTGGGGAACCACTATAAATTTCTTGTGTCGTCTGGTTGCCCTCTTATTTTGTTTTGGCTTTGCTCTGTGATTGTTTAGGTTGCTGTGATTATTGTTTTATTAACTGACCTGTTCACTTAGGAATACAACAAAAGTTGTAAAGAAATTTTTTTAAAGAGAGCATAATACTCTATTCAACCCCCCCCCCCCCCCTCCCTCTAGAGTATCTCAGATCTACCTTGCACTTTCAATCTGCGGCTGCTCTACCTGCGGGGTGACCTCCTAAAAAGGAAGACGTAGCAACCGTTAGTCAAAAAGACTAAGTGGCTTCACATCCGCTCCCGCGATGACTCCTCAGCACCGGGCGGAGGAAGGAATCATGGTACAATATATAATAAGTAATATAAGCAGGTACAAGCAGGTGGAATAAGTATATATATTGTGAGCAGTAATAGAGAAAATTTATAACATGATTAATAGCAGTCTACACTAGCAATTCTACACAAGCTATATCAATCCATCTAGTATAGAGTTCTACAACAGGAAAGTAACTTAACTTATAACAGTGCCCATACAAGCTTATAAGTTAAGGATCGGTTTAACATAAAGTAACTCATCGTATAGAGTGACCATACAAACTTATACGCTGAGGATCTTGTTATGCAATGCGTTGTATTGGTATGTATGCAATGCAATGACTCACCCATGATCACACACATGCAAGCGCTATATCGACACAGACTTGTAGTTCCCACTATTCGAGCAGCTTAATACAATCCTGAACTAAGGAAGTCATTCAACAATGGAACACTCCTGCTCGATATGTCAATTTGGGGACAAACTGACTTAGTAGAAGCTGTGGTGTGCCCATATGTAATTTAAACTAAATATGTTCAACTTTAACCTTAATATTAGCCAACCTGACCTTAGGTTTGTACCTTATGTGTAGATCCTAGTGTATGTTGAGGCAGTGGGGGGGTACTCTCGCCCTGTCCGTACCCACACAGTTTCAGCAATCGGAGCTAGGGCAGACACTCACAGCTATCTTGGAATCCTTTAGGTCCCAACAAGCCCCTCTACAACAACTAACACCAGGCTATGACCCTGGTTGTGCACTTTCCGAGCTCTCTCCCCTCATGCCTACATTGGGACAGAGTCGGCAGTGCGTGCGGTGGAATGGCTCGAAACCGTGCAAGAGCAGATGGCGGGAACTAGATGTCCGAACAATGTGGCTATGACCCTGGTTGTGTCACTTCTGGAACTGCATGCAAAAAGGTGGTGGAAGTCTCTCGTGGGCTCCACCTTCCAAGGAAGAGTCTACACAGATATTAGTTGGAGCGAGTTTTCTGAATCTTTCTTAGAGCACTTTATCCCTTCGACAGCTCGAGATAAACTTGAAGAAAGATTCCTACAGCTGAAGAAGGGATCCAAGTCAGTGACAGAGTACCAGTTGGAGTTTCAGCATCTGGCAAGATTTGCTGACTCCTATGAGTGGGACGATAGAGGATATGATAAAAGGTTATACAAAGGCTTGTGAGACCCCCTGAGGCAAGCCCTTTTATTTATAACAGACTATAACTTAGCAGGAATAATTGACATAGCGAAGAGGCTAGAGGCAGACCGCTTGGGAATTGGTAAGAGACCCGCAGAAGGTGTGATGGAAGCTGGCCTTAATAACAGAAGGAGGCATGACTACAGAGGTGGAAGAGGATACCAGAGAGGTGGCGGCGGTTCCACCGGAATTTTAGAATGGAGCATCCGGTCCCATAGCCGCCAGCATTGCATCCACCTCCATAGCCCCAATAGTTCCAACAACCTAAAGAGCGGTATGAGCGAGTATGCTTCCAATGCAACCAACCAGGCTACAACCGACGTCACTACCTGCAGCTAGTTGGGAATGCTCCTCCTGCTCCCACTCCGACAGCTCCACGAGGACGGGGACATATACGTGGTTGAGGATGAGGACCACGAGGAGGAAACCTCGAACCTGCTGGAGATCAAGTGTTCTCGTTGGACATGGCACAGGAGCGGAACCCTCAGGAGGTGATCGTAGGTATGTTACAGTTAATTATCACATTTTCATTAATTCACCTTAAGTTGCCTAAGATGTACTAGAAGTCTAGCTTTGAGTATTTGATATTGGTACTTAGTCATCGTGATGTTTGGTGGGAAACCATCTTATACGTTATATGATACTGGTGCCTCACACTCCTTTGTGTCGGCGGACTTCATTAAAGGCCTAAAAGGAGTGCAATACTATACTAGTATTGCTCGGAGAGTACACCTCCCAGATGGCTCTGAGAAGACCGCAACCGCCAAGTGCGAAATGTAGATACTCCTTGGAGGAAAGACCTTTGATACCCTTGCCACAGTTTTGAGGATGTCAGAAATCGACCTCATTATGGGGATCGTATGGTTGAATTGGCATAATGCAAGAATTGACTGTGCAGAGAAGCGAATCTACTTGAGACATGGTGACAATGAAGTCATTTTTCAAGGTATAAGATTCGCAGCACATTTGTTATTATCTTTAATTCAAGCCTTGAAAGTCCACATGAGGGGGATGAAGATTACATGATATGTTTTGAATTGAAAGAAAGGATAATATATATGAAGGATGCGTGAGTGGTGCGGGATTTTTCTGAGTTATTTCCTGAGAAATTGCAAGGACTACCCCCACATAGATAGGTGAATTTTCAAATTAAGCTAGTACCGGGTGCCAAGCCCGTCACCAGGACCCCTTATCGAATGTCCCCAAAGAAACTCGCTGAGTTTAGAGCTCAGCTGCAAGAACTGGTGGAATTAGGGTTTGTTCGCCCTAGCTCATCACCTTGGAGATCCATTGTCCTATTTGTCAGAAAGAAGGATGGAACGTTGCGATTGTGTATCAAATATCAGGAGCTCAATCGACTGACGGTGCAGAACACCTATCTGATGCCCCGGATCAACGAGTTATTCGATTAATTGGTACGAGCGCATTGGTTCTCCAAGTTCGATTTGTGCTCGGGGTATTACCAATTAACGATACAAGAGGAGGACATTCAGAAAATAGCTTTTAACTCAAGGTACGGCTTGTACGAGTTCACCGTTATGTCGTTTGGGCACACAAATGCCCCTTCAGCTTTCCCGAGTCTGATGAACAAAGTGCTTTATCCATATCTAGATATCTTTGTAATCGTCTTCATCGATGACATTTTGGTCTACTCAAAGACATAGGAGGAGCATTTCGAAAATCTGACCATGGTGCTGAAGAAGCTAAAAGTGCATGCCTTATTTGCCAAGTTCAACAAGTGCGAATTCTGGCTCCAAGAAGTTGCCTTCTTGGGCCATGTGATCAGTGGGGCTGGACTAGGTGTGGATTCGTCCAAAGTGCGTACCGTGAAGGAATGATCTCCCTTGAAGTCAGTGGCCGATGTACGGAGTTTCCTTGGACTTGCTGAGAATTATCGCAAGTTTGTGAAAGGAGTCTCAAAGTTTGCCCTTCCTCTTACTACTCTGAAAAAGGAAGGTGTGCCATACGAGTGGACACCCCATTGTGAAGCTGCGTTCCAAGAACTGAAGGATAGACTTACTACCGCACCCATCCTAGCCCTTCCATCTGGGAAGGAAGGATTTCAAGTCTACACTGACGCATCGTATCAAGGGGTGGGTGTAACACCCCAAATCCAAATTTTGACGTAATTATGCAGTACACGGCCTGGGACACGGGCGTGTCACAGCTCGTGTCCTGCTCGGGTGAGCAGCCCATCGAGAGTTCGATGAAAATTCGTTTGACGAATATTCGGGGGTGAACATGCCATGTAACACGGGCGTTTCCGGGGGCGTGACCTAGGGCGTATCTTCCTCTGGTCAACGAACTTCACTCGAGTAGCTGCGCTCGATGAATACTCGAGAAAGAGGGTCCTGCTATTTTAATACCCAAGTAAATCTCAAGGGGAGGTCTCGAGTAGGTCTTAAATGACTCGAGTACGGGTGTGACACGGGCGTGTCAGCCATGTGACAGGGGCGTGTCAACCATGTGACACGGGTGTGTCCCGTCCAAGTACTCGAGTAGTTGTATTTGTCTCGAGTAGTCCTCTCGAGTAGGTCTCAAGTGGGGTACACGCCCTGTGACACGGGGGTGTCCGGGCTGACACGAGTGTGTTACATGGCCTTGTCCTATTCTGGATAAGTCAGTTCGAGTGCCGCTTAAGTTACATGCCTTGTGACACGGGTGTGTCACAGGGCGTGTCCGACCCAAAAGGTCAATTTTAGAGATTTTTGCAGTCGTTCATCTCCTTCCTCAGGGATCTGAAGGCCCATGTGTCTCCTAGCTGCTTTAAGGCCGAGTGTGAGAAAAGAAATCTCATTTCTTCTTTTGACCATTCTCTTTCTAAAAGAGCTTAAGAGAAAGGAGAGCAAGGAGGAGAAGGAGAAGGAGGAAGAGAAGGGATCCGTCTGTTGGTGGACCTTGAGAGTTCCGATCTGAAATCCGAGGCCATATTTGTGGAGGCAAAGCTGCTGTAGTGCTTTCCAATCGGCTAGAAGTCCATGGCTCCAAAGTGATCTTCAACGGTAATGATATTCCTTCTTAGCCATGTGAAGGCTTACTTTTTGGCATGTGCATGGGATTTCCCCCACCATAGGGTGGATTGTGAAGGGATTTCCTTGGGTTGATTCTTGGAATCCCCAATAATTTGGCATATTGATCTGGAAATGCAGTACAGAATAGGCATGCTGTGTGAATCCCATCTGGACAGGTTGGTTTGGATTGGTGATGTTGCATATATACATCAGAGAAGACTCTGCGATGAAACGTGTAGTTTAAGGAGTCGATGGGTTGGACCTATGAAGGGCAGTAGCAGGAAGTACTGTAGAGGTAGTCTAGGAAAAGACCGCTATGATGCTTGTGATGCTCGATGGGTTGGGCCTATGAATGGTAGTAGCAGGAAGTACTGGTACGAAAGTCCAGGAAAAGACCCTCTGATGCTTGTGATACTTATTGGATTGTGCCTGTGAAGGGTAGTAGCAGGAAGTACTGTTGTGGAAGCCCAGGAAAACACCCAGGCTTTTTGCCAAACAGTAAAGGTGAGACCGACACGCGCCTTTTACTTAGCCACGAAAACATTGATATTCGGTGATGTCAAGGCGACTTGAGCAACCGGGGGTGGTTAATCCATCATGCGTTATGTCCATCCGACTTGAAGACCAGAAAGTGTAGTCTATTGGGGCGCATAGCGAGAGTCTTGGGTCTGTGCGCCACTAAGACTAAAGTCTCCGGCTGCATGTCATGGAGCAAATGCTCAACTTTTACCGTTGGGTTTCGGCCCTGATATGGTGATGGGACCCTGGTTCGCCGGTACACCAAGAATGTGCCCTGAATGCATGGATCGTCGTGCCGCGGGGCTGACGGTTGGGATGGAATGTTTGTGCGTGAGTGTACAATATGTGATGTCTATATATCTGCATATGAATTGATATGCTTGCAGGGAAGGAATACCACTTCCCAGGGAAAGGGGTAGGGTCGTTATAAATTGGTCAGCTGAATGCTGATCGTTGCCATGTTGCCACCGTTGGGTGGGCTATCCTTGTGCAGGTGCTGGAGAGCCGAGCAAGACATTTAAAGGCTGAATTCCCTACTGTTGATGTTGCTTCTACTGCTAGCCCTTGAAGGCTAAGCTGAAAAATGCTATGTTTTGTTCATGTGTGGATGGCCTGTGCGCCAATGTTTGAAAGCCACTTTTGTAAAATAATATCTGTAAGGCCATAAGGCCAAACAATCTTGTATTTGGAGGACATTCCAATATATATATGCTTGTTTTTAACAATGGACATTCATGGTTGGAGTTCTGAATTTTATGTTAACAGCTTCCGCTAGAATGCTATGAGTTAGGATGCGCAACTCTGATATCAAGCTGTGACTTCCCTGCCTGTTTTGTGGCATATGATGTGGGGCCCCGGCCGGACCTTTTATTATATGCTATATGAACGGATGAAGTCTTTACATTTTTGGTATCAGCTGTCTCGGTCTTTCCCTTTTGAATTCGTGGTCAAATTCTTTTGTGGGGTGGCGAGCATGTGTAAGTGCGAACTGCGTTAACACTAATGAACTCTTGAATGTCCACTTAGGAATGCAAATACATGTGTTTGAGGAACCTGCGCGTTCCTATCTTGTTATTATTTCTTGTGCGTGTTCGCTAATGTGTGTGTCTTGTTCACCTATAGGTGACGCGTAGTGGTGCTAGGCAGTTGGAGCCCCAGCGTCCTAATGAAAGAACGGCACCAACTAAGGTGCCTTCACCTCCGTCGTCTGCAAAAACTGTGCGATTAGTTGTTGAGGCCCTGTTTGCCATGATGCAAGCATAGCAAATTGGGCAGGCGCAAGTGCAGGCGCAGCCGGCATTGAGGCCAGAACAGGTTACGGCGAGGCTAGAACCTGTTGCGGTCGTGTATCCTCAAGCATCTGAAAGGCAGTTAAAGCAGATCATGAGCTTCAATCCACCTACATTTACGGGGGTGGGATGTCCTACACAGGCAGAGGATTAGTTATCGCGCGTCAAGCGGATAATGACGGCGATCAGGATGGAGGAAGATCAGAAGGTCACATTGGTCACCTTCTTACTGGAAGGAGAGGCTCATTTATGGTGGGATAAGATGGAACTACACCACTTAGTGGGCAGGAAGTTAACATAAGTGTCGATTGAGGAATTCTCGCGCCTATTCCTTGTAAAGCACCTACCAGCGGCACAACATATTGCCATGGAAAATGAGTTCCAACGGCTGACGCAAGGAGAAGGCAGTGTTGAAACTTACCTGCATGAGTTCACGAGGATGGGATGGTATGCGTGTTCGATCTTCGCCGAAGAGCAGCGGAAAACCAATAGGTTCTATGAAGGATTGCAGGACGAGTTGTGATTCCTGCTTTCGAGTTCAGTGAACCAAGGGTTCCAGGCGTTGGTTGACACAGCGTGCACGCTGGAGAAGGACATGAAGAGGGTGCAAGGAAAGCGGGCCTTGGTTGTGACAAAGCCAGAGCTCAAGGCACCCCGACCTGGGAAATCATATTATAAAAAGAAATGGGGCAAGATGTCCAAGTCGGTTGGACAAGCTCCTTCTACGGTTGCAACGGTTGCAACGTCGGGGGCCACGTCGAGGCTGGAGACTCGTACTTGCTTTATTTGTGGAAGAGTGGGGCATATAGCCCGTGACTATCGGGTTGGTCTGCCAAAGGGAGAAAAGAAGGCGGGAGCGTCTTATGCTGAGAAGAGAAAGACAGTGGTGGAGTCCTCTACATCCCAGGCGCAGCCCCGAGTCTACAACCTTGGCCTACAGGAGGCCATAAAGCAAAGTGAAGTCGTCACAGGTACGATTTCAGTTATTGCATTGTTTTGCTTATTGCATGTTTTGTGTGTGGCTTGTGTGTGATGTGATTGCCACAAGCTTTGTAATGATTTGAAACACGTTGGCGAGAGTACTGTTTGATACGGGTGTTTCACATTCATTTCTGTCTAAGGACTTCGTAGCTCAAATTGGAGTACCTAGTCATGTGAAGACAAAAAGCATGAGCGTGTTATTACCGAATGGTTGTTTGATGCTTGCAGATCGGGTTTGCAATATGGCGGCTCAAAATGGAAGTCGGGATTTCTGTTTGACTGCATCTGTACTGTCGATATCGGAATTCTATGTGATCTTTGGCATGGACTGGCTCGCAAAGCAGCATGCCTTGATTGATTGTAATACCAAAGATGTCATACTGGGCCAGAATACCGAGCACGAGACTAAGTTCGCGGGTATGTGAGGAGTGGACAGGAACCACAATGTCTGCACTCCAAGTCGTCAAAGTTGTTCGGAAGTGCGCGGAGTTATTCTTCACGCTGATTTAGGTTGTTGATCCTAAGACCAGTGTGAGTGATGTTCCAGTGGTATCAGAGTTTGCAGATGTGTTCCCTAAAGATCTTCCTAGGCTACCACCCCAGCAGGATATTGACTTCACGATCGAGTTGGTGCCAGGTGCGAAACCTGTGGCCCGCTCGCAATATCGCATCGTGCCAAAAGAAATGGCAAAATTGAAAGTCCAATTGCAAGAGTTGCTGGAGCAGGGATATATATGCCCAAGCATATCAACTTGGAGCGCACCAGTTCTGTTTGTGAAAAAGAAAGACGATGGTTTGCAGTTATGTGTTCACTACCATGAATTGAATCAGTTGACAGAGAAGAACAAGTATCCGATTCCACGGATCGATGAATTATTCGATCAGCTGGTGGGATCAACCGTTTACTCTAAATTGGACTTGAAATCTGGATATTACCAATTGAGAATTCGGGAAGGTGACATTCCCAAGACCGCGTTTGGAACACGGTACGATCATTATGAGTTCACGGTAATGTCGTTTGGGCTATGCAATGTGCCATCGGTGTTCATGGGCCTGATGCACCGAACATTTCGAGAGTACTTGGACTTGTTTGTGATTGTGTTCATTGATGATATTTTGGTGTACTCTCAATCTGAAGCTGATCATGCAAACCACTTGCGGATGGCGTTGCATACCTTGCGAAGGAATAAGCTCGACGCCAAGTTCTCAAAGTGTGAGTTTTGACTGTCGTTGGTGGCTTTTCTTGGCCATGTGGTGAGTGGAGAGGGCATCGCAGTGGATTCGTCAAAGATAAGAGCCATACAGGAGTGGCCGGTGTTGTCTACAGTGGCCAAAGTTAGGAGCTTCCTTTGACTGGCAGGCTACTATCGACGGTTTGTAGAAAACATCTCGCGGATCACTTTGCCTCTGAGCACACTGACGCGAAAGGATCAGAAGTTCGTTTGGACGCCGGAGTGCGCGCGAGCTTTTAAAGAGCTAAAGAGTCAGTTGACCACGACGTCTGTATTGACATCGCCATGTGGTACTGACGAATATGAGATCTATAGTGATGCTTCAGGGAGCTGCTTAGGCTGCGTTCTTTTGTAGTTTGGAAAAGTGATTGCTTATGGCTCACGCCAGTTGAAAGTTCATGAGCAAAATTATCCAATCCACAACTTAGAGTTAGCAGCGGTGATCTTTGCACTAGAGTTATGGCGGCATTATCTGTATGGCGTGAAAGTGGATATCTATACAGACCAGAATAGCTTAAAGTACTTGTTGGAGCAGAAGGACCTGAATATGCAAAAAAAAAGGTGGCTGGAGTTCCTTGGGGACTACACCTTTGCGATTCATTATACACCCGGGAAGGGAAATGTGGTCGTCGATGCCATGAGTCGGAGGGCTCCGGTAAGGGCAAATTGGTTGCAGAAGCACGATGAACGTCTAATCCAGGAGTTGGAAGCGTTAGAGATTTCTTGTGTTGACAAGAATTCCACAGCCGATGCATGTTTGAACTGGACGGAGGTACAGTGTGACCTTGCAGACAGGATTCGACGAGCCACGGAGCTGGATGAAAGTCTCCAACGCTATGCAAAGGATGGTCCAGAGGGCAAATTCTCCTGGGATGATGGCCTTTTGTGGAAAGAGGGCCGGTTGTGTGTCCCGAGTATGGTTAAGTTGCGAGAAGAGTTGATGTACGAAGCTCACTTTACCAAGTACTCAATTCATCCTGCGATCACAAAGATGTTCAGGGATATGATGAAGCTGTTGTGGTGGCCAGGACTTAAAAAGGATATAGCGCATTATGTGGCTAAATGCCAAACTTGTGTTTTGGTGAAGGCGGACTGCCAGAAGCCTGGCGGTTTCTTGAGGTCGTTGCCAATTCTAGAATGGAAGTTCGATGATATTTCAATGGATTTCATGCATGGGTTGCCGAGATCTCAATGCGGGACTGATTCAATCTGTGTGATTGTAGACCGGTTGACGAAAGTGGCGCACTTCTTTTTCGAACAAATGGGACGATTTAGTAGAAAGTTTGGCAAAGCTCTATGTGGAGCAGATCATACGACTACATGGTGTTCCTCGTAGCATCGTAAGTGATCGTGATGGGCGATTTACATCGAATGATTGGAGGCTAGTACATCAGCTGTTGGGCATGAAATTGACGTCTAGTACGACCATTCATCCCCAAACGGATGGCCAAACTGAGAGGGCCAAAAGAATAATGGAGGATATGCTCCGAATGTGCGCCCTGGATTTTGGTAAGAGATGGGAAGATCATCTCTATCTGGTGGAGTTTTCCTACAACAATAGCTACCAAGCGAGCATAGGTATGGCACTGTTTGAAGCCTTGTATGGTCGAAAATGTCGTACACCATTAGCTTGGGCAGAAGCAGGCGAATCCAAACTCTTTAATCGTAAAGAAGTCGATCAAGCGAACTCGACAATACGCTCTATTGTGAGAGGCTACTAATAGCCCAGGATCGTCAAGCAAAATACTACAATGCGAAGCACCGAAACATGGAGTTCGCGGTGGGCGATTGGGTATATTTGAAGATCAAACCCTTCAAAGGCGTGTCCAGGATTCGACATTTGAAAAAGTTGAGTCCGAGATATCTTGGTCCGTTCGAAGTGGTGGACCGAGTTGGGGAAGCTGCATATCGGCTAGCTCTTTCGGCAGACTTGGGTGGATTACATGATGTGTTTCACATCTTTGTGATGCGGAAAGCCATCAAAGATCCAGCTCAAGTGATCAAGAGCGATCGCGTGTCGGTGGAGTATGGGCTAACGATGAAGGTTAGGCCCATTCAGATCGAGGATCGTACTGATAAACAGTTGTGGAACAAGACAATCGCGATGGTCAAAGTCCGATGGGACAATTGTGGTCATGAGGAGTTAACATGGGAGCGCGAGCAGACCATGCGATCTGAATTTCCCGAGTTGTTTGTGTAACTACTGGATAATATATCATTTGTTGTAACAAACATGTTTGAAGTTATAACATTTTGCTTGCTGAATTCCTTACCGTTTACAAATTTCAGGACGAAATGTTTGTAAGGAGGGGAGGGTTGTAACACATCAAATCCAAATTTTGACCTAAGTTTGGAGTACACAGCCTGGGACATGGGCGTGTCACAGGACGTGTCCTCCTCGGGTGACAGCACGTCAAGAGTTCGATGAAAGTGCGTTCGATGAATTTTTTAGGGGGGGGAACACACCCTGTGATACGGGCATGTCTGGGGGCGTGACCTAGGGCGTGTCTTCCTCTGGTCAACGAACTTCACTCGAGTAGCTGTGCTCGATGAATACTCGAGAAAGAGGGGACACGGCCTGTGACACGGGCGTGTCATAGGTCTGTGTCCCACTATTTTTATACTCGAGTAAATCTCTAGGGGAGGTCTCGAGTAGATCTTAAATGACCCGAGTATGGGTGTGACACGAGCGTGTCAGCCATGTGACATGGGAGTGTCCCGCCCAAGTACTCGAGTAGTTGTATTTCTCTCGAGTACTACTCTCGAGTAGGTCTCGAGTGGGTTATATGCCCTGTGACACGGGCGTGTCCGGGCTGACACGGGCGTGTCAAATGGCCGTGTCCTATTCTGGATAAGTCGGTTCGTATGCCGCTTAAGGTACACGCCCGGTGACACGGGCGTGTCACAGGGCGTGTCCGACCCGAAAAGTCAATTTTAGAGATTTTTGTGGTCGTTCATCTCCTTCCTCAGGAATCTGATGGCCCATGTGTCGCCTTGCTGCTTTAAGGCCGAGAGTGAGAAAAGAAATATCATTTCTTCTTTTGGCCATTCTCTTTATAAAAGAGCTTAAGAGAAAGGAAAGCAAGGAGGAGAAGGAGGAGGAGGAAGAGAAGGGATCCGTCCATTGGTGAAGCTTGAGAGTTCCGATCTGAGATCCAAGGCCATATTTGTGGAGGCAAAGCTACTGCGGTGCTTTCCAACTAGCTAGACGTCCATGGCTCCGAAGCGATCTTCAAGGTTAACTATCTTCCTTCTTAGCCATGTGAAGGCTTCCTTTTTGGAATGTGCATGGGATTTCCCCCACCAGAGGGTTGATTGTGAAGGGATTTCCTTGGGTTGATTCTTGGAATCGCCAATAATTTGGCATATAGATCCGGAAATGGAGTACGGAATAGACATGCTATGTGAAGCCCATCTAGATAGGTTGGTCTGGATTGGTGATGTTGCATATATACACCGGAGAAGACTCTACGATGAAACATGTAGTTTAAGGAGTCGATGGGTTGGACCTGTGAAGGGCAGTAGCAGGAAGTATTGGAGTGGTAGTCCAGGAAAAGACCCTTATGGTGCTTGTGATGCTCGATGGGTTGGGCCTGTGAATGATAGTAGTAGGAAGTACAAGTACGAAAGTCCAGGAAAGACCCTCTGATGCTTGTGATACTTATTGGGTTGTGCATGTGAAGGCTAGTAGCAGGAAGTACTGATGTGGAAGCCCAGGAAAACACACAGGCTTTATGCCAAACAATATAGGTGAGACCGACCCGCGCCTTTTACTTAGCCGTGAATACATTGATATTCGGTGATGACAAGATAACTTGAGCAATGGGGAGTGGTTGATCCGACCTGCGTTATGTCTGTCTGACTTGAATACCAGAAAGTGCGGTCTGTTGGAGCGCATAGTGAGAGTCTTAGGCCTGCGCGCCACTAAGACTAAAGTCTCCAATTGCACGCAATGGATTAAATGCTCAACTTTTACCATTGGGTTTCGGCCCTGATATGGTGGTGGGACCCTGGTTCGCCGGTACTCCAAGAATGTGCCCTGAGGGCATGGATCGTTGGGCCGCGTGGCTGATGGTTGTGATGGAATGTTTGTGCGTGAGTGCACAATATGTGATGTCTATATATCTGCATATGAATTGCTATGCCTGCAGGGAAGTCAAACCACTGCCCCGGGAAAGGGGTAGGGTCATTATAAATTGGTCAGCTGAATGCTGACTATTGCCTTATTTCCACCATTGGGTGGGCTATCCTTGTGCAGGTGATGGAGAGCCGAGCGGGACATTTAAAGGCTGAAGTCCCTGCTGCTGCTACTGCTAGCCCGTGAAGGCTAAGCTGAAAAATACTATGTTTTGTTCAAGTGTGGCTGGCCTGCGCGCCGATGTTTGAAAGCCACTTTTGTAAAATAATACATGTAAGGCCATAAGGCCAAACAGTCTTGTATTTGGTGGACATTCCTATATATAGATGCTTGTTTTTAGCAATGGACATTCATGGTTGGAGTTCTCAATTTTATGTTAACAGCTTCTCCTAGAATGCTATGAGTTAGGATGCGCAACTCTGATATCAACCTGTGACTTCCCCGCCTGTTTTGTGGCATATGATGTGGGGCCCCGGCCGGACCTTCTATTATATGTTATATGAATGGATGGAGTTCTTACAGTGGGAGCATTACTGATGCAGCACGGGCATGTGATTGCTTATGCTTCGAGATGGCTGAAGAAGCATGAAGTCAACTATCCGGTACATGATCTATAATTGGGAGCAGTGGTGTTCGCCTTGAAGGTTTGGATACATTATATATACGGCGTCCACTGCGAAATCTTTTCGGAGCACAAGAATTTAAAGTTCGTTCATACTCAGAAGGAACTGAACCTGAGACAGCAGCGGTGGCTAAAATTTTTTTGTGTTTATGAGTTTACCTGGAACTACCACCCCGGAAAAGCAAATTTCGTAGTTGATGCTTTGAGCAAGAATGTACCGGAATCAATCCTTGAGTCCCAATTGATGAGTATGGAATTAGCTCGGATGCTCGAAGAGATGGAGATTACACTGGTATATAAAGACCGTTCAGAAGGGTATATAGAGTACATAACTACAATGACCATAGTCTGTGATATTCAGGACCGAATCCGGGCAGAGTAAGGAAAGGATGCTGCTTTGGCCCCGGTGTTCAAGTCAATAGAAGATGGGACTACTCACGAGTATTCCCATAAAGATGGCCTAGTTCATCTCTGTGGCCGACTTTACATCTCCAAAGGCGGTAAAATTCAGGAAGATATCTTGAGAGAGGCACATTGCTCTCAGTATTCAGTGCATCCTGGGATTGCCAAGATGTACGCTGACCTGCGAAAGACCATGTGTTGGCCTAGAATGAAGAGAGATGTTAGATATTTTGTTACGCATTGTGAGGCCTATCAAATGGTGAAGGCGGAATGCAAGAGCCCCGGAGGATTATTACGGTCGTTGCCCGTCCCCGAGTGGAAGTTCGAGGATATCTCCACGGACTTCGTCCACAGGTTGCCTCGCTCGCGCTCAGGGAATGATTTGGTTTGGATAATCGTTGACCGCTTGACAAAGGTAGCCAAGTTATCCCTATAAAGAAAGATGCACATGTGGATGTCTTGGTGGGCCTCTTTGTGGAGTAGTCTGTACGGTACCATGGTTGCCAAAGAAAATCATTTCTGACTGGGATGGTCATTTCACCTCTAGATAAAGGAAGGCGGTGCAGGCCTATTTGGGTTCGTGCCTTACTTTTAGCACAGTCTTTCATCCTCAGACGGACGGGTAGTCTGAAAGGACCATCAGAACTTTGGAAGATCTATTTAGCTTGTGTGTGCTGGATAGAGGAGAGTCATGGGAAAGCCTCTTACCCCTGGTGGAATTCTCATATAACAACAGTCACTAGGCCAGTATCGGGATGGCACTCCATGAAGCCCTTTACGGAAGAAGGTGAAGAACCCCCTTGTCATGGACGCAAGATGAAGACCCGATGGTTTTGGGAATTGAGTACATCGACGATACTGATGTTGTCGTTAGACTAATACAGGATCACATGATTGAGGCTCAAAGTCGGCAGGCTAAATCCTATAATGCAAAGCACCAGATGGTAGAATTTCAAGTGGGTGATAAAGTGTTCCTGAAGATCCGGCCGATGCATAGAGTGTCACGGGTACATGGTGTGAAGAAGCTCAGTCCAAGTTATGTTGGGTCTTATGCTATATTGGAAAGGATTGGCCCTTTGGCCTACAAGTTGGAGTTACTGCCAGAGCTAGAGAATCTTCATGACGTATTCCATATGTCGTCACTTCGGAAGGCACTGTTGCGGCCCGATCAACATACCCTCGCCACTGATGGAGCAGTAGCAACCGATAGATCTGTGCGACTAGAGCCAGTGCGAATAGTGGACACCGAGACAAGGAATTTGCATCGTAAGAGCATTCCTTTGGTGAAGGTGTTGTGGTCTAATCATGGTAAAAAAGAATTTACATGGGAGCAGGTGGACTTGATGTGGAAGCATTACCCGGAGTTGTTTCCCCAAGGTAATATTTTTAAAGCATAATATATTTCCTTGATTTATTTCCCCCACAACCTTAGCCTGATTTCAGGGATGAAATCTATAATCTTGTTTATAGGATTTGAAACATCTCATTTTGTGCCAGACCACTCGCACGTGTTTTGAGTCAAGAAAATTGACTCAGGTTCGAGAAGCGTCGAGTGAGTCGACCAGACTCAACGACTAGATCAGGAATTAACTTAGAAAATTCTGGCAGGTTTGGCGTCGAGTGCGTTGAGTGGACTCAACACACTTAACGCCAATTAACTTTGTTTATTTTGGCGGCTTAAGGCATCGAGAGCATTGAGTGGACTCAACGCCATTTAACTTAGTTTATTTTGGCGGATTTAGGCATCGAGAGCGTTGAGTGGACTCAACGCACTCGATGTCATTTAACTTAGTTCATTTCGGCCGGGTTGAGACGTTGAGAGCATTGAGTGGACTCACCGCTCTCGGCGCTATTTAACTTAGACTGTGGGGTTAAGGCGTTGAGAGCGTTGAGTAGAGTCAACACCACTCAACGCCATAGGCTGAGGATAATTCGTCGACCGCTGAAATTCGTCGACCACCGATTTGTCGAACTCAGGTAATTCATCGAACGCCGAAACCCGTCAACCACTGATTCGTCGAACTCAGGTAATTCATCGAATGCCAAAATCCATCAACCACTAATTCGTCAAACTCAGGTAATTCTTCGAACGCCGAAATTTGTCAAGCGCTGATTCATCGAACTCAGGCTAAAATTCGTTGAACGCCCAAATTCGTCAAGCATTGATTCGTCGAACTCAGGTAAATTCATCGAACGCTAAATTTGTCAAGCGTGGATTCGTCGAACTCAGGAAAATTCGCCGAATGTGAATTCGTCGAGCGTTGATTTGTCGAACTGGGCTAAAATTCGTCGAGCGCCATTTAACTTAGGAAAAACTTTGCCTTGGGCGAATTTTCGGTCGCTGCTAAACCGGATTGTCAGGAGTTCCACCAAATCGACTTAAATGAGCCGCTTCCTTTCAACATGACTCATTTAAAGCAATATTAGGCGCTCCAATGTTAGGCCGACACATGCCAAGGCTATTACCCTAATTTCTTATTATAAAATGGACATGTAGAAAACCCTAGCAGTCTCTTTACCACCATGCCAGACAGTTGTCTTTGCCGAGCCATTATTGTGTAATCCTGACAAAACAGAGGAGGCGACGGAGTCGACTACTGGAAGAAAATTCTCTCTCTTCCTCTCTTTCCCGTGGAGAACGAACACCAACGAAGGAGAAGAAGATGTCGCAAATAATGGTGACAAGATCCATGTCTTGAAACCTCAGAACCGCCAGAAATACGGTGAGCTTCCTACCCTCTCCCTTGGTAATAGATCTTTGGTTATTCCTAGGAGAGATAGCGACTCAAAAGAGTCTTGATTTGTGAGAGGAATTGTTCCTAGGAGAAGGCTATGCTAGGGTTTGTACCCTAGAGATAAGATGTCTTCGACCACTCCTTCCTTCCATTAGAGGATAGGGATTTGGTTTCGTGAAGAAACTTGGCCTTTGAGGGTGAACAAGGGAGGATGAATTCTGAATGTGACGTGGTAATATTGGTTGGAGGAAGAATACGAACCTATGCCATTTGTCTCACTTTAAGATGAGCGCAAAATTCTGTTTTCTGCGCACAGCGATATTCGATGCCGTTTTCGGACACGGTGATGCCAGATCTGGGTTTTTGACTAAACACGAAAGTCGTAGCTCTTGGAAATACCATTCCAACAAGGGGTTACACGCCTTCACGGATTCCTGTAACCTCAGGAATCCCCGATCGGAGTTATTGTAAAGTAAACTTTCCGGCATAAATAATTCTCGGGTTTGTGATGAGTTGGCTTTGAATTTGGTTGGGAGAGACTGCAGTACAATACTGTTAACATCTTGGTAAATTTAGTGCATAAGTAATTGTGACAAAATATTATTAATGGCATTTGTTGGTTAGATCCGTAAAGAACACATGGTATAGTGGATGAATGGGTTGATGAATTAACATGGTAGGAATGATTTAAATCTGTGAACCAATAACGATGTACAAGATAATAGTAATACGTTGAATAATGATGAGATTGGCTTGGACTTGTTGTACATAGTTGGTAGTGATTGCTATGAACAAATGGTTGTTGGCATTTAGTTGATAGATCCATGTATGCATGAATGGTTTAACTTGGTAAAAGATTGTATCCAGTTGATGTTAGAGTAATGTGATCATAATCTATATGTAAACATGATAACCAAATGGTTGGTGATTATGTGAAGTACCATTATGTTGATGGAGGACCCTTAGGTGTCTTCGGGCACGAGATTGTGAAAGGGTGTGAGGGCGGGTGTTTGACCGCACTAGATTGGTAATGATGAAACGAGACATGAGTGGACGGTCGGCCTTGGACCTCTGGTGCTTTGTCCATAGAGGCACCCTCTTTGCCACGTTGATTTGAAATTGCATGCGGTGCGAGTCAACACGCGGTGTCATAATCTCGGTTTAAGGATAGTGTGGCAGGTCTACGGGCTCGCCAGTCGTCACACCGACAGCAGTTGACAGTTAGACTTGCACGGTTGGGCCTCGGTGCTTACTTCCCGAGGCACCCTCTGTGCTAGTGGAAGGTTGGCCTTGGTCCTTTGGTGATTTGTTCACAGAGGCACCTTCCATGCCATGAAGATAGGCCAGTTGGGCTAGGCTCTTGTTGTACATCTATCTGAGACCTCTTTTGAACTGTAGTACGCATGTGAGCTCCGATGTGGTGTTCTTAGCGTTGAGGCGTACGGAGTCCTATGCTTGGTAGTGTGGATGCCTGCCTAGTAGTAGAGAAGCCCGCTCCACTATCACTGCTTGGCCACGATGGTTGATGCCTGAGAGGTTAGCTACCTTCTTGATAAGTGGGAACTACAAGTCTGTGTCAACATAGTAGTTGCATGTGCGTGATCATGGGTGAGTCATTGCATTGCATTCATGTCATTACATTACATTGCATACACAAGATCCCATCGTATAAGTTTGTATGGGCACTCTTATACGATGAGTTACTTTACTGCTGAGTCGATCCTCAACTTATATGTCTGTATGGGAATTCATATAAGTTTAATTGCTTTTTGTTGTAGTTTTATATTAGATGGTAGAACTGCTAGAGTAGATTGCTTACTTGTTTATTATATTGCGGATATACATTGATATTGCTCACTCTTTTACCACCTGGTTGTACTACTACTCTTTTATATATATTGTACTTGTCCTTTTTCCCCGCCCGGTGCCGAGGAGTCGTCGGGGGAGCGGATGTGAAGCCACTTAGTCTTTATGACTGAAGGTTGCTACGTCTTCCTTTTTAGGATGTAACCCCGCAGATAGAGCAGCAGTAGGTTATGCAGCAGGACAGTCAGTCCAGGACGACAGGGCCTGAAGGGATGGTGCCATCGCTAACGTTAGTGACTAATGTGAGTTGGAGAGACTCATATTATACACATAGTCTGATGTTATAGAAGATTATTGATGTTTTTTTATTTAATGTACTTTTGAACTATTTTACTTATGTGTTGATTTGACTTCTGTTTTATATTCTTGGTTGGGTTGGCAATGATTGATATTGATTATAGCCGGCATGATAGGTGTCTTGTAGTACAGGTTATCCTATGTGCTAACTCTACCGCAAGACAGCTGTTCTGTGCATAAGACTTACCTCGTGCTGTGTTTTGTGTTCTAGGAGGGGGGTCTTACATCTTGTCTAAGAGGCATACGGATTCATCCTACCAGCTGAAATGGGCCAAGATGGTTCGGCAGAACCCTACGATGGATGGGTCTACTTCTCCTACCCCTACCCCTAACCACGAGATTCTCACCATCCCAACAGAGGTATTCTACTTACCCCTGCCTTGGCGAAAACCCCAAAAATGGGCGGGCTAAACTGAGCCGCAAGTTTATTCGAAGGAGCAACTAATAGAGAGTGATGCTGGCGTTCCCCTGGCGAATGCAGAGACATCCCTGTTGGAACACCCTATTACTAATTTGGGTCAGGATCACTATGTCTCTAGGAAACCTTTGTTTTGACCTCCTGTATAGTCTTAAAGGTCAATTAGAATTGAGTCTAAGGGTTAGAAGTCTAAGTTTGGAAGCTGCCCTCAAGACCAAGCCTTTTTCAGTTTGAGACTAAGTCATATCATCGAGCTCAGCACGACGATTCGTCGAACTCCGATCGACGATCGTCTAGCTCAACTTTGACAGATCATCGAACTCCATTCAACGATCGCTGAGCTCAACTTCATCATATCATCGAACTCCATTCGACGATCGGTGAGCTCAGGTCGACGATCTTGACTCAGCTTTGGATCTCTATCTCTGAGCTCAGTTCGACGATCTTTGAGCTCAGATCGACGATATTTTGCTACTGTATAAGTCCATATCGCTGAGCTCAGTCCGACGATAGCAGAGCTCAGTTCGACGTTTTCAGATAACTTCAAGGATGTTTCTAGATTCAAATTCAAATCAGTTAAGTAGTTATTCTGCAATTAATTCTGAAGATTTCCTAGCCGTTTTCATTTATCTCTGGACCAAGTTTCAAGGGATTTGCAAGGAATAATTCTATGGACTTTCCTCCAGAAGACAGTTTTGCAATTAAGGATGCAATTAATGCAGGCCAACGGCTATTCTTGACAGAGAATGTTTTTCCATTCAGTACCAGAGAATAAAAGAGATGAATTTTTTGAATATCTCAGGGACACACACAGATTACAGAGATACATAGACAGACATCAGTATTCTTCAGAACAAGAACAAAATATTCTGTCTCAAAGAATTCTCAAGAACACACATCCAAGGAGATCAACTTTTTCTGAAATCTTCAGATCTCTCTAGTTTTCAAGTGTTCAAGGCCAACATATTTCAAGACTCCGGACATTCAACATTTCAGCTGTTGCTGAAATCATCTTTTGTTGGAGCTCAACTTGTGAAGGCCTATCACCCTACAGCAAAGCTTATTTTCCTGAAGATCTCAAGAACTCAGGGGGAGCTTTGACACCATCAATCCACATAGTCCTCTCAGTTGTTTGAGAAAGAGAAGACTTCCATCACTCTCTCACCCCCATCTCTATAAAGGGTTTCTCAAACTCCCTTCAAAAGTTTGAACTTGGTTTTTGAGCACCTTGTCAAAAGCTCATTGGTGGCAAGACACCTGATCAAAAAATCCGATTTGGTTTTTGAGCACCTTATCAAAAGCTCATTGGTGCCCAGGACACCTGATCAACTCATCCTGCAGTGGATTCCTACCTAGGGTGGTAGAAGAGTGGATGTACCCAAGTTTAGGGGAACCACTATATTTCCTTTGTCGTCTGGTTTTGCTTGTCTTTATTTTTGTTTCTGGCCTTGATTATTCTGTGATTAGCATTTGTTTAGTTTAGTGTTGTGATTAGATTTATTACTGCTTCCCTGCCCACTCATATTACAACAATTGTTGTAAAAAGTTTTAAAGCACCATATACTCTATTCACCCCCCTCTAGAGTATATCAGATCTAGCTGCACTTTCAATTGGTATCAGAGCGAGGTTGGTTAAACATACCACACCTTAGTGGTTGCACAGGCTAACACCTGAACCCAAAGATCCCAAGTTAGATCTGTTTTTCTTTTGTAGTTTATTATTAGATTTTATTTTCACAAATCATGGCCCAAAACAAAGATTATGCTAGCACCAGACCTCCAGTGTGCAATCTATCCAAGTTTGCACTTTGGAAAGCAAGGATCAGACTGTACATGAATTCTATTGACGAAGATATTTTTAACTCTGTTTTGACAGTGTGTCCAAGACCTCCAGAGAACTCAAATACAAATGATGTTCCACCTCCATCAGGAATAGATGCTGACATCAAGAGATGGAAGGTAGCTGATGCCAAGGCTATGAACATCTTAGCCCAGACAATGTCTGATGACATATTTCAAAAGGTGGCTGAATGCAATTCAGCAAAGGAAATTTGGGACAAACTCTTAGAAATAGTCTCAGGCTCAGCTGATGAGAGAAAGGATAGGAGATACCACCTCATATCTCAATATGAGAATTTCAAAAAGGGAGAAACTGAGTCAGTGGGAGATATGTACAGCAGGCTCAGTCTAATTGTCAGTGAACTCAGGACATTGGATAAAGAGATCTCACTAACTGAACTTAATGACAAAATTCTAATGTGCTTCCCTAGCACTTGGGATTCAAGAATCTGGCCAATTAAGGATGCCAGAAGTTTGAATGAGATCACCACTGAAGCTCTATTGGGTAAGCTCAAATCTTATGAGCTACTCATCAAGAATAGAGAAGAAGAACAGAAGGCTGCCTCGCCAGCCACAAGAAAAGAGAAGACCATAGCCTTCAAGGCAACTGAAGATCAGCCTGAAGACAAAGTCACAGGCAATGATGAACTGCTCAGTATGTTGGCCAAAAGATTTTACAAGATGGCCAGAAAGGACTTCAGAAGGAGATCATACAAGGAACATGATAAGCCAAGGTATGACAAGTCCATTAATAATAATAATAATAAAGACATTATTTGCTTTGGTTGCAGGAAACCAGGGCACATAGTTTCTGACTGTCCAGAAAACAAAAACAAGTACAGAAGGGACAGGAAAGAAAGAAGAAAGGAGAAAGACTCCAAAAGGAATGGCAATGGCAAACCCTCATCAAGCAAAAACAAACATACAAGAAAGGGGTTTGTTGCTGAATCCTGGAGTGAAACTGAAGAGGAGTCAGAAGCCTCATCCAGCTCCAGTGATGATGAAGATGATGCAGAAGAAAAAGAGTTCTGCATGATGGCAATCAATGGCTCACAACACAACTCAGATGAAGAAGAGTCAGAGTCAGATTCAGAGACTCAACCTGAAGAAGATCAGGTAATCAGTTCTTTTGATTTTAACTCAGACGACTTTAAATCTGAATTTAAAGCATTGTGTTTAGACCTGCTAAAATCTGAGAAAGAAATTATCTCCCTCAGAAATCATTTATCTGAACATAATACTTTAAAATCAGAAAACCTCAAACTCTCTCAGGAGTTGGAGTACTGTAGGGAGCAGATAGCTTCACTGAAAAGTGAGCTGTCTGAGGCCAAGAAGCTTGAAGAATCCCTTAATGGGAGAAGCATCAAGCTGATGGACATCACAAGCACAGTGAACTCCAGATTTAACAGTACACTGGGCTAGGGTGCTTCATCCAGCCAACTCATAGTTCTAACAACTCCAATCAAATTCATTTCTGACAAAGGAAAGGGAGTTGTAAAGGTTGCTAAGAAAAATTCTGATCTGCCCCAGAAAACTAAGTCCCAGTAGAAATCGTCGAACGAAGATCGACGATCGCCGAACGGAGATCGACGATCGCCGAACGCAGATCGACGATCTCAGCCAAAATCATCGAATGCAGGTCGACGATCTCAAGTACCTGAACTCAGGCATATTCGACCGTCGAACGGAGCTTGACGATCTGACCCAAGATCGTCTAACGCAGCTCCAAGATCGTCGAACAGAGGTCAGAGCTCTGGGAAGTTTTTCAAGGGCAAATCAAAATTCAATCCTAAGGGTCCTTCATCCCAAATCATTAACCCTTATACTGAATGGATTATACCTCCAAGGAGATATCATCCTGAAGGATATAAGAGTCAACCTGGGATGTCTTTTATTTCAGAATTTAAAGGTTATCAACCTAGGCCCAAGGTAAACTGGGTCAAAAATAAATGAATTGTCTTATGTGCAGGTGAAGACCTATCCAACATCTAACCAGCAATGGTACTTGGATAGTGGGTGCTCTAAGCACATGACAGGGAACAAGGACAACCTCACATTCTTTAGAGCCAAGCTTGGACCCAAGGTTATCTTTGGTGATTCAAACTTTGGACAGACTAAAGGATATGGTGCATTCCAGATTGGATCAGTAACATTCAAGAAGGTAGTTTATGTGGAAGGACTGAAGCACAACTTAATAAGCATCAGTCAGCTGTGTGATGAAGGCTATCAGGTGACCTTCAGCAAAGTATTATGCAAAATCAAGTCAGAGGAAAACTCAACTGTGTTGACAGGTAAAAGGAAAGGTAACATCTATCTAGTAGATTTTCTTTCAACTAATGTAGATATTTGCCTGTTTAATTCTGTCCGTAGACCAAATATTTTATGGCATAAGAGACTAGGACACCTAAACCTTAGAACTATTGCTAGGCTATCCAAGGACAACCTTGTTAGAGGACTACCTTCTGGCCCTTACAAGAAGGAAGGACTCTGCAGGGCTTGTCAATTAGGCAAACAAACTAAAAACAGCTTTAAGTCACTTAATAAGAGTGATTCACCTAGGATATTGTATCTGTTACACATGGATCTTTTTGGACCCATCACAGTACAAAGCCTAGGAGGGAAATCTTACACTTTAGTAGTTATAGATGACTTCTCTAGATTCACTTGGGTGTTCTTTCTAAGGAAGAAGTCTGATAAATTTAAGTGTCTGACAGAGTTTCTCAAATGTATACAGATTGAGTTCAATACTCACATTGCCCTAATCAGAAGTGATCATGGGACAGAGTTTGATTCTCTTCTTATGCAAAAGTTCTGTCAGAGTGAAGGGATCAAACATACTTTCTCAGCTCCTAGAACTCCTCAACAAAATGGGGTAGCTGAAAGGAAAAATATAACCCTTATTGAATCTGCCACTACATTGTTATCAGATGCTCATCTACCTCTATCCTTTTGGGCAGAGGCAGTGAACACCTCCAACTATGTGCTGAATAGAAGTTTGATACATAAACTAAAGGGAAAGACTCCCTATGAATTACTCAAAGGGAAGAAACCTAAATTTGATTATTTTAGAGTCTTTGGTTGTATTTGCTACATACATAATAATGACAAGAAATATTTAGCAAAATTTCAAGCTAAAGCTTATGAAGGAGTGTTCCTGGGATACTCCATGATCAGCAAGGCTTATAGGGTTTATAATAAATCATCTTTAAAAATTGAGGAATCTGTTCACATATCTTTTGATGAATCTAATATGTCTTTCAAGGAGAAGATCTCTTCTACCATAGAACCCTTGCAGGAACATTCTCTAGTTGAAGACTTGAACAAGTTACAGGTTACCCAAAGGGATGAAAGCAGTGAAGTTGAAAAAAATGCTCAACATATTGAAGAACAACTTGAAGTGCCAGTTGTTGTACCACTAGAGGAAACAACAACACAGGTTGGTGAATAATCAACACCCCCTATTGATTTAGTAACATCAAGAGACCATCCAATTTCCCAAATAATTGGAGACATCTTAGCTGGTGTGCAAACCAGAAATCAGGTCAACGAAAACCTATTGCACACCTGCTTCATATCTCAAATTGAACCTCAGTCCATTCAAGATGCAGAGCAAGATCCACACTGGATCATTGCAATGCAAGAAGAGTTGCATCAATTTGAGAGAAACAAAGTGTGGGAACTAGTGCCAAAGCCTAAGGATCACTCCATTGTTGGAACAAAATGGGTATTCAGAAACAAACTTGATGATCAAGGAGTAATTGTAAGAAACAAGGCAAGTCTAGTTGCTCAGGGATATTCTCAAGAAGAAGGAATAGACTACGACCAGACCTTTGCACCAGTTGCAAGATTGGAAGCCATCAGAATATTTTTAGCTTATGCAGCACATAAAGATTTCAAGGTATATCAGATGGATGTCAAAAGTGCATTTCTAAATGGAGACATCAAAGAGGAAGTTTATGTCAGACAACCTCCATATTTTATCTCTCCAACTTATCTTGATTATGTTTTTAGATTGAACAAAGCATTACATGGTCTCAAGCAAGCTCCTAGAGCATGGTATGAGACCCTAGCATGCTTTCTCTTGGAAAATGGATTTATAAGGGGTAGAGTAGACCAAACTCTTTTCATTAGAACCCATAAGTCCCATACCCTACTAGTACAGATTTATGTAGACGATATTATTTTTGGTTCTACTGACTCCAAATTATGCAGAAGGTTTTCCAACCTAATGCATTCTAAATTTGAAATGAGTAGCATGGGTGAGCTATCCTTCTTCCTAGGATTGCAAGTCAAACAGCATGCTGAAGGCATCTTTATTTCTCAAACCAAATATGCAAATGAATTGGTTAAGAAATTTGGCATGTCTGAAGCATCTTGAATGAAAACACCCATGCCTACTAATGTTGTTTTGGATGCTGATGAACATGGGAAACCTGTTGATCAGATAACATATAGAGCAATGATTATCTCTTTACTGTACCTTACAGCTAGTAGACCAGATATAATGTTTGCTACATGCATATGTGCTAGGTTCCAAGTAAGCCCTAGAGAGTCACACCTAACACTAGTAAAGAGGATTCTCAGGTATGTTAAAAGTTGTCCAAATCTAGGTCTCTGGTATCCAAAAGATTCAGCATTTGATTTAACTGGATTTTCTGATGTTGATTATGCTGGATGCAGAATTGACAGGAAAAGCACCAGTGGAACTTGTCAGTTCCTTGGTGACAGACTTGTCTCTTGGTTTTGTAAGAAACAAACTTCTGTATCAACTTCAACTGCTGAAGCTGAATATATGGCTGCAGGCAGTTGTTGTTCACAAATCTTGTGGATTCAAAACCAACTCCTAGACTATGGCTACAACTTAGAGAAGTCTAAAATCTTTTATGATAACACCAGTGCTATTTATATAGCTAAAAATCCAGTCCTCCATAGTAGGACAAAACACATAGAGATTAGGCATCATTTCTTAAGGGATAATGTTGAAAATAATAAAATTGAACTACAATATATCCCAACTGATTTACAAAGGGGAGATATTTTCACCAAACCATTGGATGAAAAGAAACACACCTTCTTCCTAAATCAGTTAGGAATGTTAGATGGAGGAAGTCTTAAATAATATCCAAGATTTTGAAAGCTTAAAAATTGACCAAGACTAGGCAAACATCTTGATTTTTCTTAGTGTCTAGAGTCTTTCTGATCTCTGAACTACGCTCGACGATTTTCCCCCAGATCGTCGAACGGAGATCGACGATTTCCGAAATCGTCGACCTGAGTTCAACGTTTCTCAGATAGTATGAACTATCTCTTCCGGTCAACGATCGTCGAATGACGCTCGACGATTTTGTTCTCTGAACGATCGTCGAACAGAGCTCGACGCTCTCCAATATCGTCGAACGGAGATCGACGATGTTGAAGACTCTTCAGATTCCTTTAGAAGCCTCGATCATCGAATTGAGTTCAACGATCTTTCCAATTCTGCGTCGAACCCTAATATAAAATTCATTTTTTCGCCGTCGTTCTCCTTTGCGCTTTCGATTTCTCTGCAAGAACTTTCTTTCCCTCCAAACAGTTCTGCACTTGGTCGTTTTGTTTGTTGAATTTTTTGCAGGTACCCATGGCTGTGTCTGTTGCTGTTCTCGCCGCCATGAAGTTTGATGTTGGTTTCGACATAGACATGGACTCCTTCAGCACAACCGACCAGGTCTTTCAGGATATTTTGCGGTTATTCAAAGAGCAGAACCTGACAGCAATCATGACCACAAGGATTAAGCTTGCATCTGATGAGATCAAGGAATGGGTCTACACTGCCCACAATCAGGACAACTCCACCCTTGTTGGGTCTATTTCTGGCACTCAGGTACCCTTGATCCCAGAAATTTTAACAGAGGTTTTTGAGTTAAGAAATGGTGGAGATACTGCTGACTTGTCTGGAGAAGAGTATGCTGAATTGCTTGCCATAATGGGTCATTCAGAGGCTAACCCTAGCAAGCTCTTGAAAAAGAACCTTTCTGTGGAATACAGATTTCTGGCAGATGTAGTTGGGAAAGTGCTACTGGCTAAGCACTCTGCTCTTGATACAATCTCAAGGTATCAGCTCTGCCTCATGGGAGCCCTAGTAGACAGGAAGAATTTGAATTGGGGATAAGTATTCTTTGACCTTATCAAGAAGAAGATAAACAAAAGTTTTGTCAACTTTGGAAGAATTATAGGGGTGTTTCTGCAGCACAGGTGCCCTGCTTTGCTTGTCTCTTCTGGAATCCACATCAATTCATCCAAGAGACTGTCTTGTGCCCTGTTTGGTAAATGGGACAGACAAATCTTTAAGCCTAGCAGGCCCTCCTCCAGCACTCCTTCAGGCACAAGGACTCTCAGAGTCACTTCCCCACTGGTCTCTGCCCCTGCAGATGACCTGCCTGCTGTTGTTTCTCCTCCTCCTCCTCCAATTCCATCTCTTCCCACACCATCTACCATTCCAACTCCATCCACCATCATCATTTCCAGCCCCTCTCCAACATCTACACCATCTCCAGTCCCTACACTTCCCCGCACAGAAGACTAATTTCATCCATTATTCTCCTACCCTCAACCAGATATCACTTCAACACCCTCCCATCCTTCCTTCACCCTTATTGATGATTCCTTTATGGATAACTCTCCATCCTCTCCTCTTGAGCTACCCTCATCCTCAACATCCTATCAAGAACTACTACAAGTGATTATTGCCCAACCCACATTCACCCCATCTATCTCCATCCCACTGTCCTCTATATCCACCTTACCCACACCTCAACCATCCCTGCCCCACTACTCCAGCTCTCCACTACCCTCACCAACAGCTGCTGCTCCATCTTCTACCTCTGCTCCAGTCACCCTTGAGCAAGTAGACATTCCAGCCCTTGCTGACAGGCTGTATGAATTGCTAGCCCCCAGGCTATCTCTTCTTTTGGAGACCTCCTTGGCTCCATTACACCTGTCAGTGGCAGCCCTCTCTGCCAGGCTCTCATCTCTTTTCCCTCAGGCAGCCCCTTCTGCAGTGTGCCTTGATCCAGCCATGTCTGAATCTAGGCAGGGGGAGATGCCCTATGAAGTGAGTCTGCCTGCTGCTGCTGTTTCTGTGAGCCTGTCTGCTGCTGCTGTTACTACTGTTTCCTCAGTTCTTGCTGCTGCTGCTGCTGTGTCTCAGGATCAAATTCCTCCTGCTGCAGTCTTTGCAATAGACCTCAGGTCTTTGCTTTCAAACTTTGATCAGTTATATTTCAGATATTTGCCAGAGCCAGTTGTTGTCCAGCCCCCAGAGGATCTATCCAAGGCCCTTGTGCATTTCTCTTGCTGTGACCCCAGCATCATCACCTCTTTTGTCAACTCAGTGTATGCTGCTGATGAAAGCATTGTTGTTGCTTCTGATGTTGTTGACTCTACTGCTGCTGAAAGTTTTGATACTGCTGCTGATATTTCTGTTATTGCTGTTGAGCCAATCTCTAAGGAAATTCTTATGTCAGAGGCACCTGAGTTTAAGCCTTCTGCATTTTTTGATGATATTTCTACTGCTGCTGTTATTTCTCCAGAAACTGTTACTGCTGTTATTGTTACTGTCTCTACTTCAATTGCAACACCTTCTGTATCTGCTGCTGTCACTGCTGTTACTGCTTCAACCTCTACTGCTACACCATCTGTTGTCTCATCTGTTTCCATACAGCTCAAGAAAGATTTGATGAAGAAAATTGATGCCCTTTATGATGATCAGAGTTCTGAAAGTGATGAGTACAGAACAGACTCTGATGATTCTTCTGCTACCAATGCCAGGAAAAGAAAGGCAAGGAGCAAAGTCATGAAGAGAGTACCTCCTGCCAAGGTCAAAGATAACAATGATATACCATACTACATTCTTCATGATTGCACTATCACTGAGCACTGGATGCAGTACTCTAAGAACCAACTGAAAGCAATGAAAAAGAAGAGGAAATATAAAAAGGGTTCTTCATAATTCCAACACTCTCATCCTCCTCCACCACCTCCTCCTGATGCAGGTGCAGGTGGAAGTTCTGCTGCTCAACCCCCTGCTAGAAGTCAGGCCCCCTATCAGCCACATGCTAGATCCTATAATAGGGGAAGCCAATCCAGGGGTTCTCAATCCAGGAGAGGAGGATACAGAGGCAATCAAAGAGATCTCCAGGTCTATTCCAAAGGATACTCAAGGCAACACCCATACTCCAGGGGAGGACAAATTTCTTCTGACACCACATCTGGTCCTTTTCCCTATAAATTAAGGGAAACTGTGTCATCCAGGCCTCCTCAGGATAATCCTTCTAACAGATATGACCCACCAGTACCTTTTGAGGACCCTGAGAACAATCCAGCTGCTTGGACTGCAAGAATGAAGGAACTTGCTGCACTAGATCAAATCAAGAAAGCTAAAGAGCAAGGAAGAGATTCTTCTAACATCTCCACAATGTCTGAACAGAGATAGAAAGAGCTAGAAAGATATGCATCAAGCAAATTTTTTTATTCTGACAGGTACATGGAACTGCATCCTGAAGCTGTGGTTCCCAGGCCTAAACAGCAAACAACTTTAGGTGCAGCAGATGATACCAGATCAAAGAAGCAAGCCCTCAATCCCAACAGAGAAATCAAACTTGTTAAGGGCAAGGAAAAGAAATGACAATGTAAGGTGACAATCTCTGTGATTTCTGATTATTATCTGGGATGATATATATATATATATATATATATATATATATATATATATATATATATATATATATATATATATATATATATATGTGGTTCTGCATGTCCAGCTTTTCTTTTTGTATTTCTGTATTGCTGCTTGTATGTTGTTATTTAATGTTTCCAAAGTCTGTAAATAGTAATCCTAACCCAAATAGGGGGAGATTGTTGGAACACCCTATTACTAATTTGGGTCAGGATCACTATGTCTCTAGGAAACCTTTGTTTTGACCTCCTGTATAGTCCTAAAGGTCAATTAGAATTGAGTCTAAGGGTTAGAAGTCTAAGTTTGGAAGCTGCCCTCAAGACCAAGCCTTTTTCAGTTTGAGACTAAGTTATATCATCGAGCTCAGCACGACGATTCGTCGAACTCCGATCGACGATCGTCTAGCTCAATTTTGACATATCGTCGAACTCCATTCGACGATCGCTGAGCTCAACTTCATCATATCGTCGAACTCCATTCGACGATCGGTGAGCTCAGGTCGACGATCTTGACTCAGCTTTGGATCTCTATCTCTGAGCTCAGTTCGACGATCTTTGAGCTCAGATCGACGATATTTTGCTGCTGTATAAGTCTATATCGCTGAGCTCAGTCCGACGATAGCAGAGCTTAGTTCGACGTTTTCAGATAACTTCAAGGATGTTTCTAGATTCAAATTAAAATCAGTTAAGGAGTTATTCTGCAATTAATTCTGAAGATTTCCTAGCCATTTTCATTTATCTCTGGACCCAGTTTCAAGGGATTTGCAAGGAATAATTCTATGGACTTTCCTCCAGAAGACAGTTTTGCAATTAAGGATGCAATTAATGCAGGTCAACGGCTATTCTTGACAGAGAATGTTTTTCCATTCAGTACCAGAGAATAAAAGAGATGAATTTTTTGAATATCTCAGGGACACACACAGATTACAGAGATACATAGACAGACATCAGTATTCTTCAAAACAAGAACAAATATTCTGTCTCAAAGAATTCTCAAGAACACACATCCAAGGAGATCAACTTTTTCTGAAATCTTCAGATCTCTCTAGTTTTCAAGTGTTCAAGGCCAACATATTTCAAGACTCCAGAAATTCAACATTTCAGTTGTTGCTGAAATCATCTTTTGCTGGAGCTCAACTTGTGAAGGCCTATAACCCTACAGCAAAGCTTCTTTTCCTGAAGATCTCAAGGACTCAGGGGGAGCTTTGACACCATCAATCCACATAGTCCTCTCAGTTGTTTGAGAAAGAGAAGACTTCCATCACTCTCTCACCCCCATCTCTGTAAAGGGTTTCTCAAACTCCCTTCAAAAGTTTGAACTTGTTTTTTGAGCACCTTGTCAAAAGCTCATTGGTGGCAAGACACCTGATCAAAAAATCTAATTTGGTTTTTGAGCACCTTATCAAAAGCTCATTGGTGCCCAGGATACCTGATCAACTCATCCTGCAGCTGATTCCTACCTAGTGTGGTAGAAGAGTGGATGTACCCAAGTTTAGGGGAATCAGATGTGCTTTGTCAACAAAGAGCTAACGGTTGTGAGTGCCTACTATTAAACACGAGTTCCCCCGAGGTCGGGGAGGCGAGGTCGGGGTAGTTGGCAATGGGTCCAGTACTGAATCTGTCAGATCCAGCCTACTCTCATCCCAGCCTCCCACTTGGGCCTCTTTAGAATGTATCTTTTCATTTTGTTTTGTAATAAATAAACACTAATCTTGCCCTCTCCTGGAGAGTGGATTTTCGTACTTTTAAACAATTTTTCCTCTTGCGTAATGTTTAATTCCCTTGCTAAATGTCTTTAGATCTGTGTTGTATCCTTTTCTTTGTATTCGTCTCGCTACGCTATATGTTTTCCCAGGGGCTTTCCTGGAGCCTCTCGCCATTTGCAAGTAAGAGGAGCGGCAGCGAGGCCGGATCGATTATGAGGCGCCGAAATATTAAAATGCTATCTGCACCCCTACCGCATAGGAAACCTCATGATTGTCAGATTATTCTATAAATAAGCCCCCATACCAACCGCATTAAATATCACTTTGACCCTGAATCTTCGTCATGCTTCATTATTCACTCGCAATTTTTGAAGTTTCACTCCTGCGCAACCCTAACTTCCCCCTCACACTCGCAAAATGCCGGGAGACACTAACGGCCTGACCTGGTGTGCGCAAGGCTTCATCGACCACAATATTCCACCTTACAACCTGATCGAGGAGGAATACCTTTCCACAGTTTCCAACTACGTGTCGTCGGGGTTCATCGCACGGCATCCTGATGGCTATGATAAAATCAATTTCCTGCCGGAAGGGGTGCTTGATATTCCCCTAGAACACTTTGAGGTGGGATTCCACCTCCCCCTCTTGCCGGAGGTACGCCGGACCCTCCGGTACTTCGGAGTTGGTACCGTCCAACTCAATATAAACTCTATCACTCTCTTGGTAGCATTTTCCTACTACATGTGCGCGGAGAGGATTGAGTGTAACACCCCAAAAAGAGTAGGACGTAATAGGTTAAAACGTCGAATGGAGTTCGACGAACGTCGAACGGAGTTCGACGAATGTCTTTCTGTTATAATTATTGTCTTATTTTGGGAAACATCGAACGGAGTTTGACGAACGTTGAACTAGAGGGGTTCTCGTGTAACAGCGGCGCATGCTTTCGACAAATGTGCTACATTCTTTCGACGAACGTCAGAAGGATTTCGAGAGTAACAGCGGAGCCGGCTGGCCGGTCAATGTGGTCAGGTTGACTTTTCAACTCAACTCCAGGCCAATGCTTCATTTTGATGGATTGATTATGTGGCTGGGGTTTACCCGAGGCCATATATGTAGATGGGTTGGGATGAAGAAATCATTATTTCCTTCTCACTCACTCTCTCTCTCTCTCTTCATTTCATCCAAGTACTGGAGAAGAGAACTCAAGGCTGGAGTTAAGGGTTTGGGCTGACCTTTGTGACGGTGCTGAAAGAGATTCCCTCATCAGAAGCAGGATCTGAGGATAGATCCGTGAAGGGGGAAGTGAGGCGCTCATTTCCATCCCCCATAGAAAATCTTTGTCATGGCTCCGAAGAGAACGACAAGGGTAACGATCTTCCTTATTGGACAGGTGAAGTCCTTATTGTGCATGTGTTTGGAATCCTCCACCAGAAGGTGGAATTGTTAAGAGAATTTCGTGGGTTGATACGCATTATCCCCAAATACATTAGCATATATATCTGAAAATGTGTAGTATGGAATAGACATGTTGTGTGAAGCCCATCTGGACAGGTTGGTCTGGGTTGGTGATGCTTTATTTTGCATACTGGAGAAGACTCCGCGTATAAATGAGTATTGTATGGAGTTGGTGGGTTGTGCCTGTGAAGTGGAGTAGCTAGAAGTACTGGAGTGGAGTTCTAGGAAAATACCCTCGAAATTCGTGTGTTGTATGCTATGGAAAGCCCAATGTTTCTGGCACTGCAGGATGCTGCATGTTTTGGGTTGGGTTTGGGCATAGAAAGAGAGCTTCTGTTGGCCATGCCAAGCGATCGTGACGAACGCTGGCATTAACTCCCTTTTTGATTGTGAAGCCAGTCCTTAGAGGATAGTGTGGCTATTGTGGGATGTAACCTCTTAAAGGCCAGTGGGCCGAACGGACAAGGGGATGCCGACCCTCGTCAGTCTAGACATTAAACTGGAGATTTTAGCAACGAGCAAGGGCTGAATTGTATCCAAGTTATGGTTGTCTAACTTTAGTGCCTAAGTTATTGACATTTGCTAGGATCACATAATGAGAGTCTTGGGCTGTATTCCATCAAGATTAAAGTCTCTGGTCGTGGGCTATGGAGCATGAATGCTCAATGTTTGTCATTGGGTCTGGACCTCTGAGCGGTGGTGGGACCCTGTTTTTTTGGTACACCGATAATGTGCCCTGAGTGCACGGAGCGTCGGGCCGTACGGCCGACGTTTGTGATATATTGAACTGTGCGTAAGTTCACATTTTGTGATATATCTGCTTGTGAAAATGCTATACCTATAGGGACTGAATACCACTGCTCCGGGAAAGGGGTAGGGTCGTTATTAATTGGTCAGTTGAATGCTAACCGTTGCCTTGTTTGCCACCCTCGTGGTGGATTGTCTCCATTCAGGTGTTGGGGAGACGAGCAGGAAATAGTAGGCTGAAGCCCTTGTTGCTATGCCGGCCCTCAAAGTCCTGGTGGAAAAGTTTTACTGTTTTCATATGTGGTCGGCCTGCGTGCCGATGTATGTAATCCATACAGGTGAAGTTTACCTGTAAGGCTTTAAGGACAAACACTTTTGTGTATTTCTGTATAAATTACAGTTATATATATAAATGAGGTTGTTTATATATAGTGGACATTCTCGTTTGATGAGTTCAAGAAAACCACTAAAGCTTCCATTAGAATGCTCTGAGTTAGGATGCGTGTGATGGTTTTTGATATTCATAAGTAACGTCGCCGACTATTTATGGAATATGGCGTGGGGCCCCGGCCGGACCTTCCGTTATATTTCATGGGACGGACGGAGGCGTTATATTTTGGTATCAGCCTGTCTTGGTATTCCTCCTGCAAATTCATGGTCGAATTCTTTTGTGGTGTAGTGAGCACGTGTAAGTGCGACCCGTTATAACATAAATGAACTCAAGAATGTCCACTAAGGAATGCAAATACACCTGTTTGAGGAACCTATGCGTTCCTACAAAGTTATTGTTGCTTTTGCAAAGTCACTAAAGTGTGTCTTTTACACGTATAGGTGACTCGAAGTGGTGCGGGGCAGTCTGAGACCCAGCATTCTGAGAGTACGGCACCAGCTGAGGTGCCTACACCTCCTCCATCTGCGGAGACAGTATGATTAGTTGTTGAGGCATTATTTCCGATGATGCAAGCATAACATACTGGGCAGGCACAACCTGCAGTGGTACCCATGCAAGTTGCTGTGAGGCCAGTACCTATTTTGGCTGTTGTAGATCCACGAGCAAATGAACAGCAACTAAAGCAGTTTATGAGCTTCAATCTTCCGACATTCGTGGGGTAAGGATCCCCAACGCAGGCAGAGGATTGGCTTGCGCTCGTTAAGATGATTTTGACAGCTATACTAACTGAGGAGGAACATAAAGTCACCTTGTCCACTTTACTGCAGGAAGGAGAGGCTCAGTTATGGTGGGACGAAATAGAGTTGCACCAGTTAGCCGACAGACAACTAACAGATATCGCGATAGAGGAGTTTTCAAGACTGTTCTTGGCAAAGCACTTGCCATCGACACTACGCATAGCCATGGAAAATGAGTTCTAGCATCTAAATTAGGGAGAAAGTAGTGTCGATACCTACTTACATGAGTTTGCATGATTGGGATGTTATACAGGGTTTATCTTTGCTGAAGAAGAGCATAAAACCAATCGGTTCTATGAAGGGCTGTGGGATGAGTTGAGATTCCTACTCTCTAGTTAGGTGAACCAAGGGTTTCAAGCGTTGGTTGATACAGCTCGTGCATTTGAGAAAGAAATGAAGAGGGTGCAGAGCAAGAGGGACTTGGCTGTGATAAAGTCCGAGTTCAAAGCATCACGTCCTGAAAAGTTGGGCTATCGCAAGAGATGTGGTAAGATGTCGAAGGTTTCTGGACAGGCTCCTTCTACAATTGTGTCTGGAGTAACTTCTAGGCAAGACCCTTGTGCCTATTATACATGTGGAAAGTTGGGTCATTGATAACTCTAATTTTGTCCATGTTTTTATATTATTTTTATTTAATAACTAATTAGTTTATAATTATATTTTGTAATTTTATTATTGAATTTTTCTAATTTCTTATTTCAGGGCAATCTGGGATGCAAATTTCAATTTGGAGTCTATAGGGTTGACTAGGAGACAAAACTGGACAAAAGCAGGAAAATTTCAAATGCACATGCCAAAGTCACGGGCGTGACCTACAAGGTCACGGGCGTGACATACTGGCGTGAAACCGGCGCGTGGAAGAGCTATCTGCCACGTCAATTAAAAGTACACGCCCTAAAGTCACGGGCGTGACAAGTATCATACGGGCGTGTACGCCAGGCGTGACATCCAGTGTTTGGTCCATTCTTCCAGTCAACGGCAGTTTCTATTTGCACAACAGGTCACGGGCGTGACATATTTGTCACGGGCGTGACTAACCCCGTGACATCCCGGCGTGCCGACTTAATGCTGCAATTTCAGGCGCTGGGAGTTTTCTCAAGACACGCCCACGGTCACGGGAGTGACTATGGGCGTGACCCTTCCAACAACGGCCGGAGTTATTCCCGCCGTTTCTGCTTCCCGCTGTTTTTCTACAACCGTCAAGACACGCCCTAGGTCATGGGCGTGACCTAGGGGCGTGACCCGCCAATTAACGACTTTTGGCGGTTTCGCGCCAACGTTCAGAGGACTTGAAGACGGTTCCGAGACCGACACGCCCTAGGTCACGGGCGTGACCTAGTGGCGTGACCACCCAGCAACTTTTTCTATAAATTCCAAACAGCTTCAGATGCTGGGGAGGAGATTTTTGGGGAGCTTAATTCTGTTTTCTTTACTGTTTTTCCTGCATTTTCAATTCATAGTGTAACCTTTATTTTCAAGTCGTTCTTTAATCATGTCTTTCTTTATGCTTTCATGTAATTCTCCCATCATGATGAGTAGCTAATTTCCCAATTAGCACTTAATCATGATGAACTTTGGAATAGAATAAAATTCTTATTTTTGATCTCAAATTAGCAAGCTTTCCACTTTATATACTTTGATTTATCTTTGATTTAAATTTTCTTCGAATTCATAAGTTGCAAATTATGTTTATTCGAGCTTAGATTCGTATCCTAGATTTACCGAGAGCTTGTGGATACGAGTAGATCACTCAAGGATAAAGAGAGTTTCTTGCACCCCTCGAGAGAGGAACGCAAAATTCTTCTGCCTTGGAGTCAACTCCATTAGTGAGGTTCACCGCCTAAAGCAAGCTTAGGTCTTTCGACTGGCCGAGAGGTCTTAATCGATCTACCTAAGGTTAGTCGAGTGCGTATTCTCGAGAGAGGCGCTTCGTAGCTTTGGAACCTCCGTGGTCGAAGTTAATAATTTAGATGCTTGTGCTCTTTAATTTCGTGGATTTTATTCTAGCCCAAAGGGATTCCAGATCAAGTGCTAGCCTTTTATTCATCGAATTTCTCCTCTTAATTTAACGTTCGTTTTCGTTTTTTGCAAAACCAATTTTCCGATCGATAAAATAATAGCTCTTCCTTGTGAGTACAAATACTCAATGGTCCCCGAGTTTAAATACGATATTTCCTATACTAAATTTCGATAGGTGCACTTGCCTAGTTGAGAGTTTAGTTTGGATCATTTTCAAAACTTATAAAATCTTCATCAAGTTTTTGGCACCGTTGCCGGGGATTATTTTTTTGTTGATATTTTGAAAGCAAGGCTCTATTAATTTTATCATTTTCTTTTTGTTTTAGAAATATCAAAATCAAAAAAAAATATTTTTTGTCTTATTTTGGTGAATGACCCAAGGGAATCCGTCGCCTCTTTTTGATTTGGATCCGGAAATCGAGCGAACCCTTCGGCACCGCTTACGATTTCAAGTTCCGAATTTTCAAGATACGGAATCCTTAGGAGACACTCCTAATCCTTCATTAATCCTCTCTCCGTCACCGCCTTCTTCTTCTGCTTCTTCATTTAGTTCCTCTTCCCATTCTCCTAGATCTCCTTCTTCTGCTTCTTCCAATATGGGTGAGCCAAATGCGGTTGAACAAAGGACTATGTCCTATTATGCCCGTCCAAACTTGGACAAGACTCAATCTAGTATTATTCGCCCTGTTATTGCCCCAATAATTTTGAGTTGAAGCCAAGCATCATCCAAATGGTACAACAATATGTACAATTTGATGGGCTTCAAGATGAAGATCCAAACGCGCATATTTCAAATTTCTTAGAAATATGCGATACTTTTAAAATTAATGGTGTATCCGATGATGCCATCCGGCTAAGGTTATTTCCATTTACATTACTGAAAGATATGGTACCTAAACACCTAGAGGGGGGGGGTGAATAGGTGACCTAATCCTTTTCTAACTTTGTTGGCAGCCAAACAGTTATATCACAGATTTCTAAGTAGTCTATTACAGCAATCAGCAAAAATCAAACATACACAGCACATTCACAGCACAGCACACAATGATTTATAGTGGTTCCCCAATCTTTGGGTACATCCACTTTCCCCCTTCGCCTATCTAGCAGTGTACTAGATTCGGCCAAACTTCTCCACTATCTTAGAACCCAAATAGGTTCCTACACCTCAGGCCCAAAGCCTTACACCTCAGCTTTCTCCAAATCCTACACTCAGCCACAAAGTCCTACACTCAGCCACCCAGGCCTACACTCAGCCAATCAAGGCCTACACTCAGCCAATCAAGGCCTACACTCAGAGTTCTTCAACTCCTACACTCAGGCTCTCAAGCCCTACCCTCAGCCTTTATAAATTTAGGCTTACAATGCACTCAGATCCAAAGATCCTACAAGATAAAATAGTATTGCAACAAATAACTCAACAACTCAGAAAATAAGAGAGGAGTTGTGAGTTTCTTGCTGAGTTCTTGGAAGAACTCAGATAGATCCAAACTGACTTAGCTTCCTTCAAAGCTTCTTGAGTAGAACTGAATAAGTCTGAATCCTCTGCAGTTGTTCCTTGACCTCTGCTTCTTAAGATCCAGATGCCTCTGAATCCTTCTTCTCAGCCTAGTTCCAAAGACTGAATTCTTGATTGGAGCTCTCTCTCTCCAACTTCTTAGATCTGCAGTTGGACTGCCAGATCTTCTTGTGTTGATACTCTGTGTACCACTTTTCTGATTACTTGAATAATCTGATCTATTACTTCAAATAGCTTCAACAACAACAACAGTTTCTGTAGACTGTGGGTGCTTATTTATAGACATTTTTCATGGCAACCGGCTGGTCCGGTTCATAACAGACTTCTGACTTCCCTGACAGTTGCTGTAGACCAGCTGGATCGGCAGCTGTCATTTCAACCAGTCACTTCTTGAAATTATCTAACTGTCAGATAGTGTCGAGACTTTCTGTTCTTAAGTGTCGACACTTATAGACCAAGTGTCGACACATGTTGTGTAAGTGTCGACACAAGTCTACAAGGTGTCGACACAACTCCTTGTATGTCTCGACATAGATTCTTCTGCATGTGTCGACACTGAAATTGAGTGTCGACACAAGTACTTGTTCTTCATTCTTTAACTGTATTCTTCTAAGTGTCGACACATCTCTTTTGTGTCGACACAACTTCTTGTGTTGAATCTGTCAAGTGTCGACACTACTTCTTGGTGTCGACACAAGTCTTCAATATAGATTCTTCAGCTGAGTGTCGACACATTCCCTTAGTGTCGACACTTGTACTTAGAATATATTTGTAGATATTTTTGTTCTTTGCTAAGTGTCGACACAGCTCCTTGTGTCGACACTTTCTACAAGTGTTGAGTCTTTAGCTAAGTGTCGACACATTGTGCTGGGTGTCGACACTTACTTCAAGTGTTGATTCTTCTGGTAGTGTGTCGACACTTGTGCTGAGTGTCGACACATTCTTCAAATGCTGACTCTCCTGCATAGTGTCGACACATTGTGTTGAGTGTCGACACTTACTTTAAATGTTGACTCTTCTGCATAGTGTCGACACATTGTGTTGAGTGTCGACACATACTTTAAATGTTGACTCTTCTGCATAGTGTCGACACATTGTGTTGAGTGTCGACACATACTTTAAATATTGACTTCTCTGATGGTGTGTCGACACATTGTGTTGAGTGTCGACACATACTTTAAATGTTGACTCTTCTGCATAGTGTCGACACATTGTGTTGAGTGTCGATACTTGTACTTGGACTCTGCAGACTTTTGCTGAGTGTCGACACAGCTCCAAGTGTCGACACTTTCTGGTGTAGACACTGCTTCACTGGGTGTCGACACAGCTCCTTGTGTCGACACTTTCCGTCTGCACTTTTCTTCACTGAGTGTCGACACATCTCCAAGTGTCGACACTCTCTGTCTGGTGTCGACTCTTCATCCCAGGTGTCGACACAATGACTCCAAGTGTCGACACTGCTTGTCTGGGTGTCGACACAAGCTTTCTCAAGTGTCGACACTTTCCCTCTGGGTGTCGACACATGGACTTAGAAAGTTTTAGCTTCAGTCCAGTGAATACCTAACCTGCACAAGTAACTCAAACATACATCAAATACATCATGATGTATATCATTGAGTTGGGTGAGGCTTCTTCAAATCAGGTACATTTGACCAATGTACCCAACAATCTCCCCCTATTTGGAGAAGTCATAACCCTTAGTCAATGATATACACCATTCATAATTAAAAATTACAAAATGATGAAAAGCAGATTATAATCAGCAGGGTTAACATGAACATGTAAAACTTCACACATATACACATTCAACATTCCAGAACAAATAAGAAACAAACACATTTCAGAACAATCATACTATATTTATCATATATTGTTCTAACATTGTTCCTTATACAGTTTCAATGTTGTACAAAAAATGTTTTTCATTTAAAAGATTACAACAAGCTTCAAGTTTAATTCCTAGTCTATTTCTGATCAGGTTCTTTGATAACAATTCCTTTTCCAGCTTTAACTTGAGCTTTGACAGCAGCAGTAGCAGTAGGCTCAGCATCAGCAGGCTTCTTGCCTTTTGAGTCCTTCTTCTTTTGTTCTTCAGCCTTGATTTTCTGTCTCTCAAAATAGTGGTATGGCTTGGGGAAGTACTTGCTAGGCTCCACAGCAGTAGGAGGTAGCTTTCCCATCTTAGCCTTCCTTCTATATTGTACTATAGCCTCCTGCCTAATCTCATGCTTTCTCCATTCAGCCTCAGAGAACCATTTGTTCCTTTCATGAGCATTGTCCTTTGCAGCTTTCCAGGCAGTAAGAATTATGTTTCTAGAGGTAGGGCTCCATTGTTCAAAATCTGGTTTTAGTTCAGCTTGTTCCCTAAACCTCTTCTTTGACAACCTTGCCTCTTCTTCTTTGTCTAAGGCCTCTTGCATAGCTGCTGTTATAGGTTGAACAACCTTTTCTAAATGGACATTGTCCTTGCCCCCAGATGGGCTATACATAGTGCTCACCTCTGCATGAATCATTTCAAAATCTGGAGGTGGATAAATGACTTGAGCTACTTCTTGTGGCTCACCTCCAAAATAGGCAGGGTTCAGTCCAGATTCAGCAACTTCATTGTCATCACACAGGGGAGGATATCCAAGTGTAGCCCTGATTGAATTTGAAATCCATTTTGCATGCTCAGAACTGGCCTTGACTAACACTCTCTCCCCCTTTATGACTTCTTGGGCCACATGGTCTCTTACATCATCCTTTTGGAATCTAATCTGACTATCCAAATACCTGATTCCATCCTTAAAGTAGGGTTTAAGCTTTGTAAGCTGTTCTGAGATGGCTTTCTGGGAATCCTGTATTGCAGTTTTGACAGCAGTAAGCTCAGCTTGAAAGATTTTATCAAAATCAGCCTTGGCAGCATCAGTAGAGGTAGAAGGTTCAGCAGACTTATTCTTCAATTCAGTGACTATAGCATTGTGGGAGGCAGTTAAATTATCATTCATTCTCAACTGATTCTCCAGCACATAGCCTTGCTTCAGTGCTATATCATCTACTTGAGACTTTATCTTCTCTTGGTGGGTTGCCAGATAGACCACTGCATTACCACCCTTGGAAAAACATTCAGTCATCTCCTTTTTATTAAGGTTCATTTCAAACCTTATTGACTTGATTTCCTGTGCCAGATCAAATTGTAGGGACTTGTGCCCTTCATCAACATAAGTCTCTATAGCCTTCCTTTGCTCATCCAGCTTGATCTGTAGTGCAATCAGTAAAGCACTATAGTCAGCAGTTGGAGCTTGCTGAACTATAGGCTGTGGGGCAATGGATTGTAGGGCTTTCTTGTAGCTCTGACTTCTTCTCTTGAATACAAAGAGTTTCTTCTTTTTAGCCCTAGCACTCTCCTCATCTTCAGAGGCAGAAGTGCTGGCAATATCAACCCTGTCCTTAGGGCTTTCAGGCCTTTCAGTCTGCACAGCAGGTGCTTTCTCAGTGTCTAGCCTTAAAGGCTCTTCCAGAACTGCCATGTGCTCCCCCTCAGCAGCAGCACCCTTCTCTTCAGCAGCAGCAACCTTGTCCATGTCAAAATCCTCTTGATCTAAATTCAGAAACAAATCTTCCATAGTATATTCATGAGGGGATGGAGCTGGAGATAGTCTTTGTTCTTTAACTACTTGAGTAGTATCTGGAACATTTTGCACAACAGCAGATGTGTCTTCAAGACCAACATCTGGAGCTTGGCTAGGTAGCTGAGTTTGCTGAGGAACATCAGACAAATCAGCATCTTCAATAAGATATTCTAAAGTTTTTAAGTCAGTGAGTACCTCTTGAATAATGATGGTGGCTAGCTCACTGTCCAGAGTAGATGGTTCTTCTACTGCTGGAAGCTCCCCCTGGCTGTGATCCCTATGGATGGGGCTAGCTGGAGGCAGCTCCCCCTGGATCTCAGCTACATCGTGTGGAGCAGGAGTCTTCTCTGCAGCCACTTCTTCATGGTCATCAGGTGTGAAAACAACCTGTGCTTCACTATCAGAACTGCTGGAGGACTCTTGTGTCACAGCAGCAGTCTTTCTCTTCTTCCTGGGAGGAGTAACTTTCTCAGAAACTGGCTTCTCAGGGGTAGGCATGTCCTTTGACAACACCCTTTCCCACCTAGAGAATATCCTAGAATCCATCTTTCTCATATGATTGATCTTGCTTCCAGCAGCTGTGCTCATTACCTCTGGTATTGTACCAGCCAGGTAGAGACTTATAATTCTGCCCAGATTGGGCTTCTTCAGACTTTCCTTGATCTTTTCATAGATGACCATTGACCAATCTGTTTTTAGGGTGAAGATGATTCTTGTCATGATATTGAACATTGAGGCTGACACCCTGTCATGCCCTCCAGGTTTACTGAGAATCACCTTTCCCACTATTTCAGACATGAATTTCCCTTGATTATTCATTCCTTTCCTGTTAAAGACTGATCTTACCTTCATCTTTGGATCCAGTCCACACCAAGTAAGAGCTTCCCTGGTCTTTGAAGTAGTTACTTCCTCTTCATCATGTGCTTTAGGTAGCTGGAGTACCTTTCTCAGATTCTTTGGTGAAACTTTGACCTTAGTCCCATGAACTCTGGATTTGATCCTGAATCCAGAGTCATCTACAACAGCTTCATGGAGGAATTCAAGAACTTCCTTTTTCCAAATCTTCGTTGGTTCTGAAGTCAAGTATTCCAATCCAGAATCGGCAATTAGGGTTACTACCGCCTTGAGTTCTTGATCAGCTTCATCGAATGCACCTCGCACGAGCTCATAGCCTTCGTTAACATTCTCCTCGAGCTTGGGAGCCATTAGGGTTTGGAGATTTAGTCTTGAGAAAAGAGAAATGTCGACACAAGAGTTTTGGTCTCGAAACTTTGAAAGCGTGTCGACAATCAAAGACAGAACCCTATTTATACCTGTCTAATTTTGAAGATGAACAGGCGGGATATCTAGCTTAACATGTGTCGACACTGGCAATAAGTGTCGACACTTACTTATAATGTCTCGACACATATGGGTCGACACAAGTTTAGTCAACAGATATTATGTGTCGACACATGTTTATGTGTCGACACCACTCTACTCGACGAATAGTCGAGACTTTACTTAGAAAATTCTGAGTAAAACTTAAGTGTCGACACCACATTGGATGTGTCGACACCTACTCGACATGTGTTGACACTAACATTCTGAAGTGTCGACACCAACATCCTAGATGTGTCGACACCTTTTTCCTGAAGTGTCGACACTTTTATTCTGTGTCGACATAGACTTGTCTATGTGTCGACACCTTTTGACTTAGTCAATTTTCTATTCTGTAAACTTAGTCTAAGTTTATCATACCTAGTTCAATTTTGAATCTATTGAACTTAGCTTCTTCTAAGGGCTTAGTAAACATGTCAGCTATCTGATCATCAGTTTTAACATATTCAAGTGCAATATCATTTCTTTCTACATGCTCCCTAAGAAAGTGATATTTAATCTCAATATGTTTTGTTCTACTATGAGATACAGGGTTGTTAGCTATTGAAATAGCACTTGTAGAATCAGAGTAAAGTGGAGTTCTACTTACCTGAAATCCATAGTCCACTAGCTGATGTTGAATCCATAGAAGTTGAGCACAGCAACTTCCTGCAGCTACATATTCTGACTCAGCTGTGGAGATAGCCACACTAGTCTGCTTTTTACTGCTCCATGAAAATATTCTTCCACCTAGGAATTGACAGGTTCCAGTTGTGCTCTTTCTATCCTCTTTGCATCCTGCAAAGTCTGCATTTGTATAACCTGTTAGATCAAAATCTCCATTCCTAGGGTACTAGAGGCCTAGATAGGGAGTGCCCTTTAGATATCTCAATATTCTTTTGACAGCAGTCAAATGAGACTCTTTAGGGCAGGCTTGATACCTGGCACAAACACATGTAGCATACATAATGTCAGGCCTACTTGCAGTCAAGTATAGTAAGGAGCCAACTATCCCTCTATACAAGGTTTCATCTACAGGTTTCCCTGCATCATCCTTGCTAAGAGACACACTTGACCCCATAGGAGTCTTCATGGTACTGGATGAATCCATACCATATTTCCTTATGAGTTCTAGGGTGAACTTGGACTGACATATGGACAAGCCACTTTCAGTCTGTTTAACTTGGAGACCCAAGAAAAACTTTAGCTCTCCCATACTACTCATCTCAAATTGACTTTGCATAAGCTTTGCAAACTTTTTGCAAAGGCTACTTTCAGTAGACCCAAATATAATGTCATCTACATATATTTGGACAAGTATGACTTTGCCTCTAGATTCCCTAAGGAATAGAGTCTTATCTATTTTCCCCCTTGTGAACTTGTTCTCAATGAGGAAACTAGATAGGGTTTCATACCAAGCTCTAGGAGCTTGTTTTAACTCATACAATGCTTTCCTAAGTCTATAGACATAATGAGGTTGAGTTGGATCAACAAAACCTGATGGCTGCTCTACATAGACTTCTTCTTTCAAATTACCATTTAGGAATGCTGACTTGACATCCATTTGGTATACCTTGAATCCTTGATAGGTTGCATAGGCCAAGAACATCCTTATGGCCTCCAGTCTAGCTACTGGGGCAAAGGTTTGATCAAAATCAATACCTTCTTCTTGCCTATATCCTTTTGCAACCAGTCTTGCTTTATTCTTTATGATGACCCCTTGTTCATCTAACTTATTTCTGTAGATCCACTTAGTTCCTATAACATTGTGGTCTTTAGGTTTAGGAACCAGTTCCCAAACCTTGCACCTTTTGAACTGATTAAGTTCTTCTTGCATAGCTTCAGTCCACTGTGGATCTTGTATAGCTTCTTCAAATTTCTTAGGTTCTATTTGAGACAGAAAACTAGAATATACTACAGCATTCTGATTTCTGCTCCTTGTCTGAACTCCTTGTCTTGGATCTCCAATAATCAGCTCTACTGGATGATCTCTTAGATGCCTGTTAGCTGGTGGCATCCTAACTTCAGGTTGAACTTCTTCAGCATCTGCATCATGCTGTACTTCTTGTATTTCTTCAGCTATTGGTACATGTAGTTCTCCCCCTGGACAACTGCTATTTCCTGCTACTTGCTGTCTTGCAGCAGGCATTTCTTCTATAGTAAGCTTGTCCAATCTCTTTATCAGACCTGTGGGGCTGCATACATTGCTAGACAACTCATTGTTAATAAGTTTTGTCTCATCAAAAACTACATGCACAGTCTCCTCTACAACTTGTGTAGTCAAGTTGTATACTTTATAAGCCTTACTATTGTTGTTGTACCCAACAAAAATTCCCTCTTGGGACTTGGCAGCAAACTTAGTTATGTAAGACTTCCCATTGTTAAGTATGAAGCATTTGCAACCAAAGATCCTGAAATAGGATAGATTTGGTTTCCTGCCTTTCACAACTTCATAGGGGGTTTTGTTTAGCCTTTTAGTGATGGCAGCCCTATTTATCACATGGCATGCAGTGTTAACTGCTTCAGCCCAGAAATACTCAGGCAGTGATGTATCACTAAGTAGGGTTCTACCAGCCTCTATCAAGGTTCTATTCTTCCTCTCAGCAATGCCATTTTGCTGAGGTGTTCTAGGTGAAGAGAATTCTTGAAATATCCCAAAGTCTTCACATAGTTTTGTCATGTTTTCAGATTGAAACTCAGTACCATGGTCACTTCTAATTTTGACCACAGTACTATTTAGTTCATTCTGAATTTGCTTGACAAAGCTGTAGAAGACACTAGGTGTATCAGATTTCTACCTTAAGAAGAACACCCAGGAAAACCTTGAGTAGTCATCAACAACTACAAAGGTATAGACCTTCCTACCTAAGCTGTGAACTGGCATTGGACCAAAGAGATCCATATGCAAGAGGTATAAGCACCTCACAGCATCTTTGTTCTCAATGCTTTTAAAGGTGGATTTGGTCTGCTTGCCCTTTTGACAAGCTGAGCAAATGCCATCTTTAACACACTTAACTTGAGGACCATTCCTCACTAACTCTTTGCTAAAGAGTTTGCTAATAGTCTTGTAGTTAAGATGAGCTAGCCTCTTGTGCCACTTGACACAATGAGAGACTGTCTCATCAGCTACAAGACAAACAGGAGAACCATTGTTCTCAATCATGATGTCTAGACAGTAGACATTCCTCTTTCTATATCCTGTCAAAATGATCTCTTGATCACTTGACCTCTTGATATGACAACCATTTTTAACAAATGAGATGTCATACCGTACATCACTTAACTGACTTATGCTTATAAGGTTGTGTTTCAACCCTTTAACATAAGCCACTTGAGTAATGGTAACAAGGTTTGAAGAAATGTTACCAAACCCTTTGATTATTCCTTTTTCAGAACCACCAAAGGTCACTTTAGGACCATTTTTGATTGGAATATAGTCCTTCAGTAGTCCCCTTGTTCCAGTCATATGTCTGGAACATCCACTATCCAAGTACCATGTTGGGGTATGGTCACTTGGATTCACCTGCAAAATAAATTAATGAACCTTAGAACCCAAAGTAAACTTGGGTCCTTGGTGATTGTTAGTTTGCAACATGACACAGCTACTTACTGGCTTTCCACCAGGTAACTTGCTACTCAACTTGGCACTGGCATTGTGCCAACAATCCAAGGCAAAGTGGCCAACCTTGCCACGACACCAACATTCAAACTTATTGTACCTTTGCTTAGGTACAGACTTTGCTGTCTTAACTGCAGCTGACTTATTGAATGTTGGGGCCTTTCCCTTGGACTTGGACTGATCCTGAACAGTCCTAGCAGGTTTAACAAAACCCAGTCCAGCCTTACCTTTGTGATGAGTAAAATCATCAATCAAAGGTAGAACTGATTTAGGCTTTGAAAACTTTGCAACCAGTTCTCTCTCTTTCTGAAGATTTGTCTCCAGTTTCTTAATTTGATCATTCTTAAATGTGATAGTACCCATCTGAATCACTGTAATGTGTTTCGGCCTAGCTATCTCATTCAGTTTTTGGTCAAATTGCTTCTCAAATTCTGTTGCAGCAGCCTTGAGATCAACAATCTCCTTTGCCTGACTTTTGGCAAGGGACTTGCTTTTCTTATAAGCCTGTAACAGCACCTTATATTCATCTATGAGCTGATGAATATCATCTTCAGACTCAGAAACACTTCCATCATTTGATGAAGATGAATCTGATTCTGAACTAGGACAAGAAACTGAACTTAGAGTTGGACTTTGTACCTGACTAGGTCCTGGCTGCTCCAGGATTTTGGCACTCTCAGTCAATGCCATCAGTCCTTGGCACTGGCAGTCTTCTTGTTCATAAATTGACTCCAAGATCTGCATAAATTCTTCTTCTTCTTCAGCAAATAGCCCTATGTAGGCTTCATCATCAGTATCAGTGTTTGAAGAAGAAATATCTGAAAGAGTCTTCTCATTCTTGGCAACAAAAGACTTCTCTTTCTTCCCTTTGAAGTGAGTCTTTTACCTGTCACTGGATTCTTTTCTTTTCTCAGGACAATCAGCAATGACATGACCCTGTCTATTGCAGCAGTAGCACACAATCTTTGATCCAGTTGCCTTGCTTGTCTTTGTCTTCTTCCTGTCCTTCTTAGAAGGCTTTTTCTCCTGATACAAGACTTCTTTTCCCTTGTAAGTAGATGGTCTGGACCTCCACTGTTTCTTTTTCAGGAATTTCTGAAAGTGTCTAGTGAAGGCAGCAAAGTCTTCATCACTTTTACTGCTTGTAGACTTTGTACTGACAGACCCTTCTGACTCAGATTCAACTACCTCTGGAGGTGGAGTTGATGACTTAGTTCTGCATTTTCTGGGAACATCTGCCTTGAAGGCAACAGTCCTTTCCTTGTGCTCAGTCCTTGTTGATTTCTCCTCCTCTTTCCTCACTGTCAGCTGCATCTCATATGACAACAACTTGCCAAATAGTGTAGGAGGAGGAATTTCTCCCAACTTTGCCATTTCTCTTATGGCACAGATCTTGGTGTTCCAATCTTTGGTTAGGGACCTTAGGAATTTGTCATTTAGTTCATAGTTGCTGAACTCTCTTCCATAAGACATGAGTTCATTAACTATTCTATAGAACTTCTTGTAGCATTCAGTGATGCTATCTCCCTTGCCTTGCCTAAAGCTCTCATACTCTTGATTAAGCAAGGACTTCCTATCTTGCCTAAATTCTTCAGAACCTTCCATATAGACAATGAGGGTATCCCACATTTCTTTTGCTGTTTTACAGTGAATTAAGTTCTGAAAAGTTGCATCATCAATGGCACTCACTATTATGTTTTGTGCCCTCTTGTCCATAGTGACTAGGACAATTTCATCCTTGGTCATCTCAGAGAAATCCTTTGGAGTCCTCTGATTTGCATCCAATACTGAGATCTTCATTGGCACATAAGGCCCTTCCTTAACTGTGATGTAGATTCTTGGGTCTGAGGCCTCCATAAATAGCCTTACCCTTTCTTTCCAGATCCCAAAAATTTCCTTTCTGCAAATAGGTAATTTCATGGAACCCAATTCTTTATGATTTTCAAAAGAACCCATGATTCTTGATTTTCTTGAAGCTGTTTTCTGACTTAGACTATTTCTGCCAAACAGGATCTCCTTAGACTGTTAGTCCTTGTTTTGAGGAACCTCCCTCTGATACCACTTGAAAGATATGGTACCTAAACACCTAGAGGGGGGGGGTGAATAGGTGACCTAATCCTTTTCTAACTTTGTTGGCAGCCAAACAGTTATATCACAGATTTCTAAGTAGTCTATTACAGCAATCAGCAAAAATCAAACATACACAGCACATTCACAGCACAGCACACAATGATTTATAGTGGTTCCCCAATCTTTGGGTACATCCACTTTCCCCCTTCGCCTATCTAGCAGTGTACTAGATTCGGCCAAACTTCTCCACTGTCTCAGAACCCAAATAGGTTCCTACACCTCAGGCCCAAAGCCTTACACCTCAGCTTTCTCCAAAGCCTACACTCAGCCACAAAGGCCTACACTCAGCCACCCAGGCCTACACTCAGCCAATCAAGGCCTACACTCAGAGTTCTTCAACTCCTACACTCAGGCTCTCAAGCCCTACCCTCAGCCTTTATAAATTTAGGCTTACAATGCACTCAGATCCAAAGATCCTACAAGATAAAATAGTATTGCAACAAATAACTCAACAACTCAGAAAATAATAGAGGAGTTGTGAGTTTCTTGCTGAGTTTTTGGAAGAACTCAGATAGATCCAAACTGACTTAGCTTCCATCAAAGCTTCTTGAGTAGAACTGAATAAGTCTGAATCCTCTGCAGTTGTTCCTTGACCTCTGCTTCTTAAGATCCAGATGCCTCTGAATCCTTCTTCTCAGCCTAGTTCCAAAGACTGAATTCTTGATTGGAGCTCTCTCTCTCCAACTTCTTAGATCTGTAGTTGGACTGCCAGATCTTCTTGTGTTGATACTCTGTGTACCACTATTCTGATTACTTGAATAATCTGATCTATTACTTCAAATAGCTTCAACAACAACAACAGTTTCTGTAGACTGTGGGTGCTTATTTATAGACATTCTTCATGGTAACCGGCTGGTCCGGTTCATAACAGACTTCTGACTTCCCTGACAGTTGCTGTAGACCAGCTGGATCGGCAGCTGTCATTTCAACCAGTCACTTCTTGAAATTCTCTAACTGTCAGATAGTGTCGAGACTTTCTGTTCTTAAGTGTCGACACTTATAGACCAAGTGTCTACACATGCTGTGTAAGTGTCGACACAAGTCTACAAGGTGTCGACACAACTCCTTGTATGTCTCGACACAGATTCTTCTGTATGTGTCGACACTGAAATTGAGTGTCGACACAAGTACTTGTTCTTCATTCTTTAACTGTATTCTTCTAAGTGTCGACACATCTCTTTTGTGTCGACACAACTTCTTGTGTTGAATCTGTCAAGTGTCGACACTGCTTCTTGGTGTCGACACAAGTCTTCAATATAGATTCTTCAGCTGAGTGTCGACACATTCCCTTAGTGTCGACACTTGTACTTAGAATATATTTGTAGATATTTCTGTTCTTTGCTAAGTGTCGACACAGCTCCTTGTGTCGACACTTTCTACAAGTGTTGAGTCTTTAGCTAAGTGTCGACACATTGTGCTGGGTGTCGACACTTACTTCAAGTGTTGATTCTTCTGGTAGTGTGTCGACACTTGTGCTGAGTGTCGACACATTCTTCAAATGCTGACTCTCCTGCATAGTGTCGACACATTGTGTTGAGTGTCGACACTTACTTTAAATGTTGACTCTTCTGTATAGTGTCGACACATTGTGTTGAGTGTCGACACATACTTTAAATGTTGACTCTTCTGCATAGTGTCGACACATTGTGTTGAGTGTCGACACATACTTTAAATATTGACTTCTCTGATGGTGTGTCGACACATTGTGTTGAGTGTCGACACATACTTTAAATGTTGACTCTTCTGCATAGTGTCGACACATTGTGTTGAGTGTCGATACTTGTACTTGGACTCTGCAGACTTTTGCTGAGTGTCGACACAGCTCCAAGTGTCGACACTTTCTGGTGTAGACACTGCTTCACTGGGTGTCGACACAGCTCCTTGTGTCGACACTTTCCGTCTGCACTTTTCTTCACTGAGTGTCGACATATCTCCAAGTGTCGACACTCTCTGTCTGGTGTCGACTCTTCATCCTAGGTGTCGACACAATGACTCCAAGTGTCGACACTGCTTGTCTGGGTGTCGACACAAGCTTTCTCAAGTGTCGACACTTTCCCTCTGGGTGTCGACACATGGACTTAGAAAGTTTTAGCTTCAGTCCAGTGAATACCTAACCTGCACAAGTAACTCAAACATACATCAAATACATCATGATGTATATCATTGAGTTGGGTGAGGCTTCTTCAAATCAGGTACATTTGACCAATGTACCCAACAATTGCGCACTAAAGCCAAGCAGTGGTTGGGTTCTCTACCGAGAGGATCCATCACAACTTGGGCTCAAATGACGGAAAGATTTCTTACGAAATACTTTCCGCCGGCTAAAACGGCTAAATTGCGCAATGATATCACTTATTTCTCCCAACTTGATTCAGAAATGTTATATGATACTTGGGAGTGTTTCAAGGAATTGCTTCGTCGATGTCCTCATCATGCAATTCTGGATTGGTTACAAATCCAAACCTTCTATAACGGCCTAAATTCTCAAACTAGACAACATATCGATGCCGCCGCCGGTGGAACGCTTAATAACAAAACACCGGCGGCCGCACAAGAGCTTATAGAAGGTATGGCTTTGAATACCTATCAATGGAGTACACCTCGGTCTAAACCACCTAAACCGGCCGGGATGTATGAAATCGAGACGGTTTCAAGTTTGTCTCTCCAGGTTGAGCAACTGCAAAAACAGATGATCGAGATGTCTGCTTCCTCGTCCAAATCTACCTGTGAGCCCCAATATTGGGAGCCTTCTACTATTGCCGAGCATGTGGATTACATGGGTAATCTGAATCGGCCACCTTATAATCCGGGTAATAATTTTGGCAATACCTATCACCCGGGTATAAGGAATCACCCCAACTTCTCTTGGAGTAATCCGGGGAACGCGGCTCGCCCGCCAAACACAATCCCACCTAGTTATTTTCCGTCACAAGCTCCCAAAGCTCCCAATCTCGAGGAGTTGTTCACTAAATATACGACTACAAATGATTCCAACATCCGGAATCTCACCGGATCTCTTCGAAGTTTGGAGACACAAATTGGGCAAATCGCTAAAATGCTCTCCGGTCGTCAACAAGGAGCGCTACCGGGCAATACAGAGCCCAACCCAAAGGAGCATACCAAAGCCATCACCCTACGGAGCGGGAAAGAGGTAACCACTTCTCCAAATCCGGTTGATATTTCTCCAATTCCGGTTGATACGGAGGTAATAATTTATCCATCTTCTCCTCCGCCTAAGCCTTCTACTTTTAATAAACCAAAAGCTTATCAACCACCTCTTCCCTATCCATCTAGAATGCAAAAAACCGGGTGGATGAACATCACGGTAAATTTTTGGACATGTTTAAACAAATCCAAATTAATCTACCGTTTTGTGAAATAATAGCACAAATGCCGAAATATGCCAAGTACCACAAGGATCTTTTATCCAATAAAAAGAAACTTGAGGATATCTCCACGGTTCAATTTAATGCGAAGTGTTCGGCAGTTTTACTTAATAAATTACCTAAGAAATTACCCGATCCGGGTAGTTTCTCCATTCCCTGTTTGTTTGGTGATTTATTAGTAAAACGTGCGTTAGCCGATCTAGGCGCCTCAATCAATTTAATGTCTTATTCTTTAGTTAAGAAGTTGGGATTAGGAGAACCTAAACCCACAAGAATGTGCATTCAATTGGCGGATCGGTCTGTCAAGCTCCCTATGGGGATCATAGAGGATGTGCTTGTCAAAGTTGACAAATTTATCTTTCCGGTAGATTTCATCATCTTTGACATCGAAGTGGACACCTAGGTCCCACTCATTCTCGGTCGCCCTTTTCTTGCCACCTCGCGCGCAATTATAGACGTTAGTAATGGGAAACTTCTCCTTAGAGTCGGAGATGAAGAAGTTACCTTTACTATTGACATGTCTATGAAAAACTCACTCTCAAATGACGACTCATGTTATTATTTGGAGGCTTCTCCTGAAGAAGACTCTTTTCTTTTTTCTGAAAAATCTTTATCTTCTATTGATCATGATGCCGATTTAGAACATTTAGATTTAATTGCTCATGAAAATAGTGATAATCTCTCGATCACGCACGCACCTATTTTTGAACTTTTAGAAATTGGTAGTGATCATTTGAAAACTTCTTATGATGAACCCCCCGAGTTAGAACTAAAACAATTGCCTGATCATTTTGAGTATTTATTTTTAGCGGAGGATTCAAAACTTCCGGTTATTGTGTCGGCCTACTTGACCGATGAAGAAAAAATTAAATTATCTCATACTTTACAACTTCATCGCCGCGCAATTGCGTGGAAGATCACGGATTTGAGAGGGATTAATCCCTCCTTTTGCACCCATAAAATTTTTTTAGAAAAACACGCTCACAAAACCATTCAATCTCAACGCCGGCTAAATCCTAACATGAAGGAGGTAGTCAAGGCCGAGGTAATAAAATTATTAGATGCGGGTATCATATATCCAATTTCGGATAGCTCTTGGGTGAGCCCGGTCCAAGTGGTGCCCAAGAAAGGAGGGTTAACGGTAGTGCCTAATGATAAAAAACGAGTTAGTTCCTACTCGAACCGTTACCGGATGGCGGGTGTGCATCGATTACCATAAATTAAATGATGCAACCCGTAAGGATCATTTTCCTTTGCCGTTTATTGACCAAATACTTGAACGGCTATCCGGGCACTCATTTTATTGTTTTCTTGATGGTCTCTCGGGATATTTTCAAATCCCAATCGCGCCCGAGGAACAAGAGAAAACAACCTTCACTTGTCCATTTGGCACCTTCGCTTATCGATGGATGCCTTTTGGTTTGTGCAACGCGCCGGCAACCTTCCAAAGGTGTATGCTAGCAATCTTTGACGAATTAGTGGAGGATATCATGGAGGTTTTCATGGACGATTTCTCTGTCTTTGGAGATTCGTTTGATTTATGTTTGGCAAACCTTTCCCGTGTACTCCAAAGATGTGAGGACACAAACCTAGTTTTAAACTGGGAGAAGTGCCATTTTATGGTACGGGAGGGTTTGGTCTTAGGCCATAAAATTTCTAGTAAGGGCATAGAGGTAGATAAAGCAAAAATTGAAACTATAGAAAAACTACCTCCCCCTTCAAATGTTAAGGCCGTTCGTAGTTTTTTGGGGTATGCCGGTTTCTATCGCCGGTTTATTAAAGATTTTTCTAAAATAACTAAGCCCCTTACCCACTTGTTAGAAAAAGACGCGCCGTTCATTTTTGACGAAAATTGTTTGCGTGCTTTTTCTCTTATTAAAGAAAAATTGATTAACGCTCCTATCATGATCGCTCCCAATTGGGAGCTTCCTTTTGAGATAATGTGCGACGCTAGTAGTTTTGCCGTCGGTGCGGTGTTAGGACAATGCATAAATAAAAACTTTCATCCAATCTATTATGCAAGTAAAACATTAACGACCGCACAGAAAAATTACACGACCACCGAAAAAGAATTATTAGCCGTAATTTTTGCATTTGATAAATTCCGCTCATATCTCACCTTGTCTAAAATTATTGTTTTTACTGATCATTCGGCTTTGAGATATTTACTAGCAAAAACAGATGCACAGCCGCGATTGATTAGGTGGATCTTACTACTCCAAGAATTTGATTTGGAGATTCGCGACAAGAGAGGAGCGGAGAACTTGGCGGCTGACCATCTTTCGCGGTTGGAGAACCCTAATTCGGGGGAGCTCATGGAGGAGGACATTGACGACACTTTCCCCGAGGAGCGCCTTCTCGCCATTCATAGGGCAATCACCCTCCCCACTCCTTGGTTTGCCGATTTCGCAAATTATCTTGTTGCGAGACTCCTCCCGAATGGTTTTTCTTATCAAGAAAAGAAGAAATTCTTTTCTGATTTGAAAAATTATTTTTGGGAGAATCCCTTTCTTTTTCGTGTTTGCGCGGACCAAGTAGTGCGGAGGTGTGTTTCTCATGAGGAAGGCGCACAAATTTTAAAGCATTGTCATGAGGGACCCGCCGGTGGGCACTATAAAGCTAATCGGACGGCTCGGAAGATACTTGAAGCGGGCTTCTATTGGCCAAGCATCTTCAAGGATGCTCACGCCCATGTAAGTCGTTGTGAATAATGCCAACGCTCAGGTAATATTTCCCGCCGTGATGAAATGCCATTAAATACTTTTTTAGAAATAGAGGTTTTTGATTTATGGTGGATCGACTTTATTGGACCGCTACCAACATCCTATGGAAACAAATATATTTTGGTAGCGGTCGACTATGTGTCACGGTGGGCGGAAGAGCAAGCCCTTCCCACTAATGACGCCCGAGTCATGACCCAATTTCTCAAAAAACTATTTTCACGATTTGGAGCACCGCGGGCAATAGTTAGTGATAGGGGCACCCACTTTTGTAACGCACAATTCGCTAAGATTTTGTCTAAATACGGCGTTACACATAGGTTAGCCACCCCCTATCACCCTCAAACAAGTGGCAAGGTAGAAGTAGTTAACCGTGAAATCAAACGAATTTTAGAGAAAACGGTTTCTACTAGTAGGAAGGATTGGTCGGTAAAGCTTGATGATTCTTTTTGGGCTTATCGGACCGCGTACAAGACCGCTATCGGTTGTACGCCGTACCGATTGGTCTATGGGAAAGTATGTCACTTACCGGTTGAGCTTGAGCACCGCGCCTTTTGGGCGCTTAAATTTTTAAATCTAGATGAAAATTTGTCCTCCGAGCTTCGGAAATTCCAAATTAACGAGCTCGATGAGTGACGCTCTTTAGCCTATGAAAGTAATAAACTTTATAAGGAGCGCACAAAATTTTATCATGATAAAAAAATTAAGCACCCTAAAGATTTTAAACCGGGAGACCATGTTCTTCTCTATAATTCGCGCCTTCGACTTTTTTCGGGCAAACTCAAGTCTCGATGGTCCGGCCCTTTTATTGTAAAAGAGGTGTGGCCCTATGGGACAGTGCTTATCTCGCACCCGGAACAAGGCGAATTTAAAGTGAATGGGCACCGGTTGAAGATATTCCTCGCCGGCGATACTACTAATGAGTACCGGGAGGAAATTAACCTCCCGAACCCATAAATGAGTGCCCCGCTTTGGTCGAGCTCAACGACCATAAACAAAGCGCTTGTGGGAGGCACCGCATGCTTATCTTTTCTTCTTATTTTTAATTTTATTTAAATTTTCGCAGGTTTGAAGGACACCTTTTTCGGCGTGACGATCGACGGAGTTGAGCGTCAAGTCTACGCGTTTCTTCAAGTCGGTAACTTTTGTTTTATTATCGTTTAGTTGAATCTTAAAAATATATATATAAAAAAAACAAATCAAAAGAAAAAAAAAAAAAAAAAATTTCTGCTCGTACACGCCTCTGTCACGGGCATGACCTATGGGTCACGGGCGTGACAGAGACGTGTTTAGTTCGTCGAGCGAAACCCGAGAGTGGTTTCGTCGAGCGCAGCTTTCCTTTCGTCTTTCGGTACTATCACGGGCGTGACCATCATTGGTCACGGGCGTGTCTAGCCCGAAACTTCGTTCGACGAAGTGAAGCTGGAAAATTTCACTTCCTGCCCAGTCATGGCCGTGACAGTTAGTGTCACGCCCGTGACGCTGGCGAGTCACGGTCGTGACTCGCCCGAAAAAAGAAAAAAAAAACCCAAACTGTTTTTTTTATTCTCGTTTCAGTTATACGCCCCAGGGTCACGGGAGTGATCTTGGGCCGTGTCATCGAATCCGAGGCGTGACCCCGGGTCAACGCCTCGGATTCCTTTGCGTTATTTTTTTTTAATGAGACACGCCCCAGGTCACGGGCGTGACCTGGGGCGTGGCCTTGGAATCCAATGCCAGCGCATTGGATTCCTACACCGGGCACGCCTTACACGCCCAGAGTCACGGGCGTGACTCTGGGGCATGACCAGCGAATCCAAGGCTGGCAGCCTCGGATTCCTTTTCTTTTTGTCCTATGCTTGTCACGCCCCCTGTCACGGGCGTGACAGGGGGGCGTGACCAACCCGAAAACCCTATAAATAGGGATTTTCCCCCTCTTCTTCCTCCGCACCATCCAACCCTTCTCTTCTCCCTTTGCTAACCCGAATCCTTCCTTCTTCTCCCTTCTTCCAAAATGCCTCGCCACCACCCTCGCTCCACCGCTTCCTCCTCCGAGCACCCCGTGGATCCCGCTGCAACGGAAGCCATGCTCCTATTTCAAAACCAAACCCAGCAGGAGCGCAGCGAGCGCCTACGCGCCAAACCCCTTGGCGTGTTCCGCATTTTAGATTGGGCGATCCTCGCCACATTTGGAGCTGCGGATTTGGTACGGGGATTTCTATCCACCCCTGGATGGAGTTCCATCTTCTCTATTTCCGAGCATGCCTTTCTTGAACTCACCATTGAGTTCTTGGCTTCATTCGAGTTCCGCTGGGCGGCCAATGACGACTTCATCGTCTTTCGCATAGGTGGGATGGTGCATCAGCTCACCATCCGCCAGCTCAAAGTCGTCATGGGCTTCTGCTCGGAGGCTTTTTCCCAATCTCCCGCATATCTCGATTTAATTACTGATTTCCCGACCGATGTCAACCTTCTCGCCTTTTGGGCGGAAATCAGTAGTGACACCGCCCCCTACACCCCAAAGAAATCCAAAGGCAGCCAACTCATTTCTCCCGCTTTACGTATTCTCCACAACCTCCTTACCTTCACTATTTCTGGTCACGGCGATAGCCACGGGGTGGTGACTCGGGCAGACTTACTATATTTATATAGTATGTTTTACCGGGTCCCCCTCAATCTTGGTTATCTGCTCGCAATTTTCTTTCGGCACCAGGCCGAAAATGCGAGGTTGGGAGCAGTGCACGACGGGAACTTCATCACTTTCCTCGCGAAGCAGCTCGGCATTTGGGATGCTCTTCCACGCCTCAGCTGCATCCAGACGCCGTAGGTCATCCAGTTCCAGACCCTTCAGGCCCTCGGTTTAGTGCGGCGACGTGATGGAGAGTTTGAGGCTATTCCCCCCGTAGTCGGTGGTGGAGATCTTCACCTTGATTACGGTGCCGGTCCCAGTGGCACTATTCACTCTCCCCAGATTCCTCCAACACCGCAGGACCCTTCTTCAGAGCCCGGCCCTCAGAGCTATTGGGATCGTCAGTTTGCGTCTCTTCACACATGCTTAGATACGATGCAGGCCGATTTTGACGCTCGATTTGTGAGTTTTGATAGTCGATTTACCACGCTAGCGACAAATCAAGCCTCCTTCATGGAACGTATTGAGCGTGAGTTTTCAGACCTCCGGACGCACTATCAGGAGCCGCGGCAGCATATCAATGAGGATTAGCCTGCTTTCTTTTTCTTTGGGATTGTAGACCGCCCTATTGTATCTTTTCTTTTTATCATTTTCTTTTCCTTTGTCATGTATCTTTTCTTTTTCGTAAAATAAAAAAATATGTTTTGCTTCAACTTTGTCTTCTAGGTACATTTTGGTGCTGCATGACCCGCTTCAGGGAAGTCTCCTATCTTTTCTCTTTATTTATTTATTTTTCATTGGGGACAATGTCTTGTTTAAGTATGGGGGGATATTTCTCAAGCAAAACATACAAAAAAAAGGATTTTATTTCTTTTGTGTAATTTTGTTTTTGCTTACTTTACAAAAATACAAAAAAATACAAAAATAAAAAATAGGATTATTTTCAAAATTAGGGAGATCTTTATTTCTCTATTTACTCACATGCGAAATTCTAGGTATTCAACTTTTACAAATGTTTAGAAAATTTTTGATGCTTTAATTGAATTTTGAATTTTGTAGTAGAACTGTTGGTCATGCTGTGTTTCTAGTTAAGTGCACATGTTAGTAGAATTTGAGTAGAATTAAATATTCAGCATACAATTAGGTTTTTTCTTTTTCTGAATGTGTAGAAATAATTTATTTTACTTCTACTTGGAAATCGGTAAAATCTAAAAATATTTTAGGAGAGTGTGTAGAAGTTTACTAGAGAGATATTTCGCGGATCAAGAAAGAGGTATTCTTTCTCGATGTCCAGAACTTGCCCACTAGCTATTCTCAAGACTTTACATAGGTTGAACTAATTAGTATGAAAAGGATTTAGGCATTTCTTTTGGCTAGTTTGAGCCTTTGCACCCTTACCTAACGTTTTACCCTTGCTAAGTCAATTTGAGCCTATACCCTTCCTTTTGTTATAGCTCCACCAACACTTTACCAAAGCCTAAAAAGCATCCTAATTACACACATAAAACCGAGCTTGAAATTATAGATAAAACCAGTTTATGTGTGATTAGGAGCCATTTTATTTTGGTGGCTTTTGAAAAAATATACAAGAGTTGTTCTATTTTTCACTTCTCCTCTAAAAAAAACAAACAAAAAAAGGAAGAAAAAAAAAACCAAAAAAAAAGAAGAAAGAAAAAAAAACAAAAAAAAGAGGAAGTTGAAAAAATATTCAACATATTGAAAAAAAACAAAGGAATTGGCGGAGTTTTTCAATTTATTTCTTTTGTGCAAGCTCTCTTTAGGTTTTGGTGTGTCTACCCATCGCATTTATCTTTGTTTTTCCAAACCAAAAACCTAAGCCTACATTCCAACCTACTTAAGTCCTACTGATTTGTGCTTATAAGTTAACCTTGTGCCGTGGCGAGAGTGTGAAAGGGCAAGCCTATGGCCATCGACATTGATGGATTTCTTTGAAGGGTATCCCGATCATCGATTTGTGCAATGTTATCTTAGCAAACACGCTACTTTCTCCCTAAACGTGATTCAAAGATTTATCGTGTTTCCATCTTTGAAGTAAAAATAATAAGTGGAAACACATTTTAGAAAATTAAAAAACTAATTTGTATGCTGAGTAGGTTCTTCTACAATAATAACTACAAGCATAGGCATAAAACTTCGCATTCTACTTCTTATATTCAATTTTCGTTTTTAGCGTTAAAATTTTTCTACTCTCCATGTAAAGTTGTTTGCTCGGGACGAGTAAACGAGTAAGTATGGGGGTATTTGATAACTCTAATTTTGTCCATGTTTTTATATTATTTTTATTTAATAACTAATTAGTTTATAATTATATTTTGTAATTTTATTATTGAATTTTTCTAATTTCTTATTTCAGGGCAATCTGGGCTGCAAATTTCAATTTGGAGTCTATAGGGTTGACCAGGAGACAAAACTGGACAAAAACTGGAAAATTTCAAATGTACACGCCAAAGTCACGGGCGTGACATACTGGCGTGAAACCGGCGCGTGGAAGATCTATCTGCCACGTCAATTAAAAGTACACGCCCTAAAGTCACGGGCGTGACAAGTATCACACGGGAGTGTACGCCAGGCGTGACATCCAGTGTTTGGTCCATTCTTCTAGTCAACGACAATTTCTATTTGCACAACAGGTCACGGGCGTGACATATTTGTCACGGGCGTGACTAACCCCGTGACATCCCGGCGTGCCGACTTAATGCAGCAGTTTCAGGCGCTGGGAGTTTTCTCAAGACACGCCCACGGTCACGGGCGTGACTATGGGCGTGACCCTTCCAATAACGGCCGGAGTTATTCCTGCCGTTTCTGCTTCCCGCCGTTTTTCTACAACCGTCAAGACACGCCCTAGGTCACGGGCGTGACCTAGGGGCGTGACCCACCAATTAACGACTTTTGGCGGTTTCGCGCCAACGTTCAGAGGACTTGAAGACGACAGTTCCAAGACCGATACGCCCTAGGTCACGGGGTGACCTAGGGGCGTGACCACCCAGCAACTTTTTCTATAAATTCCAGACAGCTTCAGATGCTGGGGAGGAGATTTTTGGGGAGCTTAATTCTGTTTTCTTTACTATTTTTCCTGCATTTTTAATTCATAGTGTAACCTTTATTTTCAAGTCGTTCTTTAATCATGTCTTTCTTTATGCTTTCATGTAATTCTCCCATCATGATGAGTAGCTAATTTTCCAATTAGCACTTGATCATGATGAACTTTGGAATAGAATAAAATTCTTATTTTTGATCTCAAATTAGCAAGCTTTCCACTTTATATACTTTGATTTATCTTTGATTTAAATTTTCTTCGAATTCATAAGTTGCAAATTATGTTTATTCGAGCTTAGATTCGTATCCTAGATTTACCGAGAGATTGTGGATACGAGTAGATCACTCAAGGATAAAGAGAGTTTCTTGCACCCCTCGAGAGAGGAACGCAAAATTCTTCCGCCTTGGAGTCAACTCCATTAGTGAGGTTCACCGCCTAAAGCAAGCTTAGGTCTTTCGACTGGCCGAGAGGTCTTAATCGATCTACCTAAGGTTAGTCGAGTGCGTATTCTCGAGAGAGGCGCTTCGTAGATTTGGAACCTCCGCGGTCGAAATTAATAATTTAGATGCTTGTGCTCTTTAATTTCGTGGATTTTATTCTAGCCCAAAGGGATTCCAGATCAAGTGACAGTCTTTTATTCATCGAATTTCTGCTCTTAATTTAACGTTTGTTTTCGTTTTTCGCAAAACCAATTTTCCGATCGATAAAATAATAGCTCTTCCTTGTGAGTACAAATACTCAACGGTCCCCGAGTTTAAATACGATATTTCCTATACTAAATTTCGATAGGTGCACTTGCCTAGTTGAGAGTTTAGTTTGGATCATTTTCAAAACTTATAAAATCTTCATCAGTCATCTAGCCCGTGACTATCGGGTTGGTCCTCCAAAGGTTGAGAAAGATATGGTATGCCTTAGATAACAATCAAATAGGGGATAGATCTGATTTACTCTAGAGGGGGGTGAATAGAGTAATTAAAATTTTGGTCGTTTTAAATATTATCAGAGTATTAAAATAAGTGATACCAATAGTAGTAATAGAAAAGTAAACTAAGCTAAACTAACACAGAAACCTAGGTTATCACAGCAAAGCAAGAGCAACCAGAAAATGATCAACCAGACGACACAAGAATTGTATTGTGGTTCCCCAAACTGGGTACATCCACTCTTCTACCACCCTGGTAGGAATCCACAAGCAGGTTTTTGATCAGGTGACTGTCACCACAAGATCTATTTCCAGGGAGATCTCACAACCCTTTGAGCTTTTCATCAGGTGCCCAAAAACCAAGAATAAACTTTTGAAGGGAGTTAATAAACCATTTGTACAGGAGGGGAGAGAGGTTTGATGGTGTCTTCTCTTTCTCTAATCAACAGAGAAGACTTAGTGGATTGATGTTGTCAAGAGCTCCTTTTAAAATCACTTGGAGCCTTGTTCGGGGTGTTGGTCTTCAGCCTTGTCTTGAAAATGATGTCCATGAACTTCTGACTGATAAAATGATTGTTGTCCTTGAATGTTCTTAGAGAGAAGTTGAAGAAGACTCTTGATATTGTTTTGTTGTTCTTCTTCAGTCTTCAGTAAGCACAAGGAGAAAACTAGATGTTTTCCGTACATGGAGAAGAAGTAGATGATCTTATGTATGCTTCTGTAAATATTCTCTTGTTGTTCTATGTCTTTTTTTTTGACTGAAAAGAGAAAATCTCTTTTATATATTCTCTGTCGAATTCTTTTTTGAATTTTTAATTCTCTACATTGAATGTTGATTGCCTGGAGAATGAAATACGGCTGGAGAATATTGACTTTAATGAGTTTCCCAACTGTCCTAATAAATTAAGCAAGCAATTAACCCTGATGAAGACCATAATTAATGCTGCCAATAATGACTATATTCAGGGGAATATATGCATTAATTACTAAGGAAATCACTGCTAAATAATATGGAATAAGGATAGAAAATAAGGAAAAACTCTAAGTCTGGCTTAGACAAAAATCGTCGACCTCTGAACAGATTTCATGGACCGGAGATCCAAGATCGTTGAGCTGAGAAATCCTGTTCGTCGACCTGAGCATAGCAAATTGCATTCTGCGAATAACCTGCCAATTCTGCGGTCCAAGTTCGTCGAGCAGAGAATCTATCTTCGTCGAGCTATGTTCAGCAAAAATAATTGGAAAGAATCTGTTGAAGCTGAACTCCAGAATTTGTTGACCTGAGCTCGAATATCATCGAGCTCAACTTAGAGAATGATTTCTGAGTTCGTCGAGTAGAGCATGACTTTCGTCGAGCTGTGTTCGACGAACGTCGAACTTATATACTGAACTTTGATTTCTTCTAAGTCTTGAGTCCACTAAGGTATTCTGCTGGCTGGTCCATCATGGTTGAACCTACTGACTTAGCCTAAACTCTAAGACTCAAACACTTGACCCTGGCTATACAATAGGGGTTAGAACTTAACCTAATTAGTGAACCTAGCTTAAATCCAACTAGGGATCCGACAATCTCCCTCTATTTGGGTGAGGTCACTAATAATATAAAAAGAAAATGATCACAAAGCAAAATAAATATATCTAGCAGAAAATTTAAAGATATCTAGCAGATATGTACATAGCAGCTTTGTGACAGTTATATCAAATAAAGTTCAGAAATACAAAACTAAACAAAATGTTCACTTGTTCTTCTTTGCCTTTCTTCTATCAGCTTTGTCAGTTTGCTCAGAGGGATGTGTGAATTTAATTTTTCTATTAGGATTGGCTGCTTCTCTTCTATACATTGTCATGTCAGCAGCTCCAATGATATTGATAGAGCTCTCTGTACGACAGACTATGGATGCAAATTCATGTAATCATCTTCATTGAAAAATGTATTTGCTTTATCACACATTTTCAGTTCTTCTCTCCTGTAGGATGACATAGTAGTGTTCTGTGATGAATCCTTCCCTTCAGCTTTGGCTTTGTTAATCATGGAGAGTCCAACTAATTCTTGAAATCTGGCTATTCTTGTAGTGGTTTCTTGTTTAGGATCTACAAATGGAATTGGTGGTGATTCTGGCCTTTTTGGACTGTCAACTTTATCACTTTCAGATACTTTCTTTTGTTGTTGTTGCTGTCTGCTACTGCTAGAATGTCTGTGCTGACTACTTCCATGAAATCTTGAAGATCTATCTGGTTGTCTTTGATAAGTTTGAGTGTAGGATGTAGATCTTTGAGAAATGCTTCCTGAAGCACCAGTAGCTGGAGGTGGAGGAGGAGAACCTCTCTAATTCCTTTGGGAAGGAGGAGGAGGAGATGACCTTTTGCTCTTCTTCCTGGCTTTCTACTCATTCTTGGATTGCTATATCCATGAGGGAATCCCTAGTTAAGGAATGATATTTTGAAGAATATAGTAGGGAGTATCATGGGTGGGATTTAACTTGGGGGCATCTTTAGGAATAGCTTTCCTTTTCTTAACAGCTTTCTTCTTTGCTTTTGAACTGTCAGATTCACCAGAATCATCATCTTTATCATCATCAGATGATCCTTGAGGATTGTCATATAAATCATCAAGTGCCTTCAGAATATCTTTGGAGATTTGTTTCTCATCCTGAGGCTGTACTGGAGGTCCTGCAACTTCCACATCTGCTTCAGCAACTTTTTCAGAAATTAACTTATTCTCTTCTACTATATCTGCCAGAATAATATCATCTAAGTTTGGTAAAGGACTATCATCCATCTTGTAGGTAGGTGGAGAGATAGCCTTTGGAGGAGAAGTAGCCTTAGAGGCTGATACTAGTTCAAGAACATTCTCAATGATATGTTCTTCTGTGAATGCTGGAACTGTAAAACTGGCCTTGAGTTGCTTAGCAACTACAGGACTTATTGGAGAAGTATAGGGAACTATAGCCATAGACTGTTGATAAGAAAAACTAGGTAGAAAATCTCTATAAACAAAACTAAATGTAAAGAATCTAAATTAACTGTGGGATTTAAAATGTAATCACCAACAGTATTTATTTTTTGTTATAACTATGTCAGCCATCTCTATGTCAGAATCTGTAAACAATTCAATTACTTCTACTAGAGGGGCTGCTTCTGCTGAATCATCAGTCATCTCAGAATTTGCTATTGCTGCTGCACAAGGGGGAACTAGAGCTTCTTCACAGAGCATCTCCCACTGACTGGGTTTAGAGGGTCCTGAAGCCAGTCCTCCAAAAGAAGGGACAGATGACAAGGCAACAATTCTGGAAGAGAGAGAGGTGTTGGAAGCAGAAAGAGGGGCAATAGCATTTGCTATAAGTTTCTCAAGAGTGGGAGAAATAAAGGCAAGAAGATCTTTTGTAATATAAAAAAAAATTTAGATATAGGGGTTCAGGAGCAGAGGAGGAGTAGGGGGTTTGATGTCCATAATTTGAACATACAGAGAATGCATTGGAGAAATCTGTGTGGGTGTAGTCTGGAGCAATAGATGGAATATCAGTGGGGATGGAAGGAATTTCAGTGGTAGAAGGAAGAACTGTGGTTGTGGGTGAGGAGATGGGTTCCTGAAGTTCGGAATTATGTGGAGATGGTTGTGAGGTAGATGGAATTTTAGATATATGAATGTGAGGTGGAGAATGAGGAGGTGGAGAATGAGGAGGTGGAGATGGAGGTAGTGTAGTATGTTCTGGAGATGGAACTGGTATTGGAATTGCTGTTGGTATATGTTGAATGTGTGTGGGTTGATGCTCAGGAGATGAAATTGGTGGAGTATGAGCTGCAGAAGAGGATAGTTGTTGTAGAGGAGGAGGTGAAGGAATGTTGGTGGAGGGAAGGACAACTTTTGGAGGTGGAGGAGTGGCTGTCACTGCCCTGGTGCTCTCAGAAGTACTGGAGGAGGAGGAAGCCATAGATGGCTTAGAAATGGTCCTTTCCCACCTTCCAAATAGGGCACATATCAGCCTCTTGGAAGCATTAATGAATGTAGTCTGGGAGACCAGTGATTCAGATGCCTTTTGTTGGAGGAATATGCCCAGTACTCTTCCAAAATAAACTTTCTTATTATTTTTCTTCTTAATTAAATCAAATAGAAGTTTTCCCCAGTTAACTACTTTCTTCTCAACCAGAGCACTCGTCACTAGAAACTGGTTCCTGGTGATATAGTCATGGGTGGTATACTTGCCCAGCAGAACCTTGTCGACAACATCAACCAAAGATTTATACTCAGATTATAAATTTTTCTTTAGTAGTTTATTTGGGCTTTCTCCAGTATGACCCATTTTTATCAACATGTTATCATATTCATCACTATCCATTTCAATATCCTAATTACCATTCAGCAAACCGAAAATCTCAAATAATACGGTGGGGGTTAAAGAAATATGATTACCGGATATGGTCCCTGTCATTGTATCTGCGTCTGGAGTGGTGGAAGTGAATACCCATTCTGGAATCTCTGTCGCAACTATCATTATTCTTGTTGTCGTGAAGTTCTTCAGATTCTATAACTCAAAGAGTTGCAGTATTTCCAAAAAGATATGGTTTGAATGTTGGAATGACTCAAAGTCAATAGTGAATCCCATATCGAACTTCATCACTGCCAAGGAACTTGCTGGAATCGCAATCGTTCGCCTGCAAAGGAAAATAGAGAGTTCAAGTGCAAAGGGAACAGAAAGGGCGGGATGGAGCACGAAGAAAACCTAGATATATGGTTTTCAAAATATGAAGCAGTAGACTCCGTCCGACGAAAGATAAAAAAATTCTTCGATCTGCATTCGACGAAATATTTTATTGACAAAAGAGTTTGTCGTTCTTAATCAGAAGAAGCGAAAACAATTCGTCGATCTCAGGTTGACGAAATGTTTTTGAAGAAATATCATCGATCTCCGTTCGATGAATAGAACTTCACACACAGAGATTTCATCGATCTCAGGTCGACGAATTTCACAAGAACTTTTCTCATTTTGTCGATCTTCGTTCGACGAACTGTGGCAAATTCTTCGACCACAGACAGAAAATTAAATTAATGCATCTCCATTGATCATACCTAGCTAATTCATAAAGAACAGATGTTTCTTCTCATCCAAGGGTTTGGTGAAGATATCTGCCTTTTGCAAATTAGTAGAGACAAAGTTGAGATTAATTTTATTTTTGTCTACACACTCCCTAATGAAATGATGCCTTACATCTATATGCTTGGTCCTACTATGATGCACTGGATTCTGTGGAATAGAAATTGCACTTGTATTATCACACAGTAGAGTTGAATTATTTAAATTGACACCATAGTCTAGGAGTTAGTTTTGAATCCACAGTATCTGTGAACAATAACTGCCTGCTGCAATATACTCAGCTTCTATTATTGAGCTGGACACAGATGTTTGCTTCTTGCAAACCATGACACTAGCCTATCACCAAGAAATTGACATGTCCCTGATGTGCTCTTCCTGTCTACTCTATATCCAGAAAAATCAGTATCAGAGTATCCAGTTAACTAAAATTCTTACTCAGTTGGATAGCAGAGTCATAGATTAAGGCAACTTTTTATATATCTTAAAATCCTTTTTAAGAAAATAAGGTGAGTTTTTTTTAGGGTTCACCTGGAACCTAGCACAAAGACATGTAGAAAACTTAATATTTGTTCTACTTACTATAAGATATAATAGGGACCCAACAGTGGACCTATATAATTTCTGATCTACATGTTTCCCATGTTCATCAGAATCAATTACAGCATTAGTAGCCATAGGTATTTTCTTTGCTGGAGCATCAGCCATCCCAAACCTTTTAATTAGCTCCTTAGCATATTTAGATTGGGATAAGAAGATGTCATCAGGTGTCTGCTTCACTTGGAGACCAAACAAGTATGAGAGCTCACCCATGCTACTCATTTCAAACTTTAAGTGCATAAGGTTGGAAAACCTTTTGCATAGTTTGAAATCTGTAGAACCAAATGTAATATCATCTACACATATTTGTACTAATAATATTTTATCATGATGGTGCTTAATAAATAAAGTCATATCTATTATGCCTCTAAAAAATTTATGCTCTAAGAGAAAGCTAGCTAAGGTTTCATACCAAGCTCTTTTAGTTTGCTTTAGACTATAGAGAGCTTTATGCAATTTAAAAACATGAGAGGGATAAGTAGGAGAAATAAAACCTGGTGGTTGTTCTACATAAACCTCTTCTTTAAGTTCACTATTAAGGAATGCACTCTTCGCATCCATTTGGTACACAGTGAACTTCTTGTGTGTTGCATAAGCCAAGAATATCCTGATTGCTTCCAGCCTTGCAACAGGTGCAAATGTCTGGTCATAGTCTATGCCTTCTTCTTGTCTATATCCTTGAGTAACTAGTCTGGCTTTGTTCCTTATGATAAGACCTTAAACATCAAGCTTGTTTCTGAATACCCATTTAGTTCCAATGACTACGTAGTCTTTTATTCTTGGAACTAAATCCCAAACTCTGCATCTCTCAAATTGGTTGAGCTCCTCTTGCATTGCAATAATCCAGTGTGGATCTTGCTCATCATCTTTAATGGATTGGGGCTCAATTTTAAATATGAAGCAGGCATGCATCATGTCCTGGTGGAGTTGATTCCTTGTCTGCACACCAACTGAAATGTCTCCAATCACTTGAGATGCAGGTGATATCTAAATTTGACAAATTCAGTAGAAGGATTTGGTTGAGCGATAGCTTGGGGAATTAATTCCTCTTGTGGAATTATAGTTGTTGGAGGAAGTTAAGCCACTTCCAAAATTTCTTCTTCACTCTCTTCAGCAACTTTTGGAGAAGTATGTGATGGAGCCTCTTGGGTGAGGTTTAAATCATCCAATCTCTCACACAAGTGAGGTACATGCAAAGTCTCATTGGTAGAAGATATCTTCTCCTTGTAAAAATGTTAGTTTCATCAAATGAAATATGAATAGATTCTTCTATTTTCATAGTTAATTTATTATATACCCTATAAGCCTTGCTTACTTGGGAATATCTAAGAAAAATTACCATTTCAGCCGTGTCTTCAAACTTTCTAATGTGTTTCTTATTATTGTTGTGAATATAGCAAATACAACCAAAAATTTGAAAATAATCTCCTTTAGGTTTCTTCCCTTTAAGTAGCTCATAAGGAGTCTTATTCTTAAGCTCGTGTATCAAACTTCTGTCCAGTACATAATTTGTTGTGCTCACAGCCTCTGCCCAAAAGGATAAGGGCAAATGAGCATCTGCAAGTAATGTGCCTACAGATTCAATTAGGGTTTCATTCTTCCTTTTAGCAACCCCATTTTTTTGAGGTGTTCTAGGAGCTGAGAAGCAGTGTCTGATACCTTCCTTCTTACAGAACTCTTGCATAAGAAGAGACTCAAACTCAGTACCATTATCACTTCTGATCAATGAAACTGGAGTAGAGTACTCAATTTATATGTTCTTGAGAAAATCTGTAAGAACCTTGAAGTTATCTGACTTAGATCTCAGAAAGAATACCCTAGTGAATCTTGAGAAGTCATCTACAATCACTAAAGTATAAGATTTCTCTCCTAGGCTTTGTACAACAATAGGGCCAAAAAGGTCAATATGTAGCAAGTGCAATATTCTAGGTGAGTCACTTTTATTTACAGATTTAAAACTAATTTTAGTTTTCTTGCCTAACTAACAAGCCCTGCAAAGACTTTCCTTCTTGTAGGGGAAAGAACGCAATCCTATGACAAGGTTATCCATAGAGAGTTTAGCAATATTTTCCAAGTTTACATGTCCTAATCTCCTATGCCAAAGGTCATTATTATTACTGGTTTGATTAAATAAACATATTTCAGATTTTGCAGACTTAAAGTTAACTATATAAATGTTTCCTACTCTTGTTCCTGTTAGAACTACTTGGTTATCTACTGAAGTTATAATGCAGGAAGTTTTATTAAAGGATACCAGAAATCTTTCATCACATAACTGACTTATGGATATCAGGTTGTGCTTCAGTCCATTTACATATGCTAGCTTCCTGAAGGTGACTGCTCAAATCTTAACCTTTCCATATCCTTCAGTCTGGCCACAATTGGAATCACCAAATATTACTTTAGCTCCTAACTTTGACTTGTAGTTGATTAGGTTGTCCTTGTTTCCAGTCATGTGTTTTGAACAGGTACTGTCCAGATACCACTGTTGCTCTGTGGTGGGACAGTCTTTCACCTGCAATGAAACAGATTAGTTATTCTTGACCCAGGTTACCTTGGGTCCTTCTCTCTTCACATAATTAAAACTGGAGATATAAGAAAATTCAAGTTGACATTTATAACCTAAAGGATGATATCTTCTAGGTGGAATAATCCATTGATTAAATTGATTAATGGATGATCTTGGTTGATTATAAGTTTTAGAAAAATTAAAGTTTCTGTTAAAGTGAAATGGGTTCGACGAATTTAAGTAAGTTCGTCGATCTGAGTTCGATGAATGGGGATGAGTTCGTCGAACTCCACTCAGAGAATGGAAATATTCATTCACTTGGCTCCAAAATCATCGATCTCGGTTCGACGAAAAATACTGGTTTTGTCGATCGTAGTTCAATGAATAATTATAGTGAAAGTTCGCATTCAGAGTTCATCGACTTGAGTTCGACGAACTGTACATATTTCATCGATCTGAGTTCGACGAAATCTATTGAACATTGTTATGATTAGGATTTTTCTTATTCTTTTTCTTATTCTTATTCTTTTATTTTAACTCAGTTTGTTTAACATTATTATTATTATCTATCTTTTCTTTTCCTTTTTCTGAAACAAATTTTATTGATGTTGACAAAATATTTTTCTTGATCAGTGGGGGTTGACTTGATGAAGCACCTAAGCTCAGCTTGCCATTTAGTCTGGCATTCACTGTGCATGTGATGTCCATCAACTTGATGCTTCTCCCATTTAGGGATACTTCAAGTTGTCTTGCCTCAGCTAATTCAGATTTTAATGATATGACTTGTGCTTGAGCTAAGGTTAATTCATCTTTCAGTTTAATGTTTTCAGAAATCAAGTTTTCTTGATCAGTTAATTTTTCCCTAAGAGCTTTAATTTCTTTTTCAGAATTAATTAAATCTATACATAAAGATTTAAATTCAGTTTTGAAATTTTTAGAATTGTAATCAAAAGAGGACAATACCTGATCTGCCTCAGATTCAGATGATTCTTCATTATCAAACTGCTCAGCTTCTGATTGACTGTAGGAGGCATTGATAGCCATAAGGCAAACTTCCATTGCCTTTGCTTCTTCTTCATCTTCACTGGAGCAGGAAGATGAGCATTCTTCTTCAGTGTCACTCCAGGTCTCAGCAACAAAGCCTTTCTCTTTTCTCTTATGCTTGCTGGAAGAAGGCTTGCTGTAGTGATGCTTTCTGGAGTCTTTTTCTCTACTTCTTTCCTTCTTTTGATTTTCTGGACACTCTGAAATGAAGCGTCCTGGTTTCCTGCACCCAAAGCAAACAATCTCTTTAGTGGGTGTCTTATCATACCTGGGTTTGTCATCTTGCCTAGATGACTTTCTTTTGAAGTCCTTCTTTTCCATCTTGTAGAATCTCTTGGCTAAGAGACTCAGAAGTTCTTCACTTGCTGTTGGAGCTTCTGATTCCTCTGAATCTTTGAAGGCTATGTTCTGCTCCTTTCTTGCTGGAGGAGGAGTCTTTTGCTCTGTAGCTTCTCTTGACTTTATTAGCTGCTCATAAGACTGGAGCTTTCCCAAAAGAGATTCAGTGGAAATCTCATTCAAGCTTCTGGCCTCCTTGATTGGCCATATTCTTGAATCCCATAAGCTTGGGAAGCACATGAGGATTTTTTTCATTCACTTCAGTGAGAGTGATATCCTTATCAAGAGTTTTTAGCTCATTGATGATTGAGCTTAATCTGTTATACATATCACTGACAAATTTTGATTCATCCTTCTTGAAGTTTTCATATTGTGAGATGAGGGTTGATCTCCTATCCTTCCTATCATCTGCTGAACCAGCAACCATCTAGTTGAGAGAGTCCCAAATAGCCTTGGCAGAAGTGCACTCAGCCACTTTTTGGAATATGTCATCTGACATAGTCTGTGCTAGAATGTTCATGGCCTTTGTATCTGCTATCTTGGCCTTCTTTTGAGCATCTGTCCACTCAGGTGGTGGAACAGCATGTGTACTTGAAGATGTAGTAGTAGTTGTAGGTTGAGTGGGACCTGTAAAAATAGAATTATATATGTCTTCATCAATAGAATTCATATAAATCCTGATTCTTGCCTTCCAGATTGCAAACTTGTTCAGATTGCAGACTGGAGGTCTGGTGCTTGCATAATTCTTGTTTTGTGCCATGCTGTGAACTAAACAGAAAAACTATGGAAAAAGAAAATCAGATCTATTAAGGATCTTTTAGTTCAAGTGTTAGCTTGTACAACCAAAGGAACACCCCTCTTATACCAATTGAAAGATCTGGTATGTCTTAGATACCAATCAAATAAGGGGATAGATCTGATTTACTCTATAGGGGGCTGAATAGAGTAATTAAAATTTTGGCTGTTTTAAATATTATCAAGGTATTAAAATAATTTATACCAATAGTAATAATAGAAAAGATAAACTATGCTAAACTAACGCAGCAAAGCTAAACTATCACATCAACCTAGGCTATCACAGCAAAGCAAGAGCAACACAGAAAATGATCAACCAGACGACACAAGAATTTTATAGTGGTTCCCCAAACTGGGTACATCCACTCTTCTACCACCCTGCTAGGAATCCACTAGCAGGTGTTTGATCAGGTGACTGCCACTACAAGATCTATTTCCATGGAGATCTCACAACCCTTTGAGCTTTTGATCAGCTGCCCAAAAACCAAGAATAAACTTTTGAAGGGAGTTAATAAACCATTTGTAGAGGAGGTGAGAGAGGTTTGATGGTGTCTTCTCTTTCTCTAATCAACAGAGAAGACTTAGTGGATTGTTGTTGTCAAGAGCTCCTTCCAAAATTACTTGGAGCCTTGTTCAGGGTGTTGGTCTTCAGCTTTTTCTTTAAAATGATGTCCAGGAACTTTTGACTGATAAAATGATTGTTGTCCTTGAATGTTCCCAGAGAGAAGTTGAAGAAGACTCTTGATATTGATTTATTGTTCTTCTTCAGTCTTCAGTAAGCACAAGGAGAAATCTGGATTTTTCTGTACACGGAGAAGAAGCAAATAATCTTGTGTATGCTTCTTTAAATCTTATCTTGTTGTTCTATGTCCTTTTTTTGACTGAAAAGTGAAAATCTCTTTTATATATTCTCTATCGAATTCTTCTTTGAATTTTGAATTCTCTGCATCGAATGTTGATTTCCTGGAGAATGAAATACGGCTAGAGAATATTGACTTTAATGAGTTTCCTAACTGTCATAATAAATCAAGCAAGCAATTAACCCTAATGAAGACCATAATTAATGCTGCCAATAACGACTATATTCAGGGGAATATATGCATTAATTACCTAGGAAATCACTACTAAATAATATGGAATAAGGACAGAAAATAAGGAAAAACTCTAAGTCTGGCTTAGACAGAAATCGTCGACCTCTGAACAGATTTCGTCGACCGGAGATCCAAGTTCGTCGAGCTGAGAAATCCTGTTTGTCGACCTAAGCTCAGAAAACTGTGTTCTGCGAATAACTTGCCAATTTTGTTGTCCAAGTTCGTCGAGCAGAGAATCTATCTTCGTTGAGCTGTGTTCAGCGAAAAAAATGGAGAGAATCTGTTGAAGCTGAACTCCAGAATTTGTCGACCTGAGCTCTAATATCATTGAGCTCAACTCAGAGAATGATTTCTGAGTTCGTCAAGTAGAGCATGATTTTCGTTGAGCTGTGTTCGATGAACGTCAAACTTATATACTGAACTTTGATTTCTTCTAAGTCTTGAGTCCACTAAGGTCTTCTGCTAGCTAGTCCATCAAGGTTGAACCTAATGACTTAGCCTAAACTCTAAGACTCAAACACTTGACCCTGGCTATACAATATGGGTCAGAACTTAACCTAATTAGTGAACCTAGCCCAAATCTAACTAGGGATCCAACAGGTTGAAAAGAAGACAGGAGCGTCATATGCTGACAAGGGAAAGGAAGTGGTGGAGTCCTCTTCATCCCAGGCGCAACCCCTACTGTATAACCTTGGTAAACAGGAGGCCATAAAGCAAAGTGACGTCGTCACAGGTACAAATTAAGATATTGGTTTATTGCTTTTTATACTTCATACATTGTGTGTAGTTTGTGCATGTTGTTTGTATTAGGCTTTGTCCTGAATCGGGACTGTTTAGTGAGTGCACTATTTGATATGGGTGCTTCGCATTCGTTTTTATTTGAGGACTTCATGTAACGGATTGGAGTGCCTAGTCATATGATGACAGATAATGTGATGGTGTTATTGCCTAACGGATGTGTAATGCTTGGATAGGGCTTGCTATGTGGAGGTACGGATAGGAAGTCGGGATTTTGGGTTGGATGCATCCTTGCTACCGATATCTGAGTTCAATGTGATCTTTGGTATGGACTTGCTTTCGAAGCAGCGTGCCTGTATTGATTGCACCTCAAAGGAAGTCACACTGGGTTAGAATACTGAGCTTGAGTCTAAATTCGCTTGTATGTGAGGAGTGAGCAGGATCTTGATGTTTGTTCTCCCAGTCGTCGACGCTGTTCGGAAGGGCACGGAGTTATTCTTCACGCTTATATAGGTTGTTGAGCTAAAAGCCAGTGTGTGAAATTCTGATTGTATCGGAGTATGTTGATGCATTTCTTAAGGATATTCTTTGGATATCGCCCCAGCGGGAGATTGACTTCTCTACTGAGCTGGTGTTAGGTGCGAAAGTTGTGGCCCATTCACCATATCGTGTAGCACCAAAGGAAATAGCGGAACTAAAATTCAAGTTGTAAGAGTTGTTAAAGCAAGGCTTTATAAGTCCAAGTATGTCACCTTAGAGCGCGGCGGTCATCTTCGTGAAAAAGTAGGATGGTAGCTTGCGTCTATGTATTGATTATAGAAAGCTAAACAAGCTGACGGAGAAGAACAAGTATCTGATTACACGGATTGATGAATTGTTCGATCAGCTAGTTGGGTCAACGGTATACTCAAAGCTCGATTTGAAGTCTGGCTATTACTAGTTGAGAAATCAGGAATGTGACATTCCTAAGACAGCGTTTGGAACACGCTACGGTCATTACGAGTTCACTGTGATGCAGTTTGTGTTATGTAATGCGCCATCGGTTTTCATGGATTTAATGCACCGCACCTTTAGAGAGTTCTTGGATTTATTCGTGATCGTCTTCATTGATGACATCTTGGTGTACTCTCAATTTGAAAAAGACCATGCGAACCATTTACGGATGGTGTTGCACACCCTGAGAAGAAACAAACTCTATGTCAAGTTCTTCAAGTGTGAGTTTTGGCTGACGTCGGTGGCTTTTCTTGGCCATGTGGTTATTGGAGAAGGTATAGCAGTGGATCCGGTGAAGATAGTTGCAATATAGGAGTGGTCGGTTTTGTCTACCATAGCTGAAATCAGGAGTTTCCTTGGACATGCGGGCTACTACAGGGGCTTTGTAGAATTTTTCCCGGATAGCTTTACCTCTCACCACAGTGATGCGAAGAGATCAGAAGTTCGTTTAGACATCGGAGTGCCCGCGAGCTTTTAAAGAGTTGTAGAGTTGTTTGACCATGGCGCTTGTTTTGACGTCGCCATATGGTACAGACGGCTATGAGATTTACAATGATACATCAGGGAGCGGCTTAGGGTGCGCTCTTCTTCAATTTGGAAAATTGATAGCTTATGGCTCATGACAGCTGAATATGCATGAGATAAACTATCCTGTCCACGACTTGGAGTTGGCGGTGGTGATTTTTGCACTTAAATTGTGGCGTCACTATTTATATGGCGTGAAAGTGGATATATTCATGGACCATAAGAGCCTGAAGTATCTATTGGATCAGAAGGATCTCAATATGTGACAACGAAGGTGGATGAAGTTCCTCGGGGACTCTACACCTTTGATATTCATTATACTCCTGGGAAGGGAAATGTCGTCGCAGATGCCTTGAGTCGTAGGACTCCGGCAAAGGCAAGTTGGTTACAGATGCATGATGAGCGTCTGATCCAGGAGTTTGAAGCTTTAGAGATTTCTTTTATTGACAATAATTCCACTGCTAATGCATGCCTGAACTGGACGGAGGTACACTATTTCCTTGGAGATAGGGTTCGACGAGCAACGAAACTTAATGAAAGTCTACAACGCTATGCAGTGGATGGGTCAAATACCCAGTTCTCTTGGGATGGCGGCCTTTTGCGGAAAGATGGTCATTTGTTCATCTCAAATATCGGTAAGCTAAAAGAAGAATTGATGTATGAGGCTCACTTCACAAAGTATTCAATTCACCTAGGGAGCACAAACATGTACAAGGACATGAAGAACCTATTCTGGTGGCCAAGCTTGAATAAAGACATAGCACATTAAGTGGCTAATTGTCAAACTTGTTCCTTAGTGAAAGCAAAATTTCAAAAGCCTGGAGGTTTCCTGAAGTCGCTACCTATTCTAGAATGGAAGTTTGATGACATTTTGATGGATTTCATGCACGGTTTGCCGAGATCGCAGCACAGGAATGATTCTCTTTGGGTGATCGTGGATCGGTTGACTAAAGTGGCTCACTTCATTCCGAACAAGAGGGACAATTCTGTGGAAATCCTGGCTAAGCTCTACGTCAAGAAAATAGTACGATTGCACGGTGTGCCCCGTAGCATCATAAGTGATCGAGACGGGCGCTTCACTTTGAATGATTGGAAGCTAATCCAATAATTATTGGGGACAAAACTACAGTTCAATATGGCCTTTCATCCTCAAACAGATGGCCCGACTGAGAGGACCAACAGAACGATGGAGTATATGCTCCGGATGTGCGCCTTGGATTTCGAGAAGAGGTGGGAAGACCATCTATATATGGTAGAGTTCGCCTACAATAATAGCTATCAAGCTTGCATAAATATGACACCTTTTGAAGTTTTGTATGATAGGAAGTGTTGTACACCATTAGCATGGACGGAAACAGGTGAGTAGAAGTTGTATAAGCGTAAGGAAGTCGAAGAGACTAATTTGACGATACGATCTATCCGGGTGAAGGCTATTGATAGCTGATGAGTCTGATTTATATAGGGTTTTTCAGACTCATCTGGGCTTATTATCTTGCTTGTGCACTACCTTTTTAGTAGGAAAAGTCGTATATTTGATTAGGGCTTCACTTAGCCAATAGTGCATTGTTTTGGCCCAATGTGATGTGTGAATGCGCACTCTTGTGTTGAGGGTAAGTTTTTTGAGCTCTTAGCACTTGTTTCTTCTGATTTATATAACTGTTTGGGACATTTGGGGGCTATGCATCAGTTGGATTTATTGTTATGCTGGTGGTCGAGATGTCCGGAATTCTATTTCCAGCTCATGTGTAAAACACACAGTCGTGCGAATTTCTTCGTGCACTGCTTCAGCGTAATCGTGCGTTATACAAAGCAATCCTGGGGACATCTGATCTACCCATGCGTTTTGTTCCCGCACAGTTTCAGCCAAATTGTGCGAGAAGGAATCGAACGTTCTGCATAATATTCTCAGAATTCTAGCTCTCTGGGTTTAATCGTGTGTTTTCCTTCACACACTGTCACACGCGGCCGTGCATGAGTAAAACACATGGTTCCTCTTTGTTATCCTGTTTTCCAGCGCTCTGTGGTTACCCGTGTGTTTTCCTTCACACAGGGGCATGCGCGCATGTGCATGAGTAAAATGCACAGGTCAGCTCATCTTCCTCGCAGGCGATTATCTGTGCATTATTAATGCACGGTTAATGCACGATCGTGGGCTAGACCGTGCGGGACGTTTTTTCTGACATGCTTTTATTTAAGCGCAGATTTTCTTCAAAGGAAAGAGAGGATCATTTTACAGTCGCGCCTGCTGCCGTTTTACGGCAAAACTCTGTCGTTCCTCCTCCACCCTTCATCTTCCACTAAGGAGAGAAGCTCCGTCCATGCTCGTGAAGCTTACCTCTCGATGGTGCTTGCTCTCGGCCTTCTCCTTCACTTCTTAGCTCTATTGCAAGTTTTGATGCCATAGCCATCAAGCAAAGGGAAGCTTGCAACCTTCTTCCGGATCATGACACGAAGAAGACGGGTCCATCAGAGGGTAGTGACAGCCTTCTTTACCCCGAACGTAGTTGAGGACTGAGCTTGGACGTGGTCTGACAAACCGGCGATTCCTTCCACGACTCCACAACTAGCCTTCAGATTCGATCAATTTCTTGACTTGTTCTTGCTTTATTTTTGTATATGCACGGTTAAATCTTCATATGTAGATGATGTTGCACTTTAGTTATAAGCATTATTTGTTTCATATCTCTATGAATCTTTACTGTTTTTCTGCTTTAGTTGCTTGAACAGCGCCCATATTTCCACCCACCACCATAGTGAGTATTGCCTCACTAGCGATCGCTAGAGGAGAGCGTTGCGACGAGTTGTTTGTGACCCTCAATCCGCTATTCTACGTGTTCCCTCCGACTGCCTACAACTCCATTCCGCTGAGCGAAGTAGCGCATAGCGGTCTGCATAGGAGTAGATTTAAGTAGCTTTTATTTTCTTGTTTCTAAAACCAAACCCCTTCATAACTTCGACCTAAGGACTTCAATCTCAAGTCCTTGAAAGACAACTCCACCTTGCGGTGTTACTTGAGAGATTCGATACTTGGGAAAGCCTCCCCATTTTATATTACTTATGCGAGCGGTACACTTGCCGTAAGCGCATCAAGTTTTTGGCGCCGTTGCCGGGGAACACAGTGGTGTGAGTTTTCTGAAAGGAAGTCTTGTGATTGTTGTTTTTTTAGTTGCTTACCATTTTTGTTTATTTCTTTTTTGTCCCTTTTTTGATTTTTGGTTTAGAAAGCGGGTTCGTGTTATTTTTATTTAAAGTTCTGTTGCACCCTTTTGACAAATATTTTTGTTCGCAATGTATTCTGTAGCTGCGTGTCGTCTCTGTAACGACTCCATCCGTTCATAGGTATATACTAGAAGGTCCGATCGGGGCCCCACAGTATGCACCATAAAACAGGCGGGGAAGTCACGGAGTGATACCAGAGTTGTGCATCCTAACTCATTGCATTCTAGCGGAAGCCTATAATATGGAAACTGAACTCACACACATGAATGTCCACCATATAAAATCTCCACATTTATATAAAACATGAATGTCCAAATACAAAGTCAGTTGGCCTTATGGCCTTACAAGGCTTTACACAATAGTGGCCTCAAACATTGGCGTGCAATCCGGCCACATATAAACAAACATAGCATTTAGTTTATCCTTCAAGGGCTAGCAGTGGTAGCAGCAACAACAGCAGCATGGCCTTCAACCTTTATGCATCCTGCTTGGTTCTCCAGCACCTGCACCGGGACATCCCACCCAACGATGGTAAACAAGGCAACAGTCGGCATTCAGCTGACCAAATTATAACGACCCTACCCCTTTCCCGGGGCAGTGGCATTTCTTCAATGTAAGGACTCCATCTGTTCACAGGTATAAACTAGAAGGTCCGGCCGGGGCCCCACAACACATACCGTAAAACAGGCGGGGAAGTCATGAAGTGATACCAGAGTTGTGCATCCTAACTCATTGCATTCTAGCGGAAGCATATAACACGGAAACTGAACTCACACACATGAATGTCCACTATATAAAAGCTCCACATTTATATAAAACAGGAATGTCCAAATACAAAGTTAGTTGGCCTTATGGCCTTACAAGGCTTTACACAATAGTGGCCTCAAACATTGGCGCGCAGGTCGGCCACGTATAAACAAACATAGCATTTAGTTTAGCCTTCAAGGGCTAGCAGCGGTAGCAGCAACAGCAGCAGCAAGGCCTTCAGCCTTTATGCGTTCTGCTTGGTTCTCTAGCACCTGCACTGGGACAGCCCACCCAATAGTGGTAAATAAGGTAACGGTCAGCATTCAGCTGACCAAATTATAACGACCTTACCGCTTTCCCAGGGCAGGGGCATTTCTTCCCTGCAGGCATAGCAATCTCATGCATATATATATTCATCACATATTATGCACTCACGCACAAATATTCCATCACAATCGTCAGCCACACGGCCCGACGATCCGTGCACTCAGGACACATTCTTGGTGTACCGACGAACCAGGGTCCCACCACCATATCAGGGTCGCAATTCAACGGTAATAATTGAGCATTTTACTCCATGGTGTACAGCCGGAGATTTTAGTCTTAATGCACCGGGATTGGCCCATAGTCCCCCATTGTGTCATGACGCGGAAGCCTTAGACTCTTGTTATGCACTCCAACAGACCGCACCTTCAGGTCTCACGTCGAACGAACATAGCGCAGGTGGGATCATCCACCCCCCGTTGCTCAAGTCGCCTTGCCATCACCGAGTACAACATACTCGCGACTAAATAAAAGGCGCAAGTCGGTTTCACCTTACCCGTTTCCTTTAGGTGAGCTCATCCGCTCACACATAACCAGTCCATTCTCACGGAACTGTCTTCACATTTATCGGTTACCTAGGAGCCACGCCTCACGTTAGCGACAGAACTCAATTTCCATCCCTAAGCTTAACCGTGCATTCACAGCATTCACTTGAGGGTATTTTCCCGGGCTGCCAAGCTAGTAATTCCTGCTACTCCCCTTCACAGGCACAACCCATCAAGCATTCCAAGCATCAAGGGTATTTTCCTGGCTTACCATGCCAGTACTTCCTGCTACTCCACTTCACAGGCACAACCCATGAACATCAAGCATTACAAGGGTATTTCCTGGACTTCCAATCCAGTACTTCCTGCTACTGCCCTTCACAGGTACAACCCAATAGCACAAGTATTATACGGGTATTTTCCTGGACTACCACTCCAGTATTTCTTTCTACTATCCTTCACAGGTACAACCCGTCGACTCTGAAACTACACATTTATCACAAAGTCTTCTCCGGATAGTATATGCAACATCACCAATCCAGACCAACATGTCTAGATGGGCTTCACACTGCATGTCTATTTCATACTCCATTTCCGAATCTATATGCCAAATGATTGGGGATTCCACAAATCAACCCAAAGGACTCCCATAATCAGCCACCCACTGGTGGGGGAATCATGTGCATATGCCAAAAAGGAAGCCTTCACATGGCTAGGAAGAAAAGTCATTACCCTTGAAGACCGCTTCAGAGCCATGGATTCCTAGCCGGCTCGAAAGTACCGCAACAGCTTTTCCTCCACAACGCTGGCCTCAGATCTCTCGTCAGAACTTCGCAACACCACCGGTGGCCGGCTCTCCTTCTTCCTCCTCCTTCTTCCTCTCTCTCTAGGTGTATGGAAAGAGAATGGCAATTATCAAATGAGTTGTTCCAACTCATTTCTCGGCCTTAAGGACACAGGGAGGAAGCTCAGCCATTGGATCCCAGTTGAAGGAACGGACGACCATGATTTTGCCACAAAATCTCATTTTTTTTCCTGACACAGCCTGTGATATGCCTGTGTCCCAGGCTGTGTACCCTAAGCGGTGCTCAACCGACTTATCTAGACCATTACATGCCCATGTGACATGCCCGTATCACGGGTCGTGTCACCTGACACGCCCGTGTCATAAGTCGTGTACCCCATGACACACTCGTGTCGTGCCCGTGTTCACCTGGCCTCAATGCCTTGGGCACATCCAGAAAATGATACGGCCTGGGACACGCCTGTGTCCCAGGTTGTGTGCCCATACATGACACCAGACATGCCCCAGCTCAACTTCGTCAAGCTGAGTTCATCGAGCAGACGGGGACACGGCCCCTGACATGGCCGTGTCAGAGGGCGTGTGCCCTCATTTTCTGTCGAACGGATTTTTCGTCGAACACTCTTCGACTGCTCACCCTAGCAGGACACGCCCGTGTCCCAGGCCGTGTCACCCAACTTTTTCCAATCCTGGGATTTGGGGTGTTACAGTCTCTATGACACTTTGCGCCCATACATTGATGCCGTGGTTCTTTAAAATGTTGAGCATTGTATTAGGTGTTTGCTATGACAAGGTATAGGCCACATGTTGAAGGATGTCTCTCGTCTGTGCAATCCTTCTCCCTCTGAGGGTGTGTGCGCAGCAACATCCCATTTACGGAGGACTACTGTGGACAGGTACCAGGGTGTTGTCGAGCCCATACACTTACATCGCACATCTTGCTCGTTCTTTGCCCGTTTTGATGACCGAAGAATCTCTTGCCACATACAGATCTTACATGGGTCCCTCGCTCCCTTTTTATGAGCTTCCCTTGAGTGATGATGATCACTCTAGTGGTAGCCAGCAAAAAGAGGATCAGGAACACATGGGCGCTCCTGTACGGGAAGTAGAGATTGTTCCTGCCGACATGGAGGTATCACTGGATGATTTTACGATGGGGCCTGCTCATTCAATGCCAGGTTTTGAGGGAAGTTTTGCCCCTCCGCAATTTTTGCTTGATAGTGCTACTCCTTTTACGTGTGAGTCGGATGGTGATGTTGTATTCATGGGTGATTCGGTGTCTGAGGTTGCGTCAAAGTGGGATGAGGACTTTACTAACTCCGACGGAGAATGTGGATCTTCGGAATGCTATAATGCACCCCGGTGGGATGAGGAATATCCCCTTTCTGATGCGGAGGTTTGCACCTCCTTATTGGATGAGGCGGTCCCTCTTACCACCGCGGACCTCAAGTTCTCGGACTCCCCCCAATATGACTTATATGATACCGATAGTGATCTGTGCTCGGATCCTGCTGAGAGTGATACCGGGATCACTCTCTCGTATTCTATGTATTTTAGTTTTTCCTCTCATTTATTACTTGACCACCCTTCATTATCTGAGCCTGTGCGGGTTGAGTCTCCACAGGTATGTTGGGATGACGATAAGCCTTGTGCTCAAGCTGTCGGCTAGTGCATCTGCTTGTTTGAGAAGGTTCCAACCTCCTTCGCAGTGGAAGCCACTGTCGTCGCCATCGCCTCCTGCGGACCTGCGGTGGACGATGCCTTGCTAGGCAAGGATTTAGCTTGTGAATAGATTAGTGAGGACCAGTTCTCTGCCTCTTCTTATTTCTTATTTCCTCTACCTGAGTTGGGCAGGTATTATTATTTAGGTAGAGGGGTAACTACATTATCGTCGTATCGGTACTCACTACCGCAACGGATATTCAGCCAGTTAATTGTGCATCTTTTATTTCATAGGCCCATTAGCTAGAACTTTTTGTTATCCAAATAAGTCATGCTGGGTGGACAATACCCCAGTACTTATCTAGGAGTAGACATAGTTAGTTATTTTTACTGTTTTAAAAATTGCTTTACGTGTTGTATAGCTTTGGTTAAATTTGATATTGCAATAGTGTATACAATTGTTTTGGAGCTCTCTTGCATTTTTGTCGTTCCCTTGCGCGATGGAGTGAGTAAAATATTTGCCAGTTTAGCTTTAATCTTTCTCACATCTTCTGGTATGCTCATTTGCTGAGTATGGGGTAACCTCTCCCCCATCTTTTATTTCATTATTTTTATTGCAAATCTTGTGATAAGTTGCTTAGATTAAGTCAGGTGGGGGAGAGACTCGAGTTGTTAACCGCTCACGTGCACATTCCACTTGCATACTAGAAGCTTTTATTGTAATATCATTTACATTTGCAACACACTCCACAACACCCACTTGACAACGCGTACTTAAGCACTTGCATGTGTCGAGCTTGTTTATCACTTGTGCGTAGAATAAAGAATGTTGTGTTGACTTAGTATTGGGTGATGGAGTAAAATGTTGACTCCAAGAGTGTTCCTAGGCATGCACTCATGCTTACTTAGAGTCTGTGTAAATTAAAATTCTTTATATGCTTATAGTTTCTATTTTTCTATTATCGTAGATTTTTATTACGGTACTCTAGTGTGAGTGTAACGCCCCCGATTTTTCGATATTTGGTTTAATTCATTATCTGGGGTGTTTATGACGTCAGGGCATTACGTTGACGTGTTTTTGGCATTTGTCGTTGTTAGACTGTGGTTTTAGATCTTAGGTTTTCTGTGTGTGTGACTGTGTTTATCCTGTTTGCAAGATTTCCTAGCGAGCTGGGTCTATTTTGGTGACTCAGTGGAGCGCCTTTGGAAATCCTTGTGTTTTGTCTTCGGTAGGTGTTTACCCGAGTTTGGTTCATCGAATCTTAATTTTGACTGCGTTGTTGGTTTCGTAGCATCGGTATTTAGCTATGGTGTGATTCTCATAAAAGTTCGGGTAAGTTTGGTTTTCGGGTCGTTTTCACGTTTTATTTAATTAATTATGTTATCATATAATAAAATAATTGGATAAAAGCAGTATAAATAGAACCCATCATTTTAGACTCTATTCATTTGTCTCCCTCGTGAAACCGTCGGCTTGTTGCGAAAGAATGAGAGCGGCGGACTTTCCAAAGCCTTTGGTCGCCGATTTCTGGAGTTTTAGTGCTCGATTTCTTACTGGAGAGTGGATCCGGTAGATCTCGCCTAGATCTACGTTTCTGCGGGAAGCTTTTCCAGTTTCTTGGATTTTTAGAGTTCTAGGTAGGCGGTTTTGACCCTCTTTCGTCCTCAAAAGTTTCATGAAGTGTTGCTCCGGAAGTTTTGATTAGGAGCGTTTACGTGGCTAGATTGGCAATTTGAGATAAGTGGTGACTTCTTCCCCTTGCCAAGCTTGTCTTTTCCTTGTATATTTCTTTTCCATATTATTCTTCCCTGTGTAGTTTTTTTTGTTGGGAGTAGGGTTAGATCCGGCCTTTACCGATCAGCTTTATGGTATTATTTTTTTCGGCCAAGTTCAATAATCATATCATTCAATGTATTAGCTTCTTGGAGTAGTTGTCAGTTTGGAGTGGTCAGCGTTCGTCGAACTGAATCTAACTCGTCGAATGGAGTTCGACGAACAATTGAATTCGTCGAACGGAGTTCGACGAGCTGAGGAATTTTGTCTAACGGAGTTCGTCGAGTTGAGGAATTTCGTCGAACGGAGTTCGTCGAGCTGAGCCATTTTGTCGAACGGAATTTGTCGAGCTAAGCCATTTCGTCGAACGGAGCAAGATTTGCTGAGTAAAACACTTAGGTATTGAGTATAGCACTTAGGCATTGAGTGTAGCCTTAGCACTGAATCCAATTTCAAGCATAAGTCCAAAAGCGTTGAGTGTGTTGAGTGAACTCAATGCGGCGTTGAGTGCACTCAATGCGGCGTTGAGTATGTTGATTACTCTCAACACCTAGCTGAGAGGTCTGCGGCGCTAAGTGTTAAAGCATTGAGTGTGTTGAGTGCACTCATCGTGGCGTTGATTGTGCTGCATACACTCAACTTCATCAGAATTTATTGCTAGGTCAGAAGGCTTTGAGTGTGCTGCCTAAACTCAACGCGGCGTTGAGTGTGCGGTATACACTCGATGCCATCATGAAATCTTGGAGTCTAAGTGTAAAAGCGTTGACAGCATTGGCTCACTCAACGCTGTCACTTTTTTTAGGCAAGTTAAGTAAAAGCGTCGACAGAGTTGGCTCACTCAACATCGTCGCGCTGTGTTTAAGCGTTGAGTGAGCTGAAATCACTTGACTCCATTGCCCGTTCTTGCTGTTGAGTTTAAGCGTTGAGTGAGCTGAACTCACTCAACGCCATCATTATGATGTGTTATGGTGTCGAGTGCGTCGAGTGCGTCGACTGTACTCGACGCGGCGCCGAGTGTACTCGACACTTTTTCCATAGTTTTGGGTCCTTTCACCGATTTGACGTGTATCACTAAGGCTTAGTCTTGCCAAGCTAGACTCGTTGGTTTTCTGCCGAATTTGTTGAGTTTGGGTTTATGGGTATTTGGATATATGGGGTTGGTTGTTTGGCTTATTTTTGTGAATCATTACATCCGGGCATGTTTGGGTCTTGTTTTTGGGCTGTTGGGTTGTGTTGGATCAGATGGCCACCACCGCAGTCTCGTTTTTTAGATGTTTGAGTCTGTTAGTTCGGGTTTGACCGGTTTGGTACTGACTCAGATCTGGTTATGTTACGGTGTTAATGATTCACGTGTTTATTGAGCCTTTGCCCCGTTTTTTTTTCCTATGGATTAATCTTATTTTGTTTCTGCCTTTCCTCGCAGATTATTTCTGGAGTATAACTCTGTTCGCACTTGGTGAAAATTTCATTACCTTTTAACTTTATAAGTTAACTTTTTGTTCTAAATCTCTAGTTAGTTCGTTGTGTTTTATTTTGACAGCTATTCAGATTTGGGAATAGTAATCTTGCTACTCCTTGTTTACTGACTGTTTGTTTGCCACTTGTATTTTTCTTACTGAGGTACTCTTTCTTTGAATGCCTCAAGTTCTGAGCAGTAGCCGATTGAGCAGCTAGGTTTGGTGATTGCTTGTGGACTGTAGTGTTGGAGAGGTTTCCACTACCTTAAGAGGTAGTTCCTTGTTGTTTTCTTTTTAGTACAGACATTCATACTGACCAGTGGGTTCGTGTCAGTTTGTTGACGCCCACTGGTGGTTTTCTTTAGAATTGCTGAATACTCTGCTAAACTGCTAGTTTTGCCTTTTGTGATTGTTTTTAAATGCTTTTTGGAAATGTTTAATGCTAGGTTGCATGTTAGGTATTTTCACTTGTAAAAGCATTACTACTTGTACTTCATACATCACATATTTTTAAAATTAAAATATTATTTTCTAGCTAACGTAAAGACTTTTTATACTTATAAGAAATTTAGAGTCTTACATGTCATGAGTAGTCTTTTGGGGATGTTTATACTCATGTAGGGTGTTAATCAACATAACTAAAGTATTTTCCGCAGCGTATAACTATATTTTTACTCGTGGACTAGGTTATCCACTATGCCGATGGATACGACCATCCAATTTAAACTGGTTTTTACTTAATAACTTATGGATTTCATATAAACTGTAGAGTTTGGGGTTTTGTCTGAGCGCCTGCAGTTATCCCCTACACGGCGTTGCATCATGGTGCGAATTTTCTCTTACTCTGATATAACTTAAATGTTGAGAAAATGTGGGTTGTGACAGTTGGTATTAGAGGGAGGTTGTGATAGTTGGTTGAGACAGTTGGTCGAGCAACCTTCTTTTGTTAGTGTTAGTTGTCTAGTGTCATTTCATACACACACCGATGTGTCATCAGTACGTATTGGCTGAAGCATGAACACTACACTCATAGCATAATAAGAAGTATATGAGGCATATTATGTAGTATGAGATGCATAACATTTGTTTGTATATGGATCTACCATAGGTGGAAATATGTGACAGTTATGTAGTATGGGATGCATAACCATCATTACATGGGTGCCCATTAGCACGTTTTACTTTGTCATTACATGCGATATTATGTGGTATGGGATGCATAATATTTCATGTGTACGATGCTCATAACATGCATTAAGGCCTTTTTAGAATGCATAGCACATCATGCATAGCATAATATAGCATTTGCACACGTGCCAAGCTAAAGATTTATATGATGACATATGTACACATATTGTTTTGAGTCAAAAGAATACAAATTCATGCATTCATGGACATTGCATAAGAATTAATAGGAAGATGGTATGTCATCCTAGGTTTAAGCATTTCATCATTTATAAAATTCCCAGAGCAAGTTAGCAGCAAGAGCAAATATTTATGTATGTTTTGTTTGTACTAGGTTGTTTGCTTCTAGCGGTTAAGCTAGGTTTTGACTGGTCGCTTGTTGTAATTATTAGAATGTCGAGACGTCCTACGACGAGGTCGACTCCCCAGTCAGGGGTGATTCTTCTGGTGATTGAGACTGAAAGTGCAACTAGATCTGATATACTCTAGAGGGGGGTGAATAGAGTATATGGTGTTTTAGTACTTTTAAAAACTTTTACAACAATTGTTGTAATAAGTGTGAGCAGGGAAGCAAATATAAATCTAATCACAGACCTAAGCTATGCAAAAACTAAGCACAGACAAATCAAGGACAGAAACAAAAAGTAAACAAGCAGAGCCAGAGGACACAAGGAAATATAGTGGTTCCCCAAACTTGGGTACATCCACTCTTCTACCACCCTAGGTAGGAATCCACTGCAGGATGAGTTGATCAGGTGTCCTGGGCACCAATGAGCTTTTGATAAGGTGCTCAAAAACCAAAGCAGATTTTTTGATCAGGTGTCTTGCCACCAATGAGCTTTTGACATGGTGCTCAAAAACCAAAGCAGATTTTTTGATCAGGTGTCTTGCCACCAATGAGCTTTTGACAAGGTGCTCAAAAACCAGATTCAAACTTTTGAAGGGAGTTTGAGAAACCCTTTACAGAGTGGGGGTGAGAGAGTGATGGCAGTCTTTTCTTTCTCAAACAACTGAGAAGACTATGTGGATTGATGTCAAAGCTCCCCCTGAATCCTTGAAATCTTCAGGAAGAAAAGCTTTGCTGAGGGTGATAGGCCTTCAAAGGTAGAACTCCAGCAATAGATGGTTTCAACAATGGCTGAAATGTTGAGTGTCTGGAGTCTTGAAATGATGTTGGCCTTGAACACTTTGAAAGATGAAGAGATTTTGAAAGCATGATCTCTTTGATGAGTGTTCTTCAGAATTCTTTTTGACAGAAGATTTTGAATGAGTCTCTGTAATCTGTATTATGTATTCTCTTCTTGTTAATCTCTATTGATTCAAAAAACATTCTGTCTTTTATTCTCTGTTCCAGAATATAATATCATTCTCTGTCAAAGATAGCCGTTGGTCTGCATTGATTGCATCCTTAATTGCAAAAACTCTTCTGGAGGAAAGTCCACAGAATTATTCCTTGAAAGATCCCTTGAAACTTGGTCCAGAAATAAATGAAAACGGCTAGCAAATCTCTGAATTAATTGCATAATAACTCCTGTCTGATTTGAATTTGAATTCTGGAAGTTAACTGAAATCGTCGAACTGAGCTCTGCTATCGTCGAGCTGAGCTAAGCGAACTGGAAAACTCAAGCAGCAAAATAATCGTCGATCTGAGCTCAAAGATAAAGATACAATGTAGAGTCAAAACTGTCGAACTGAGCTCACCGATCGTCGAACTGAGTTCGACGATATTAAGAAGTTGAGCTCAGTGATCGTCGAATGGAGTTCGACGATCTGTCGAAGTTGAGCTAGACGATCGTCGACCGGAGTTCGACGAATCATCGTGCTGAGCTCGACGATCAGACTTGGTCTCCAGACAGAAAAACTTGGTCTTCAGGGCAGCTTCCAATCCTAGATTTCTAACCCTTAGACTCAATTCTAATTGACCTATTAAGCTATACAGGAGGTCAAACAAAGGTTCCTAGAGACATAGTGATCCTGACCCAAATTAGTAACAGGGTGTTCCAACAATCTCCCCCTATTTGGGTTAGGATAACTATTTACAGACTTTGGAAAATTCAAATAACAACATACAATCAGAAAAGCATAAAAACAACAGCTAGACATTGCAGAAACATCACAGATATATATATATGTATATGGCATCCAGATAGCAGTCAGAAAATCCAAAGATTGTCACCTTACAAAGTCACTTCTTCTCTTTGCCTTTAACCATCTTGATTTCTCTGTTAGGGTTTAGGGCTTCCTTGTTGGACCTGGTGTCATCTGCTGCACCTAAATAGGTTTGCTTTGAAGACCTGGGAACTACAGCAGTAGGATGCAATTCCATATATCTGTCTGCAACAAAGAATTTTCTGGAGGCATATTTCTCTAGTTCCTTCTGTCTCTGCTCTGACATTGTAGAAATATTTGAAGAATCTAAGCCTTGCTCTCTGGCCTTCTTGATCTGGTCTAGTGCAGCCAACTCCTTCATCCTAGCAGTCCAAGCAGATGGATTCTTTTCAGGGTCCTCAAATGGTACAGGTGGCTCATACCTGTTGGAAGAATTGTCTTGAGGAAGCCTGGCAGACACTGTCTCTTTGAGCTTGTAGGGGAAGGGACCAGAAGTAGTATCAGCAGGACTATGTCCTCCCCTGGAGTATGGGTGCTGCCTGGAATACCCTTTGGAATACACTTGAAAATCTCTTTGATTACCCCTGTATCCTCCTCTCCTAGAATAAGAACCCCTAGACTGGCTTTCCCTTTGGTAGGATCTAGCATGGGGTTGATAGGGAGCCTGGCTTCTAGCTGGGGCTTGACTTGCAGAGCTGCCACCTGCACCTGCATCAGGAGGAGGTGGTGGAGGAGGATGAGGGTGCTGGAACTGGGAGGAGCCCTTTTCATACTTTCTCTTCTTTTTCATGGCTTTCAGCTGATTTTTGGAATACTGCATCCAATGTTCAGTAATTTGGCAGTTATGCAAAATATAATAAGGAATATCATTATCATCCTTTACTTTTGCAGGAGGAACCCTTTTCATAGCCTTGCTCCTAGCTTTCCTTTTTCTGGCAATAGTAGCAGATGAATCATCAGAGTCTGTTTTGTATTCATCAGATTCAGAGCTCTGATCATCATATAAAGCATCTATTCTTTTCATAAGATCTTTCTTCAGCTGAGCAGAGGCAGAAGAGACAAAAGCTGAAAAAGCAGCAGTAGGGACAGCAGCAGATACAGCAGTAAATACAGCAGCAGATTCAGCAGCAGATACAGGAGGAGAAGCAGAACCAACAACAGCAACAGCAGGAGTGATGGCAGCAGCAACTTCAGTAACATCAACAAAATCTGCAGCAGGCTCAAAATCAGTGGCCTCTGTCATCAGAAAATCCTTGGATATCTGCTCATCAGAGGCAGTTGGGATTTCAGCAGTAGTAAGAATATTTTCAGCAGCAGCAAAAACAGTCCTTTCTTCAACAGCAGCAGTAGCAGCAATTACTGAGAGTACAAAAGAAGATATAATGTTGGGGTCACAGCCAGAGAAAGGCACCAGTGCCTTGGACAGGTCTTCTGAGGGCTGGACAGCATTACTCTTAGGCAAACAACTGAAAAAGGCAGTATCAAAAGCTGAGAGCAAGGACTTTAGGTCTAGTGCCAGAACTGGAGTAGGAGGCACAGCAGCAAGAGCAGAGGTAGCAGAAACAGAAACATCAGCAGCAGCAGCAGCATCAGCAGCAGGAGCAGAAGCAGCAGCAGAAGCAGCAGCAGCAACAGCATGAAAGCTTGCTTCATACGGCATCTCCCCCTGCCTAGATGCAGATACATCTGTATCAAGGCACACTGCTGGAGGTGCTGCCTGAGGAAGGAGGGAGGAAATCCTGACAGAGAGAGCTGCCACTAACTGTTGTAGAGGAGCTAAGGAGGTCTCTAACAATAGAGAGAGCCTGGGGGCAATGAGCTCATACAACCTGTCAGCTAGGGCTGAGAGGTCTACATGCTCAACAACAGGAGCAGAGGTAGATGGAGTAGGTATAGCTGAGGATGCTGGAAGTGGAGGGCTGGAGAGTGGAATGGATGTCTCAGGTGTTGGGATGGTGGATATGGAGGACAAGGGGATGGATATGGATGGAGTGAATGTTGGTTGGTCAATGATGTGGAGGAGGAGGGTAACTCAGGAGGAGATGAGGGGGAATCATCCATGTAGGAGTCATCCAGAAGGTTGAAAGATGGTATGGATGGTGATGATGTGATATCTGGTGGGGGGTATGAAAACAATGGGTGGAAGTGGTCTGCAGGTGGAGGTAGAATTGGGTCTGGAGATGAAGTTGAGGTTGGAGATGGGCTGGATATGGTAATGGTGGATGGAGCTGGAATGGTGGATGGAAGAGGTAGGGTTGGAATTGGAGGAGGAGAAGAGGCAGCAACAGCAGCAGCCAGGTCTTCTGCAGGAGTAGAGACCTGTGGGAGAGTGACTCTGTGAGTCCTGGTGCCTGAAGGAGCACTAGAGGAGGGCCTGCTGGGCTTGCTTATTTGCCTGTCCCACTTGCCAAAGAGGGCACAGGTAAGTCTCTTGGAGGCATTAATGTGAACTCCAGAGGAGACCAGCAAGGCAGGGCACCTTGTCTGCAGGAAGACTCCAAGAATCCTTCCAAAATTAACAAAGCTTTTGTTGATTTTCTTCTTGATTAGGTCAAAGAAGACCTCTCCCCAGTTCAAACTTTTCTTATCTACCAGAGCTCCCATGAGACAGAACTGATGTCTGGAGATAGTATCATGAGCTGAGTGCTTTGCCAGCAGCACTTTTCCTACAACATCTGCTAGGAACCTGTATTCAACAGATAGGTTCCTCTTGAATAACTTGCTAGGGTTTCCCTCTAGATGACCCATCCTGGCAAGTATGTCAGAAAACTCCTCCCCAGATAACTCAGCAGTTTCTTCTCCATTTCTCAATCCAAAAACCTCTGTTAAAACTGTGGGGGTCAAGGGGACCTGGTTTCCAGCAATGGAGCCAACTATAGTAGAGTTGTCCAGATTATGAGCAGTGTAAACCCATTCCTTGATTTCATCTGAGGCCAGCTTTATCCTGGTGGTCATGAGGGCAGACAAGTTCTGATCCTTGAATAAACTCAGAATGTCTTGGAATATTTGATCAGTAGTGTTGAACGATTCCAGATCAATGTCGAATCCAGCATCGAACTTCATGGCGGCTAGAACTGCAACTGACACAGCCATTGTACCTGCAAGAATTCAACAAACAAAACGACCAAGCGTAGAACTGTTTGGAGGGAAGAAATTTCTTGCAGAGAAATTGAAAGCGCAAGAGAGAACGACGGCGAAAAATGAGTTTTATATTAGGGTTCGACGCAGAATTGGAAAGATCGTTGAACTCAGTTCGACGATCGAGGCTTCTAAAGGAATCTGAAGAGACTCCAACATCGTCGATCTCCGTTCGACGATCTTGGAAAGCGTCGAGCTCCGTTCGACGATCGTTCAGTAAACATAATCGCTGAGCGCCGTTCGACGATCATTGACCGGAAGAGATAGTTCATACTATCTGAGAGGCGCTGAACTCAGTTCGACGATTCTGGAAATCGTCGATCTCCGTTCGACGATCTTAGGGGAAATCGTCGAGCGCAGTTCAGAGATCAAAAAAATTCTAGACACTAAGAAAAATCAGAATTTTTGCCTAGTCTTGGTCAATTTTTAGCTTTCAAAATCTTGGAGATTATTTAAGACTTCCTCCATCTAACATTCCTAACTGATTTAGGAAGAAGGTGTGTTTCTTTTCATCCAAAGGCTTGGTGAAAATATCTCCCCTTTGTAAATCAGTTGGGATATATTGCAATTCAATTTTATTCTTTTCAACATTGTCCCTTAAGAAGTGATGCCTAATCTCTATGTGTTTTGTCCTACTATGGAGGACTGGATTTTGAGCTATGGAAATAGCACTTGTATTATCACAAAAGATTTTAGACTTCTCTAAGTTGTAACCATAGTCTAGGAGTTGGTTTTGAATCCACAATATTTGTGAACAACAACTGCCTGCAGCCATATATTCAGCTTCAGCAGTTGAGGTTGACACAGATGTTTGTTTCTTACAAAACCAAGAGACAAGTCTGTCACCAAGGAACTGACAAGTTCCACTGGTGTTTTTCATGTCAATTCTGCATCCAGCATAATCAGCATCAGAGAATCTAGTTAAATCAAATGCTGAATCTTTTGGATACCAGAGACCTAGATTTGGACAACTTTTAACATACCTGAGAATCTTCTTTACTAATGTTAAGTGTGACTCTCTAGGGCTTACTTGGAACCTAGCACATATACATGTAGAAAATATTATATCTGGTCTACTAGCTGTAAGATACAGTAAAGAGCCAATCATTGCTCTATATGTTGTCTGATCAACAGGTTTCCCATGTTCATCAGCATCCAATACAGCATTGGTAGGCATGGGTGTTTTCATACAAGATGCCTCAGACATACCAAATTTCTTAACCAGTTCATTAGCATATTTGGTTTGAGAAATAAAGATGCCTTCAGCATGTTGTTTGACTTGTAATCCTAGGAAGAAATATAGCTCACCCATGCTACTCATCTCAAATTTAGAATGCATCAGGTTAGAAAACCTTCTGCACAATTTTGAGTCAGTAGAACCAAAAATGATATCGTCTACATAAATTTGCACTAGTAGGGTATGGGACTTATGGGTTCTAATAAAAAGAGTTTGGTCTACTCTACCCCTTATAAAACCATTTTTCAAGAGAAAGCATGATAGGGTCTCATACCATGCTCTAGGAGCTTGCTTGAGACCATATAATGCTTTGTTCAGTCTAAAAACATAATCAGGATAAGTTGGAGAGATAAAACCTGGAGGTTGTCTGACATAAACTTCCTCTTTGATGTCTCCATTTAAGAAAGCACTCTTGACATCCATCTGATAGACCTTGAAGCCTTTGTGAGCTGCATAAGCTAAAAATATCCTGATGGCTTCTAATCTTGCAACAGGTGCAAAGGTCTGGTCGTAGTCAATTCCTTCTTCTTGAGAATATCCCTGGGCAACTAGCCTTGCCTTGTTCCTTATAATTACTCCTTGATCATCCAGTTTATTTCTAAATACCCATTTTGTTCCAACAATGGAATGATCCTTAGGCTTTGGCACTAGTTCCCATACTCTGTTCCTCTCAAATTGATGCAACTCCTCTTGCATTGCAATGATCCAGTGTGGATCTTGCTCTGCATCTTGAATGGACTGCAGTTCAATTTGAGAAAGGAAGCAGGTGTGCAACAGGTTTTGGTTGACCTGATTTCTGGTTTGCACACCAGCTGAGAGTTCTCCAATTATTTGGGAAATTGGATGGTCTCTTGATGTTACTAAATCAACAGGGGGTGTTGATTGTTCACCAACCTGTGTTGTTGTTTCCTCTTGTGGTACAACAACTGGCTCTTCAAGTTGAGCTTCAATGTGTTGAGCATTCCCTTCATCTTCACTGCTTTCATCCTCTTGAGCAACCTGTAGCTTGTTCATATCTTCAACTAGAGAGTGTTCCTGCAAAGGTTCTATGGTAGAAGAAATCTTCTCCTTGAAAGACATGTTAGTTTCATCAAATGAAATATGAACAGATTCCTCAATTTTCAAAGATGATTTATTATAGACCCTATAGGCCTTGCTGATCATGGAGTATCCCAGAAACACTCCTTCATCAGCTTTGGCTTGAAATTTTGCTAAGTATTTCTTGTCATTATTGTGAATATAGCAAATGCAACCAAAAATTCTAAAATAGTCAACTTTAGGTTTCTTTCCTTTGAGTAATTCATAGGGAGTCTTTCCCTTTAGTTTATGTATCAGACTTCTGTTCAGCACATAGTTGGAGGTGTTCACTGCCTCTGCCCAAAAGGATAGAGGTAGATGAGCATCTGACAACAATGTAGTGGCAGATTCAATAAGGGTTCTATTTTTCCTTTCAGCTACCCCATTTTGTTGAGGAGTTCTAGGAGCTGAGAAAGTACGCCTGATCCCTTCACTCTGACAGAACTCTTGCATAAGAAGACAATCAAACTCTGTCCCATGATCACTTCTGATCAGGGCAATGTGAGTATTGAACTCAATCTGTATACATTTGAGAAACTCTGTCAGACACTTAAAGTTATCAGACTTCTTCCTTCGAAAGAACACCCAAGTGAATCTAGAGAAGTCATCTACAATTACTAAAGTGTAGGATTTCCCTCCTAGGCTTTGTACTGTGATGGGTCCAAATAGATCCATGTGTAACAGATATAATATCCTAGGTGAATCGCTCTTATTAAGTGACTTAAAACTGTTTTTAGTTTGCTTGCCTAATTGACAGGCCTTGCAGAGTCCTTCCTTCTTATAGGGGCCAGAAGGTAGTCCTCTAACAAGGTTGTCCTTGGATAGCCTAGCAATAGTTCTAAGGTTTAGGTGTCCTAGTCTCTTATGCCATAAAACATTTGGTCTACAGACTGAATTAAACAAGCAGATATCTATATCAGTTGAAAGAAAGTCTACTAGGTAGATGTTACCTTTCCTTATACCTGTCAACACAGTTGTGTTGTCCTCTGACTTGATTTTGCATAAGGCTTTGCTGAAGGTCACCTGGTAGCCTTCATCACATAGCTGACTGATGCTGATTAGGTTGTGCTTCAGTCCTTCCACATAGGCTACCTTCTTGAAGGTTACTGAACCAATCTGGACTGCACCATATCCTTTAGTCTGTCCAAAGTTGGAATCACCAAAGATAACTTTGGGTCCAAGCTTGGCTCTGAAGGATGTGAGGTTGTCCTTATTCCCTGTCATGTGCTTAGAGCACCCACTATCCAAGTACCATTGCTGGTTAGATGTTGGATAGGTCTTCATCTGCACATAAAACAATTTACTTGTTTTTGACCCAGTTTACCTTGGGCCTAGGTTGATAACCTCTAAATTCAGAAATGAAAGACATCCCTGGCTGACTCTTATATCCTTCAGGATGATATCTCCTTGGAGGTATAATCCATTCAGTATAAGGGTTAAAGGTTTGGGATGAATAACCCTTAGGATTCAATTTTGATTTACCTTTGAAAAGGTTTCCCGGGTTCTGACCTCTGTTCGACGATCTTGGAGCTGCGTTCGACGATCTTGGGTCAGATCGTTGAGCTCCGTTCGACGGTCGACTATGGCTGAGGTCAGGTATATGAGATCGTCGAGCTGCGTTCGACGACTTTGGCTGAGATCGTCGATCTGCGTTCGACGATTTTTCCTGAGATCGTCGAGCTGCATTCGGCGATCGTCGATCTTCATTCGGCGATCGTCGATCTCCGTTCGACGATTTTTGCTGGGACTCAGTTTTCTGAGGCAGATCAGAATTTTCCTGGCAACCTCTACAACTCCCTTTCCCTTGTTAGAAATAAACTTGATGGGAGTTGTTAGGACTATAGGTTGGCTGGATGAAGCACCCAAGCCCAGTGTACTGTTGAATCTAGAGTTCACTGTGCTTGTGATGTCCATCAGCTTGATGCTTCTCCCATTAAGGGATTCTTCAAGCTTCTTGGCCTCAGAGAGCTCACTTTTCAGTGTAGCTATCTGTTCCCTACAGTTCTCCAACTCCTGAGAGAGTTTGAGGTTTTCTGACTTTAAACCATTGTGTTCAGATAATTGATTTCTGAGAGAGATAATCTCTTTCTCAGATTTTAGCAGGTCTAAACACAGTGCTTTAAATTCAGATTTAAAATCTTCTGAAGTAAAATCAAAAGAACTAATTACCTGATCTTCTTCAGGTTGGTTTCTGAGTCTGACTCTGACTCTTCATCCTCTGAATTGTGCTGTGAGACATTAATTGTCATCATGCAGAATTCCTTTTCTTCTGCATCATCCTCATCATCACTGGAGCTGGATGAGGCTTCTAATTCCTCTTCTGTCTCACTCCAGGATTCAGCAACAAACCCTTTTCTTGTATGCTTATTTTTGCTTGAAGAGGGCTTTGCCATTTCCATTCCTTTTGGAGTCTTTCTCCTTTCTTCTTTCTTTTTGTCCCTTCTGTCCTTGGTCTTGTTCTCTGGACAGTCAGGAACTATGTGCCCTGGTTTCCTGCAACCAAAGCAGATAATGTCTTTATTGTTGCTAATGGACTTGTCATACCTTGGCTTGTCCTGCTCCTTGTATGATCTTCTTCTGAAGTCCTTTCTGGCCATCTTGTAGAATCTTTTGGCCAACAAGCTGAGTAGTTCATCATTGCCTGTGCTCTTATCTTCAGGCAGATCCTCAGTTGCCTTGAAGGCTATGGTTTTCTCTTTCCTTGTGGCTGGTGAAGCAGCCTTCTGTTCTTCCTCTCTATTCTTGATGAGTAGCTCATAAGATTTGAGCTTACCCAACAAGGCTTCAGTGGTGATCTCATTCAGGCTTCTAGCATCCTTAATTGGCCAGATTCTTGAGTCCCAAGTGCTGGGAAAGCACATTAGGATCTTGTCATTAAGTTCTGTCAGAGAAATCTCTTTGTCCAATGTCCTTAGTTCACTGACCATTAGACTCAGTCTGTTGTACATGTCTCCCACTGACTCAGTCTCTCCCTTCTTGAAGTTCTCATATTGGGAGATGAGATGGGATCTTCTGTCCTTTCTCTCATCAGCTGAGCCTGAGACAATTTCTGAGAGCTTGTCCCAAATCTCCTTGGCTGAGTTGCATTCAGCTACCTTTTGGAATATGTCATCTGACATTGTCTGGGCTAGGATGTTCATAGCCTTGGCATCAGCTACTTTCCATTTTTTGATGTCAGCATCTGTTCCTGATGGAGGTGGAACAGCATTTGTGCTTGTGCTCTCTGGGGGTCTTGGACACACTGTCAAAACAGAATTGAATATATCTTCATCAATAGAATTCATGTAAAGTCTAATCCTTGCTTTGCAAAGTGCAAACTTTGACAGATTGCACACTGGAGGTCTGGTGCTAGCATAATCTTTGTTTTGGGCCATGATTTGTGCAAACAGAATCTAATTATAAAATACAAAAGAAAAACAGATCTAGTTTAGGATCTTGGGGTTCAGGTGTTAGCCTGTACAACCAATCAGGTATGGTATGTTTAACCAACCTCGCTTTGATACCAATTGAAAGTGCAACTAGATCTGATATACTCTAGAGGGGGGTGAATAGAGTATATGGTGTTTTAGTACTTTTAAAAACTTTTACAACAATTGTTGTAATAAGTGTGAGCAGGGAAGCAAATATAAATCTAATAACATACCTAAGCTATGCAAAAACTAAGCACAGACAAATCAAGGCCAGAAACAAAAAGTAAACAAGCAGAGCCAGAGGACACAAGGAAATATAGTGGTTCCCCAAACTTGGGTACATCCACTCTTCTACCACCCTAAGTAGGAATCCACTGCAGGATGAGTTGATCAGGTGTCCTGGGCACCAATGAGCTTTTGATAAGGTGCTCAAAAACCAAAGCAGATTTTTTGATCAGGTGTCTTGCCACCAATGAGCTTTTGACAAGGTGCTCAAAAACCAAAGCAGATTTTTTGATCAGGTGTCTTGCCACCAATGAGCTTTTGACAAGGTGCTCAAAAACCAGATTCAAACTTTTGAAGGGAGTTTGAGAAACCCTTTACAGAGTGGGGGTGAGAGAGTGATGGCAGTCTTCTCTTTCTCAAACAACTGAGAAGACTATGTGGATTGATGTCAAAGCTCCCCCTGAATCCTTGAAATCTTCAGGAAGAAAAGCTTTGCTGAGGGTGATAGGCCTTCAAAGGTAGAACTCCAGCAATATATGGTTTCAGCAATGGCTGAAATGTTGAGTGTCTGGAGTCTTGAAATGATGTTGGCCTTGAACACTTTGAAAGATGAAGAGATTTTGAAAGCTTGATCTCTTTGATGAGTGTTCTTCAGAATTCTTTTTGACAGAAGATTTTGAATGAGTCTCTGTAATCTGTATTGTGTATTCTCTTCTTGTTAATCTCTATTGATTCAAAAAACATTCTGTCTTTTATTCTCTGTTCCAGAATAGAATATCATTCTCTGTCAAAGATAGCCGTTGGTCTACATTGATTGCATCCTTAATTGCAAAAACTCTTCTGGAGGAAAGTCCACAGAATTATTCCTTGAAAGATCCCTTGAAACTTGGTCCAGAAATAAATGAAAACGGCTAGCAAATCTCTGAATTAATTGCATAATAACTCCTGTCTGATTTGAATTTGAATTCTGGAAGTTAACTGAAATCGTCGAACTGAGCTCTGCTATCGTCGAGCTGAGCTAAGCGAGCTGGAAAACTCAAGCAGCAAAATAATCGTCGATCTGAGCTCAAAGATAAAGATCCAATGCAGAGTCAAAAACGTCGAACTGAGCTCACCGATCGTCGAACTGAGTTTGACGATATTAAGAAGTTGAGCTCAGCGATCGTCGAATGGAGTTCGACGATCTGTCGAAGTTGAGCTAGACGATCGTCGACCGGAGTTCGACGAATCGTCGTGCTGAGCTCGACGATCAGACTTGGTCTCCAGACAGAAAAACTTGGTCTTCAGGGCAGCTTCCAATCCTAGATTTCTAACCCTTAGACTCAATTCTAATTGACCTATTAAGCTATACAGGAGGTCAAACAAAGGTTCCTAGAGACATAGTGATCCTGACCCAAATTAGTAATAGGGTGTTCCAACAGAGACGTTGCTGATACGGCCACCATTGATCCCCGTCTGAGAGAGTTCGTCGACTGCGACGATCGCTGCCGCAAGCTCGAGGATGGGATTGACGTCTGCCGCCATTATATAAAGATGTATAATTATAAATAAAATAATTATAATTATATATTTTTAATAATTTTATTATTTTAGCAATTTTATTTTAAGTGTTTATTTCATGTTTTAATTTTCATTTCATGTGTAATGATGGGTGCTTATATTCATCATGTGTTGTTTTAATTATTTTATTTCATGTGCTATGATGGGTGCATATAACCATCATATTTTCAATTTTCAATTTTGAATTTTGAATGAAGGGTTGATTGAGTGGTGTAGTCTATATATAGCCATGTTATGAAGGATTGATTAGAGAATGAAAAAAATCCTAATAATTCAAGTTTTGAATTTTCCCCCTCCTTTCTCCTTACTCTTTGAGAAATTTGCCCCCCCCCCCACTTCTCTTCTCTCTTGGCCGCCAGCCACTCCCCTCTCCCTCTCAAATTTCGGCCACCCTCTCCTCCGCCACCACTACTTGGCAATATTCAGCCATAGCCTTATTCCCTCTCCCAAACCGAGCCCTTTCCCCCTACCCAAAATAAAACCTAGCTGCCACCCTCCCACCTTCCTCTTCAAAAGTCGGCCACCACCTCACCAAAAACCAACCACCTCCATCTCAAGAAAAATGACCCCCATCATTCTACAAACCCGACCACCTCATGTCCTTGTGGTGAAATCGGCCAAGACATACAAGGTTGTCTCCTTGTGGAATCCAACTCCGGCGTGAAGCGAAGAAGGTGGACAAATTTTTCTCCAATCAGCGTGACTCCGACGGAGCCGTTGAAGGGCGATCCAAGCAAAGAAATCGAAATCATTCATTCCGGTTGGGTAACGAAAAATTTCTACTCTCGTGTGTTTCTTTTCCTAGATATTCTTGTGGTGGAAATTCTTGGCGTTGCATTTTGAAACATTAAATAATCATGGTTTTCCTTCGGCTGGTTTGTGTTTATCTTGATTGATTTAATTTCAAAAAGGTTTGGCGAACCTTCGTTTTCTTTTGTTGGGAGAGATCAACCTTTTCTGAATTATTATTTTTGGTAGATCTCTTTTGGTACAACCTTTGTTCGATCGGACCAGGTGAGTCCTTTTAGCGGGAAAGAATATTGGCTTATAGCCATTGTTCGATCCTAAGCGGTTTGGCTACCCGTGTGTTAGCATATAATTGATAGAATTAATTAACGTGGTGTTGCGTAGAATGATTGTGCGAGTGTAGGATTGGATCATTAGAGAGGCAAATGTGTTCGACTGTAGATATATTCTGTAACATCCCCCAGACAACTAGATCCCCTAGGAGTGGTTTTGTCATGACTAGGTCATGATAAAACCCTAGGAAGCCCAAGAATACCAAGTGGACCTAAGAATGTAGGTGAGATCACTATGGTCTGCAAATAGTAGATTCCTAAACCCTAGTTTAGGATGATCATGGGGCTTGACCATGACTCCAAGACCCCACCATGACCTCACCAGTCTATTGAAAGGCCCTAAGGGTCCATTGGAGTCAACCCAGGGTGGCCAAGTTAACCTAGGACCATCCTAAGCCTAAATTACGCAGGGTGCCCTAACTAAGGGTAATGTGCCCCTAATAAGCCCAACCTACCATACCAAGGTCTTCCTAGACCTAAAGTGGGGTTAATGGGTCACCTAAGATCCATTGGGGTCAACTATAGAGCTTGAGTTGACCTAAGTCAACTCTAGCCCTAACTTGGTCAAAGTACCCTTAATAAGGGACAAGTGAACTTCAAGGTGCCAAGTCAACCCTACCCATCCCTACATAGACCCTAGGGGAGGACAATAGGTCACCAAGGACCCATTTATGGTGACACAAAAGCTCAATTTGACCAAAGTCAACCCAAAGCTATGTCAAGTCAAACTTAGCTCAAAAAGGGCTAACCTAAGCTCAAGCCCCTAGCCACTTGGACTAATCACTCCCTAACCACTTTATAATAACTTAGCGGGTTGCATTTAGGCTAAGTTCCATGATATAATTCGGCCATGAAGGGCAGGAGAGAGAAAACTCCAAATTCCTCTTTAATGGAGGAGAGAGAAAAGGAGGTAAAGGCCATTCATCGCATAGGGAAGCCAAGGGCCCTTCTTCTTTGCTTGCTTCATCTCCCCTAACAGCTCTGAGAAGATCAAGAGCTTTTCCAGCCCATTTCATTGATTGGATGCTCAGAACCACCATGGACGAGAAATCCTATTCATGGCCATTAATGGTGCTATGAAGGAAGGCCCTTCTCCTCCCTCCATTAAGGGCTGGGTTCAACTCCTATGGGGAAGTGGAGAAGTTTTCAGCTGTTTCCTGGCTGGATTGAGCCCAATTCACCTCCCCACCACCATGGTCGAGCCAAGCTATTCATGGCCATTAATGGTAGTGATGACATGACCCCCCCCCCCCCCCCCCCCTTCACCATTTTATTGTTTTAAAAGATTCACTGGACTCAAAGGAGTTGTTTCCACTCTTTCGCCGACGATTTCAAGTTACTCCACTATGTAGTTACAGAAACGCGAGTGGCGCCACCACCACCATGGCATCCCGACGATCGGCACGCCTCCAGCCCGCAAACAAGGTCCTCCCCTCCTTCTTCTTCATTGGGTAGATCTTAGGACTAATTAGGGTCAAGGTTCGGGCTCAATTGAGCCTGATCCAAACTTTCAAAACAATGTATTTCGGGAAAACTTACGCTTGTCGAGATCACCGGAAAATGCCCCTACGGCAGCTGTACCGCCGCCTGGCGATTGCCACCACCTCGACGGCGGTGGTGGTGGTGGTGGCCGGCCAGGGAGGCGGCCGGATGGCCGGGAATTTGGCCGGGAAGTGGCTCCAGGATGGGATGATCCTGGCCATCGGCTGGAGCTTGAAGACGACCAGATGTCGTTGGATGCGCTTTAATATTCGTGCTAGAGATGATTTAAACTATAGGTTATATTTTCATAATATTTCATTTCTATCACAGAAATTGTATTTAATGTTTCTATTTATTAAAAATACCTAGGGACACCTACAGAAAACGTGATGAATATCAAAGTCGTAGCCCTAGGAGTGTAATTTATTTTAAAATTAGTTTGAACCAATTTGGGTGCTTAGTTTGACCAGGGCACTCATTTTGGTGGAGTCTATACTTAGGGATAGACAGAGATTAAAATGTGTGCCCCCACTTCACCACAAGTCCAAAAGACCTAAAATTTGGACAGGGAGTCACACTAAGCTATACCTGGGTTCTGTCCAAAAATGGAATTTTTTGGAGATAATTTTTCTATAGTTTTAGAAATTATTTAATAATCCTAGGGTAAATTAATTTAGGGGACCGTGGAGCCCAGTATGGAGGAGCAGCCCCTTAGGTCGGCACGCTTGGAGATGGGACAGTCTAGCACCGGAGTTCAGATAGCTGGGACTATGAGTCTCGATCATTAGTAGATTGTTTAGTTTTTCTTCCGTGCTGAATGATATGTAGTGAGTATATTGATGTACCGGGCATGAGCCCTATTTTCAGTACCTTTATTATTATTTCTGTGGACTCTCCCTTCGTGGAGATTATTTACTATATATGTGATTTCTGTGGACATGTCTTTTAGTCTTTTGTTAATGTTCTGTGATCGATTTAGCTGGCAGGATTGGTGCTTTGTAGTGACGACCTTCCCGGGCATGAAGGTGTCACCGCAAAACGGCGGTTCTGGGCCTAAGACCCCGTGGTTTTGAAAAGAAAAAGGGGGGGGGGGTCTTATATATTTAGTGTCAACGTGCAAGCCTGCATTAATTTGTTATCAGAGGGAGGTTCACGTCAATTTCTTAATTGGACCCCTCCCCCATTTGCTTTGAGCACCGACACGCACTTGCATGTTTCATTGCACAACATATAAATCAATTTTAAAATTTTGGGTCTGCAAATAGCGGCCTAAAATTTTCATTTTTTCTCAAAATTCAAAAACACAAATTCTGGAAATTCTCCATCATTTTCTTAGTAAGAAATCCAAAAAAATATTTTATTTTTATTAAGTCCTTATTTTTATTAAGTCGTTATAAAATTTAAATTTTGGTCTGCAAATAGCGGCCTATATTTTTACTATTTCAGCAAAAAAACAAAAAACTTTTTTTAATAATCTTCATATTATTTACAATAAGAAAATAAAAAAATGTATCTATTACCTTAAGTAATTATTCATTACTTGTGCACCAGTTCCGGGTAAGTTTTTTCTCCGGTTCTCACTGAACATGGCATTTGATGTTAATGTTTCCCATTTAGACTATTGGTATGATAAAGCCATGTCTAAACACACCCCAGCCTTGCTTTCCAACCGTCCCCACATGCAATCTCACACCGAGAATGAGATACCCACGTATGATGGTTATGGGAATTCGCAGAAATTTAGGGACTGGCTTAAGTGGGTATATATTTACTTTGATTGTCATGAATGGGATGACCACCAACAGGTGAACATCGTCCGTGTATGATTAATAGGTCAAGCCCACGTGTTCTGGTACAACGAAGAGCTTCGTGTTGGTAGCAAAACACATTCTTGGATGCAAATGCGTAGCCTGCTCTCGGATCGATTTTATCCCACCTACCTTCGCCCTGCTAACACCAAGCCTACAAGTGATTATAGTTTTGGCACTAGATCCATACCTGCATTTAGGAATGATTATAAACCAAACGCCCAGACCAAGCGACAGATAACCGATGATTTGACAACCTTAAACAAGGGAACAAGTCGGTCTCGGATTATATGCGTCATTTTAAGGATATGATGGTTAGAAGTCGTGTGAAGGAGTTATCAGAGATCACCCTCTCTAGGTTTCATAAAGGGTTACACCCCTACATCCAGGGTAAATTACCGTGTTATTGTCACACCGATCTAGACACCACTTTTAATACGGCATTAGAAATTAAGAAGCACCACCTCCCTAGGAATAAAGCTCACTCATGTCAGACCGGAAAGGCTATATTAGGACCACCACCACCACCCCCCCACCCCCGTTAGGGAAAGCACTCCTAGTAGGTCATTTGTTGTGGACTCGATAGATATCACCACTAGAGTTATGCCTCTGTTAGCCTCGATATCTAATCCCCTAGAGATAGTGACTGATACCCCTGAGGATGCTGATGTTGATATACTATCTCTGGATTTTGAGGATGACCCCATAGGTGATAGTATTCTGACATGTTCGTTAGTGCCCGACAATTTTTATGCGTTTGAGTCTGAGAGAATCCCTAGTGATCTAGAAGATGGTGTTTGGGATGATAATGATGGTCCAAGCTATGAGAGTATCTCTTTGCCTATTACGTGCCCCACTAGCATTGTGTCTGTGCACCCTAGTATTGAGTGCCCTCTACCGGATACGATCCCCATCACGTTAGAGCCTACGATTATACCCACTGAGACTTTATCTGACTTTCTTGAGGAGCCTGTGAGTGAGGATTTTTCCATTGTCATTGACGACCCTGACTTATAAGTGGATGTTCCAACTGATTGTGAAGACTCACCTTATGTGAGAAGTTTATGTTTGGATGATTTTAGCGCTGCGAACCCGAACGACAGTTCTTTATTGTTATCATCATTATTTGAAGATCAATCTGAATTAAAATTTCCGCCAGGTTCGATTTTGCCCATTTCTGAGGCCTATACTGATTATGAATTGGATGACGTATCTAATGTGTTAGAAGAATTTTCATGTGAGAGAAACATACTTTTGGAAGACGTTATTGAAGTAGACCCGGATGAGCGTCTCCTGATGCTGTCTCCGTTGCGTAAAATTGAATATGATTTTGATTCTCTCTCGATTTTAGTTTTACCAACTCTCCCACCTAGTCCGTTGACTCATTTAGTGGCCCCTTTAGGATACGAGTTTGGTATGTTTGATCTGTGTCATTTTATGTTGCCAATCCCGCGGGCCCCTCCTTTGGACATGACTTGTCGTACAGGTTATAGTGAGTTGTTATATTTTGTAGTCGTTCTTTTCACCGCGCCTCCTGGATTTAATTTCACGTCACATTTGACTATTCATTTCTCTGCGTGTCCGGCTACAAGTCTATCCTCGTCTGTGTCTGATTCCTTGGCTATTGTGCCTCTAGATGTGGTGCCTCCTTCACATACTTATATACCACACACGATCGCATGTATTTACCCACCGCCTTATGATGAACCTCATTTCCACACGTTAGTGATCACGGTTAGGCCCCATGAGTTGTATCGCTCGCACATCTTTTCAGACTCGAGAGCGTCCAAATCTATTATTTATGATGAGCGGTTCTCCTTGGCATATCTTCATGCCAAGCGTGAAAATGATGAATATAAAATTAGAACTGTGAATTTTGAGCCAATAAAAGTCATCTTTGATTATAAGGCTCTTGTGCCCCCTGACTTAACCCTTATAGCCTCTGTATTCGGGTAGAGTCACGTAGCACATGGGTTCACACCTCACGGTAGCAAGATATTTATGTGCACTTTTAAGAAATTACTTAATCAAGTCGCGTCTTATTATTATTTATATGCTTGTTGCTCGCCGAATGAGATCATATACGGATTTAAAGCACAAGTGCCTTTTCACTTGATTTCATTACCACTGTCTTATCAGACAAGTCAACTCGCACTAGTTTATGCCTTTCATGCCCAAAAATTATATAAGCACATTAGTGAAGCGCTAACCATACCAATTACATTTTATCAACTTCATGTTATCTTACATAAAAGGGTGTCTCACTATATTGTTAGTGATTTAGTTTTGGTGCGTCTCGTCCCTGAACGGTTGCCTTCGGGCACTATAGAAAGTTGGTGAGTTGGCGAGCTGGACCTTTTTCAAATATTAAAGAAATTAGGAGAATACGCATATCATTTGAAGTTTTCCACTGATTGCGGTATTACCCCTATTTTTAATGTTTCTAATTTAACGCTATATGTTTATCCAGCACTTGAATTTTCTGCCTGTCCGTTTGGGTCCACTTTGTTTTCTTATGGTTTGGGTAGTGAGCTTGTGCCTGGATCGCTCTCTTCATCGGTCTTCACTGGAGGTACGTTGGTTGTTGATGTAGAAACTTGTTTTTCTTTATTGTCTAATGCTTTTCCAAGGTTCTCCAGGACCACATTTTTGCATGACAGGATACTCGAAGATGAAGTGCTCTCCTCGCCAAGTGGTTTTGCTTGCTGCTACATGGTACTTTTGGATGATGCTCTCCTACATCGATACTTTTAGACCAACTCATCGATGATGAGTAGTTTTGAGCGGGGGAGGATTGATGGAGACGTTGCTGACACGGCAGCCATTGATCCCCGTCTGAGAGAGTTCGTCGAGTGGGACGATCGCTGCCGCAAGCTCGAGGATGGGATCGACGTCCGCCGCCATTATATAAAAATATATAATTATAAATTAAATAATTATAATTATATATTTTTAATAATTTTATTATTTTAGCAATTTATTTTAAGTATTTATTTCATGTTTTAATTTTCATTTCATGTGTAATGATGGGTGCTTATAACCATCATGTGTTGTTTTAATTTTTTCATTTCATGTGTTATGATAGGTGCATATAACCACCATATTTTAAATTTCGAATTTTGAATTTTGAATGAAGGGTTAATTGAGTGGTGTAGGCTATATATAGTCATGTTATGAAGGATTGATTAGAGAATGAAAAAAAATAAATCCTAAGAATTCAAGTTTTGAATTTTCCCCCCTCCTTTCTCCTTCCTCTTTGAGAAATTCGCCCCCCCCCCCTCTCTTCTCTCTTGGCCGCCGGCAACTCCCCTCTCTCTCTCAAATTCCGGCCACCCTCTCCTCCGCCACCACTACTTGGCAATATTCGGCCATAGCCTTATTCCCTCTCCCAAACCGAGCCCTTTCCCCTACCCAAAATAAAACCTAGCTGCCACCCTCCCACCTTCCTCTTCAAAAGTCGGCCACCACCCCAACAAAAACCAACCACCTCCATCTCAAGTAAAATGATCCCCATCATTCTACAAACCCGACCACCTCGTGTCCTTGTGGTGAAATCGGCCAAGACATGCATGGTCGCCTCCTTGTGGAATCCAACTCCGGCGTGAAGCGAAGAAGGTGGACAAGTTTTTCTCCAATCGGCGTGACTCCAGCGGAGCCGTTGAATGGCGATCCAAGCAAAGAAATCGGAATCATCCATTCCGATTAAGTAACGAAAAATTTCTACTCTCGTGTGTTTCTTTTCCTAGATATTCTTGTGGTGGAAATTCTTGGTTTTGCATTTTGAAACATTAAATAATCGTGGTTTTCCTTCGATTGGTTTGTGTTTATCTTGATTGATTTAATTTCGAAAAGGTTTGGCGAACCTTCGTTTTCTTTTATTGGGAGAGATCTACCTTTTCTGAATCATTATTTTTGGTAGATCTCGTTTGGTACAGCCTTCGCTCAATCGGACCAGGTGGGTACTTTTAGCCGGAAAGAATATTGGCATATAGCCATTATTCGATACTAAGCGGTTTGGCTACCCGTGCGTTAGCATATAATTGATAGAATTAATTAACGTGGTGCTGCATAGAACGATTGTGCGAGTGTAGGATTGGATCATTAGAGAGGCAAATGTGTTCGTCCATAGATATATTCGGTGTCAACATGCAAGACTGCATGATCTGGTGCTCAGAATGAGGTCGTGATTGAAGGATTGCGACAGAGCAACTAAGCTTTGACTAGGCAAATGTTGGAGATGCAGTCGCAGATCCAAACCTTGTTGACTGTCATTGCAGGGCAGCCTCTTAGCGTTTAGGACGCGTTCATGGGTCAAGGTGTTCCAGTTCCTACTGCTCCTCTGGTCACCCCAACTGTGCTGCCACCAGAGATGAACTTCATTTCACACTTCCAGCGATTAGGACCCCCAACCAATGATGGTATGGCAGACTTCATGTTTTTGGATGACTGGATTATTTCCATCGAGGAGATGTTCTCTTACTCCGTAGTTTCAGCGGACCCGATAGTTATGGTTGATGCCTACCAACTCAAAGGTTTGGCAAAGAGTTGGTGGCTAAGGGAGAAGGAAAACTTGAAGGATGGATGTTCATGGGAAGTTTAAGGAGCTTTTGCTGAAGAAGTTTCTGTCATCGGTTGAGCGAGACCATTTTTTAAATGATTTCTTACACTTCAATCAGAGGCAGCTCACGGTGAGTGAGTATGAGGTGGAGTTTAGCAAGCTGAGCCGGTTCGCCCCGGATTAAGTTTTTTCTAAAGACAGCAGAGTCAAGCATTTTCTGGATGGTCTGAACAGTGACATCCAGCAGTTGGCAAGTTCTTACAGATCGAAGAGTTATGCCAAAGCAGTCGAAGCAGCTCTTAAGGTTGAGGCAATCGACAATGCCAAGAACCGAGGACAACAAATGAGAAAGGATAAGAGGAAGACTGGTGAGAGTAAGAGTCCCCAGGAATCCGGTGATGCTTCGAGGAAGAGGAGCAAAGAAATATGTAGTTTCGGTGGCCGGCCAGGGCACCCATTTGAGAAATGTTTCAAGAGGATAAGAGCTCAAAAACAGGAGCAGGTCCATGCGATCCAGGGTGCTCCTAAAGGAGATTTGGTTTGTAACTCATGCAAACAGAAGGGTTGTTGGGTATTGTATCCACAATGTACCTGATTTGAAGAAGCCCCTGGACAAGCTAAGGTCAATAGACTATGTATTTGATAAACTCTTTCAAGTTGTGCTTGCAGTTCCTCCACGCTAAGTGCACACCAATGTCAGGGTGCAGTAGGTCAATATATACGGGTCTGCACGACGTAATCCCTCGTTGAGCAGATCAGTGTGTTGGCCTATGAGCACTCTCTCTATTGGAGTGCACTTACTTTCAAGTACAGGGCCGTTCATATGCAAGAGAAGACAAGGAGCATGGAGGATCAAGGAGCAGCTCCTGGGTGGAAGACGAAAATTCGTCCAAGGCAAATTCGACGAGAATCACCAAGTGATTCTCGCCGATTCGGCGAGAATCACTAGTGATTCTCGCCGAATCGACGAGAATCATTAGTGATTCTCGTCGACTCCTTCTGGCCACCTCTAAATGGTGCCAAGTAAGATTCGGCGAGAATCACTAGTGATTCTCGCCGAACCAGTGGCCAAGCAGCTCATGCATACAAAGTAAAATTCGTTGAGAATCAATAAGTGATTCGGCGAGAATCACTAACGATGCTCGACGAATCGTCGAGAATCACTTAGTGATTCTCGCCGATTCGTCGAGAATCGCAGGCGATTCTCGCCGATTTTCACTTGGCGTTTTCTCAGGATGCTGCTGGACCGGATTCTGCCTTTGGACTAGTTTGAACCGGACTTAGGGATTTCTTTTGTGGGTCCCGCAAACGGTCATATTTGAGAATTCAACAGTATATATATTCCAGTATTTTGAACAGTAAAAGGACGAAAAACGAAGAAAGAAGCCGAGCAAGGAAAACCCTAAAATTGCGAACTCTTTCCGCCGCCACCGTCGCGCTCGGGCAAATACGTCGCCGCTGCTGATCGTTCCTCTTCACGATCTCCGGCGACAGAAGCTTAGCAAAGCTTGCGTCTCACGTGTCTATCCAGAGATCTCTTGTCTCTCGATTTGTTGACCGGGAAAAACCCCCCCGTCCGAATCGATCGAGACGACCGATCCTAGAGTGACCGTTGGTAGACCTAGTTTGCTTCGCAAAGAAGTTTGGATCTCAAAGCACTGCAGCAGCGCACCTTCGTTGCCGCCGACTCCGAACCAAGCCGCCGCTCGGATTGCCGCCGCCGGTTCCGGGAGATCCTCTCCAAGAGAGACCAAGGTTGTAGACTCTTCATCGACTTCAAGAACACGTCGTCGGACAAAGAGGAACACCGAAGTCTCCAAAAGAAGTTTGTATCACGTGTACACTCTACATTTAATTTCGTTGTAAAGGAACTTTTGTTCCGTGTTGTAAGGGTTGGGTGCAACCCGTTTTGTGGGAGTATTGACTCTCACGTGTGGAAGGGCTCCTTCCGTTAGTGCAGGGATTGGATTTCAATCCCGTTGGAGAAGTGACCGAGTCGTCCCTTGTTGGGGAGATAGGTCGAAGGGGGAAAGTGGATGTACCCAAGTCGGGGAACCACTATAAATTTGCTGTGTATTCTGTGTGCTGTGCTTTTTGTTTTTATTGTGCAGGTACATCCGTAAATTCCGCAAAAGAACCACACGTCACCTATTCCCCCCCCCCCCCATAGGTGCACATAGTTGACACTAGGTGGACTTTCAAGGGTCATGATGTTGCCCACTGTTGGGATAAGGTTAGAATTTGCTTTTAGTGCTGACAGAAAGGTCACGTCAAGTCAAAGTGCCTGCAGTCTCAGCCTGTGCTGAAGCCAGTTCCGCTTCGGGCCTTGCCACCGCCGCAGCCTGTAGACAAGGGGAAGGGAAAGATGAATGTGTTATCTCTGAAGGAGGCCTAGACTTCTACCCAAGTGATTTCAAGTTAGTTTATAACCTAGTGTTGTTTCTATTTTAGCTTGTAGTTGTTGTTCGATTAGTTATGTAAGCATTTTTATAGGGAAATTTAAAGTAAAAAACTGTTGGGCACGTGTTCTCTTTGATTCTGGTTCTACCCACTTGTTTGTGGCTAGGGCCTTTGTTGAGCATCATTGTTTGGCTCTAGTTCAAGTCGACAATGCATTTCAAGTCAAGTTTCCTTCCGGTGATTCAGTGGTGTCGGACTAGGGTATCTAGAGTTGTCCGATTTTGTTAGGCGATTTCCTAGAAGTTGCTGATTTGAAGATGATAGACCTAGAAGATTTTAATGTGATCTTGGGCATGGACTGGTTGTCCAAATATGATGCGGTTATCCAGTGCAAGTTTATGCCCGGGTACTTCAAGATGGACAACGGTCAACCCGGGAGCGTTTATGGTTTTCTGCACCAAGTTTTTCTGATTATATCTGCGTTACATGCTCAGATGTTGGTAAATTCTTGATGTTTTGCTTGTTTGGTTTTAGTTTTTGAAACCGTTGTTAGTTTGCCGCATGTAGAGGATATTCCAGTGGTGCGTGAGTTTTCAGATGTTTTTCCACCTAAACTTCCTGGTCTTCCGCCTGAGAGGGGCGTGGAGTTTGTCATAGATCTGGAGCCGGGTACCCGTCCTATTGCTAAGGCGCCGTACCGGATGTTCCCGCGCGAGTTGGAGGAGTTGCATACTCAGTTGAATGAGTTGCTCGTGAAAGTTTTTATTAGGCCGAGTTCTTCGCCTTGGGGTGCTCACGTCTTGTTTGTAAAGAAAAAGGATGGATCAATGAGGCTGTGTATTGACTATAGAGAGCTGAATGAAGTCACCATTAAGAATAGATATCCCCTGCCTAGTATTGATGACCTATTTGATCAATTGTGTGGTAGCTCTGTGTTCTCAAAGATCGATCTTCATTCAGGATACCACTAGTTGAGGATTCTTGAGGCAGATATTCCACGGACTGCTTTCCGTTCACGGCATGGGCATTTTAAGTTTTTGTTAATGTCCTTTGGTTTGACCAATGCTCCCTCTTCCTTTATGGATATGATGAACCACGTGTTCGAGGATTTTTTTGGACTTTTTTGTGGTCGTGTTTATAGATGACGTTTTGGTGTATTCCCTTAGTGATGTTGAGCATACCCAGCACTTGCGTTTTGTTTTGTCTACTTTAAGGGAGCATAAGTTGTATGCTAAGCTAAGTAATTGTGAGTTTTGGTTGCCTCAGGTTTCATTCTTGGGTCATGTGGTAAATAAAGATGGAATTCCAGTTGACCCTGAGAAGATAACTATTGTTATGGATTGGAATTGGCCCACCACACCCAAGGAGATAAGGAGCTTCCTAGGGTTGGCTGGTTATTATAGAAGGTTTGTAGAGGGTTTCTCTACGTTATCTGTGCCTTTGACTAAACTGACGCAGAAGACCGCAACTTTCATTTGGAGTGATAAGTGCGAGGAGGCTTTCCAAGAATTAAAGAAGAGATTGTGCACTGCTCCAGTTTTGTATCTGCCTACTGAAGGGTTGGAATATGTGGTGTATGTAAACGCATCGCATGTTGGTCTGGGTTGTGTGTTGATCCAAGAATGCAAGGTAATTGCGTATGGGTCGAGACAACTAAAGGTACATGAAAAGTACTACCATACACATGATATAGTGTTCACAGCAGTGATTTATTCCCTAAAGTTGTGGAGGCACTTGCTATATGGCGCAACATGCAAGATTTATATTGATCATAAAAGTTTAAAGTACGTTTTCACTCAAAGGGAGTTGAATATGCGCCAGCAAAGATAGTTAGAGTATGTTGCTGATTATGATGTTGAGATTCAGTACCATCCGGGCAATGCTAATGTGGTAACTGACGCTCTGAGTAGAAAGACGGGGAAAGTTTATAATCTTTCTATGGATTCACTAGTAGAAGAATTTCTCTTGATGGGTATCTCTGTTTGGAGTTGTAACTAGTCTAGAAGTTTGGAGGTAACTGAGCCTTCATGGATTGCACTCACAAGATTGCATCAGATGGAAGACCCTGAGTTATTGCACCTTTACAAGACGATTGAGAAAGGAGAGTTGCCATATTTTTCGATCGATGATGTGGGTACCTTGAAGTTCTGCGGTAGATTTTGCATCACTAATATTGAAGATATTCGAGTTAAGTTGTGCAAAGAGGCTCATGGTTCTAGTATTACCTACCACCCAGGTTCAACTAAGATGTACTAAGATTTGAAGCAGATCACCTGGTGGTTCAGAATGAAAGGTGATATAGCGAAGTTCGTTTCAGAATGTTTTACGTTCAAGCGATTAAAGGCCGATCATGGCAGTCCTGTTGACAAGCTAACGCCCTTATAAATTCTAAGTTGGAAGTGGGAGAGTATCTCAATGGATTTCATTACTGGGTTACCGAGATCTCCCCAAGGACATGATTCAGCCTGTGTTATTGTTGATAGACTAACAAAGTGTGCTCACTTCATGCCTTTTAAGATTGATTACCCCATGAAGAAGATAGCTGAGCTATATTTAGATGAAGTCATTAGATTACATGGAGTGCCAATTAGTATTGTATGAGATCGAAACTCCAGGTTTACGTCTCGCTTTTGGAAGAGTTTACAGGAGGGTTTGGATACCGATCTACGGTATTCCACAGCCTATCATTCGCAGACAAAAGGTCAAACGAAAAGAGTGAATCAGATTGTGGAGGATATGATCAGATGTGACATTTTGGACCACATAGGATCGTGGGATGAGCGACTCAGATTGATGGAGTATGCATACAATAATAGTTATCAAGAAAGTTTACATATGGCCCCATTTGAGGCCTTGTATGGGAGGTGATGCAAAACTCCCTTTTTTGGGCCGAGGTCGGTGAGAAACCATTGCTGGGTCCTAAAGTGTTAGAAGAAATGGATGTTTTCGTGAAGATTATTCGGGAAATGCTTCGGATAGCGCAGGAACAGTATGAGAAGAATTCCAATTGGCGTAGGTCTGATTTGGAGTTTGCTGTAGGGGACTTGGTGTTTCTCAAAGTTTCCCTGATGTCTGGAGTTAAAAGGTTTGGTAAGAATCATGAGTTGGACCCGAGGTATGTGAGACCTTTTAAGGTTGTTGAGAATATTCGTGTATCAGCTTATAGGCTGGATTTGCCGGCAAATTTCCTTGGTGTGCACAACGTGTTTCATGTGATCCAGTTGCGGAAATGTTTGCTCAGCGACCGACAGATTCTTGATGTTGTGCCCTAGTTGGAACCCATTCTTTCTTATGTTGAGATGCTTGTCCGCATTCTGGATACTCAAGATCGAGTGTTCAGGAAGAAAATCATACCAATGGTTAAAGTTTTGTGGCGAAACTAGGTCGTGGAAAGTGCCACTTGGGAGTTGGAGTTAGTGATGAGGGAGGCTCATCCTCATCTGTTCTCCTAGTTTCTTGCGGTATGTATTTCCCCTTCTATAATCTTTAATTATATTCTCTTTGTGGAATCTTTTAGTCCATAAAGTTTCGGGACGAAACTTCTTTTTAGGGGGAGTGACTGTAACGCCCCCAATTTTTCGATATTTGGTTTAATTCATTATCTTGCGTGTTTATGACATCAGGGCGTTATGTTGACGTGTTTTTGGTATTTGTCATTGTTAGAGCGTGGTTTTAGCTCTTAGCTTTTCTGTGTGTATGGCTGGGTTTAGCCTGTTTCTAAGATTTCCTAGCGAGTCGGGTATGTTTTGGTGACTCGATGGAGCGTCTTTGGGAATGCTTGTGTTTTGGATTCGGGAGGTGTTTACCCAAGTTTGGTTCATCGAATCTTAATTTTGACTGTGTCGTTGGGTTCGTAACATCGGTATTTAACTACGATGCGATTTTCGTAAAATTTTTGTTAAGTTTGGTTTTTGGGTCGTTTTGACGTTTTATTTAATTAATTATGTTATCCTATAATGAAATAATCGGATAAAAGTATTATAACCCATCGTTTCAAACACTATTCATTTGTTTCCCTCGTGAAACCATCAGCTTGTTGCGGAAGAACGAGAGCGGTGGACTTTCCAAAGCCTTCGGTCGCCGATTTCTGGAGTTTTGGTGCTCGATTTCTTCCTTGGAGAGTAGATCCCGGTAGATCTCGCCTAGATCTACGTTCTACGGTAATCTTTTCCAATTTCTTGGATTTTTAGAGGTCTAGGTAGGCAGTTTTGACCCTCTTTCGTCCTCAAAAGTTTCAGGAAGTGTTGCTTCAGAAGTTTCAGGAGCGTTTACGTGGCTGGATTGGCGATTTGAGGCATGTGGTGACTTCTTCCACTCGCCAAGCTTGACTTTTCCTTGTATATTTCTTTTTCATACTGTTCTTCCCTGTGTAGTTTTTTTTGTTGGGTGTAGGGTTAGATCTGGCCTTTGTCGTTCGCTTTATGGTATTATTTTTTTCCAACCAAGTTCAACAATCATATCATTCAATGTATTAGCTTCTTGGAGTAGATGTCGGTTTGGAGTGGTCAGTGTTCGTCGAACTGAAGCTAATTTGTCGAACGGAGTTCGACGAACAGAGGAATTTTGTCAAACGGAGTTCGACGAACAGAGAAATTTCGTCGAATGGAGTTCGACGAACAGAGTAATTTCGTCGAACGGAGTTCGACGAACAGAAGAATTTCGTCAAACAGAGTTCGACGAATAGAGGAATTTTGTCGAATGGAGTTCATCTAGCTGAGCCATTTCGTCGAACGAAGTTCATCGAGCTGAGCCATTTCGTTGAATGGAGCAAGATTCGCTGAGTATAACCCTTAGGCGTTGAGTATAGCCCTTATGTGTTGAGTGTAGCCATATCACTGAATCCAATTTCAAGCATAAGTCCAAAAGCATTGAGTGTGTTGAGTGCACTCAACGCGGCGTTGAGTGTGTTGATTACACTCAATGCCTTGCTGAGAGGTCTATGATATTAAGTGTTAAAGCGTTGAGTGCGTTGAGTGCACTCAACGCGGAGTTGAGTATGCTGCATACACTCAACGCCATCAGAATTTGACGCTAGGTCAGAAGGCGTTGAGTGTGCTGCCTACACTCAACGCGACGTTGAGTGTGCTGTTTACACTCGATGCCATCAGGAAATCTTGGAGTCTAAGTGTAAAAGAATTGACAGCATTGAGTGAGCATAACTCACTCAACTCCGTCACTTTTTTAGGCAAGTTAAGTAAAAGTGTCGACAATGTTGAGTGAGCTGAACTCACTCAATATCATCGCTCTGTGTTTAAGCGTTGAGTGAGCTGAACTCACTCAATGCCATCGTCTGTTCTTGTTGTTGCGTTTAAGTAATGAGTGAGCTGAACTCACTCAATGTCATCGTCGTGCTGTGTTATGGCGTCGAGTGCGTCGACTGCACTCGACGTGACGTCGAGTGTACTCGACGCTTTTTCCTTAGTTTTATGTCGTTTCACCGATTTGACGTGTATGACTAAGGCTTAGTCTTGCGAAGCTAGACTCATCGGTTTTCTGCCGAATTTGTTGATTTTGGGTTTATGGGTATTTGGATATATGTGGTTGGTTTTTTGGCTTAGTTTCGTGAATCATTACACTCGGGCATGTTTGGGTTGTGTTGGATCAGATGCCCACCACCACAGTCCCGTTTTTGAGATGTTTGGGTCTGTTAGTTTGGGTTTGACCGGTTTGGTCCCGACTCAGATCCGGTTGCGTTATGGTGTTAATGATTCATGTGTTTATTGAGCCTTTGCCCCATTTTTGTTTCCTATAGATTAATCATATGTTGTTTCTACCTTTCCTCATAGATTGTTTCCGGAGTATAACTCCATTCTCACTTTGTGCAAATTTCATTACCTTTTAACTTTATAAGTTAACTCTTCATTCTAAATCTCTAGTTAGTTTGTTGTGTTTTCTTTTGACATCTATTTAGGTTTGGGAATAGTAATCTTGCTACTCCTTGTTTACTGACAGTTTTGTTTGCCACTTGTATTTTTCTTGCTGAGGTGTTCTTTCTTTGAATGCCTCAGGTTCTGAGCAGTAGCCAGTTGAGCGGCTAGGTTTAGTGATTGCTTGTGGACTGCAGTGTTGCAGAGGTTTCCACTACATTAAGAGGTAGTTCCTTGTTGTTTTCTTTTTAGTATAGATACTCATACTAACTCATGGGTTCGTGTCAGTTTGTTGACGCCCACTGGTGGTTTTCTTTAGAATTACTGAATAGTCTGCAAAGCTGCTAGTTTTGCCATTTGTGGTTGTTTTTACTTAATTTCTGGAATGTTTTATGCTAGGTTGCATGTTAGGTATTTTCACTTACAAAAGTATTACTACTTGTACTTCATACATCACATATTTCTAAAATTAAAATACTATTTTCTAGCTAACGTAAAGACTATTTTTATACTTAGTATAAATCTTGAGTCTTGCATGTCATGAGTAGTCCTATGGGGATGTTTATGCTCATATATGGTGTCAATCAACATAGCCAAAGTATTTTCCACAGCGTATAACTATACTTTTACTCATAGACTAGTTGATCCACTGTGCTGAGGGATATGGCCATCCAACTTAAACTGGTTTTACTTAATAACTTATGGATTTCATATAAATTGTAGAGTTTGGGGTTTTTCCTACGCGCCTGCAGTTATCCCCTGCACGGCGTGGCATCACGGCGCGTATTTTCTCTTAGTCTAATATAACTTACATGTTAAGAAAATGCGGGTTATGACAGTAATCCGGTTATGAATCAAACAGTGGTGTAGGATTGTGTGTGGGAGTTCAATAGCATCGTATTGCTCGAGTCAAGAGGAAGGATTGTCTTTCTCGGTGGCTAAGAACTTGCCCCTAGCTACTCTCGAAGCATGGGTATATGGTTAGTCAAGTGCGTGTGTGATGTAGGCCGTCACTTTGTTCTAGTTTGAGCCTCAATCCGTTGTTCTACTCGTTCCCTATGCCTGCCTACTCCTCCATTCCACTGAGCGAAGCAGCGCATAGCGGCATGCAAGGGAGTAGATTTAATTAGCTTTTATTTTCTTGTTTCTAAAAACAAACCACTTCATAACTTCGACCTAAGGACTTCAATCTCAAGTCCTCCTTGAAAGACAACTCCACCTTGCGGTATTCCTTGAGAGATTCGATACTTGGTAAAGCCTCCCCCATTTTATATTACTTTTGCTAGCGGTACACTTGCCATAAGCGCATCAATAGCCCAAGATAGGCAGGGAAAGTACTACAATGCCAAGCAGCAAAATGTAGAGTTTGCGGTCTTTGAATGAGTATACTTGAAAATCAAACCATTAAAGGGCGTATCCAGGATTTGGAGCTTGAAAACGTTAAGTATGAGGTATCTTGTTCCGTTTAAAGTAGTGGAGTGAGTTGGAGAAACTGCATATCAGTTAGCTCTTTCGGCATAACTGAGTGGCTTGAATGATGTGTTCCACATATCAGTGCTTCAAAAAGCCGTGAAAGAGCCAGCTCAGGTGATTGCAAATGATCGAGTACCGGTCGATAGTGGGCTAATGACGAAAGTTAGGCCCATTCGGATCGAGGATAAGGGGGTTAAAACTGCGGAAAAAGAAAATCGGGATGGTCAAGGTCTTATGGGGAAACTGTGGTCGTGAGAAGCTAACATGGGAGCAGGAGCAAACCATGCGTGCTGAGTTTCTCGAGTTGTTTGTAAAAAATATTATAACATTTTTTTGTAAAGAGAATATATGTTGTAACATATTTGTTGTTATCGTTTTACGCAAATTTCGAGACGAAATTTCTGTAAGGAGGGGAGGATTGTAACACCCCGAAAAGGAGTAGGAAGTTACAGGCTAAAACGTCGAACGGGAGTTCGACGAACGTCGAACGGGAGTTCGACGAATGTGTTTTTGTTATAATTCTTGTCGTCTTTCGGCGAACGTCGAACGGAGTTTGACTAACATCAAACAAAATGGGTTCTCGCATAACAGCGGAGTATGCTTTCGACAAACGTATTGCATTCTTTCAACGAATGTTGGAAGGATTTTGAGAGTAACAACGGCGCCGGCTGGATGGTCAAAGCAGTCAGGTTGACTTTTCAACTCAACTCCAGGCCAATGCTTCATTTTGATGGATTGATCGTGTGGCTGGGGTTTACCCGAGGCCAAATATGCAGAGGGGTTGGGATGGGGAAATCATTATTTCCTTCTCACTCTCTCTCTCTATTCATTTCATCCAAGTTCTGGAGAAGAGAAATAATGGTTGGAGCTAAGGGTTTGGGCTAACCTTTATGATGGTGCTGAAGAAGGTTCCGTTATCGGAAGCAGGATCTGAGGCTAGATCCACGAAGGGGAAAGTGAGGCACTCATTTCCATCCATGCAGAAAAGTTGTGCCATGGCTCCGAAGAGAACGACAAGGGTAACGATCTTCCTTCTTGGACAAGTGAAGTCCTTATTGTTAAGAAAAAAGTAAATAGGTTGGGGGTTTCAAAAAAATTTTCAAATTTTGGTAAAGATTTTTGAGAGCAAATTATAATAGCTTGAAAATTCTTATATTTCGATAAGAGTGAAGTAAAGATAATTACAGTCTACATATGTTTGGCTACCATAATACACATGTTTCTATTTAAAATAAACCACAATTAGTGCTCGAAACAAATCCTCTTCAAAAATAAAATGCACAAGATATTTTTTAACACTTATCCCCAAATATTTACATTTATCTATTTATGATAAATAAACGATTAGTAAATTAAAAAAACTAGATAACTATGTATACATCAACTCAAAACTTTTTTTTATTTTGTAAAATAGATAAAAAAAGTAGGGGTTTTAAATTTTATTTTCAAATGATTTATTAAGCAACATATATACATATTTTTTATATTTTATTAATTTTATTTTTTCTTTTAGCAAATATATACATAAATATTGATATGAAAATATTATGTATATATAAAGAAAAATAAGATTTTTAAGGAAATATTCTCTCATACTTATGTTGTGCATAAGTATGAAGAAAAAGAAGATATATCTATATATATATATATATATATATATATATATATATATATATATATATATATATATATATATATATATAACATAAAGTAAAATAGAATAAAGAGGCTTTCCTGATTGGAGGCCGGGGAGGCCGTAAGAAAAACCTACAAAAATAAAATACAAGTAAAAATAGATAACTTTTTGGTGTCTCCCACAAGCGCTTTGTTTACCGTGTTTCCTGGTAAAGCTCCAGGTTGGCGCTCCGACAGCATCTTTGAAATCTGTATAATTTGGGTTTCCAGATTTTTAATGATCCGGTCAGATTTCGTATATTGAACTCATTTGTAACGACATATTTTGTGAAGATGTCTTCTATCGAGGTATGTCGTAGTGGTTGCGATTGTGATTGTGGTTGTGGAGAAAATCCAATTGGACTTGCATTAGGCGGGCATTGAACATTATTGGGGTTGTTCCATGAAAAATTTGGATGGTTCCTAAACCCTGGATTATAATTATTATTAATATTTGGGTTATAGGAAGGAGGTTGATATGGATTTCCCATATAATCAACGCACACTTCTATTATATTATTATTAGAATTCTAATTAGGAGTAGTGGAGGAATTCAACATCACTTCTACTTTCCTAATAAAATATTCTAGTTGCAGAGCTAAATTAGAAAAAGCATCGAGCTCGTAAAGCCCAGTGGGTTTATTAGGGCGTGACCTAGGCGCATTCCATTGGTACGCATTCATGGCCATTTCCTCAAACAATGCTTGAGTGGGCTCGTGGGTTTTATTATTTAACGTTCCCCCTACTGCATCAATCATTTGATTGGTTTGGAAATTCAAACCATTATAAAATCTCAACACTTGGATCCAAGCCGGCAGTGCATGATGTAGACACCAACGTAAAAATTCTTTAAAGCGTTCTCAAGTATCGTAGAGAGACTCAGACTCGCCTAGAACAAAAGAAGAAATAACCGCACGTAATTTAGCAGTTTTAGCAGGGAGAATATACTTAGTAAAAAACTTTTCAGTCATATCAGCCCAAGTAGTGATGGATCCTCTAGGTAGAGAACCTAACCACTGCTTGGCTTTCGTCCTTAATGAAAAATGAAATCCATCGAATTGTATTGAGTTTTGAATCATTTGAATTATGCTAGATTTGATTTCAAAATTTTTATTAGCAATTGTGGGACGAACGATACTTGACCCGGTGTCATCCAAGTTTGGTCGCGCATAATAAGATATAGTCCTTTATGGGGCCACAACTGGAATTTGTTCTGCCATAGCTTCAACGTTTGTGGTTCCGATAGACTATTCCAGATTTAAGTCTTGGTCTTGGTCACAAGATCGAAGGCGCCTGTAATAGGTTTGGTCGATTTCAGGATCAAAATCAAGATTAGGATCAATAAGAGAGTTTCGTCGGGTCATGTACTAAAAAACTATTATATATAAAAACTCTCTCTTTTTTTGTTTGTTTTATATTTTTTTGTTGTTTTGTTTTTGGAAAATAAAAAGACAAAAATAAAAGTGTTCTTAAAAATAGTTTTTATAAAAACAAATATTTTGTAATTAACAGAGAATTTATGGTTTGTTTTTTTATAAAAATAGTGATTTTTAATAACAACTAACAAAAAAGTAATAGTAATTCTTTTTTATTTCAAATATCAACACAAAATGATCCCCGACAACTGCGCCAAAAATTCGAGAAGTAAAATCTAACTTTGGAGATAGTTTGAATTGAAAAATAAATTGGATTTTGAAATTAAGTGTTTGTGTGTTCTATCTCTTTTTTACTTATATATTTTGATTAAGACAAGCGTACCTATGGCGTAATAGTATACTATATTAATATATCAAGGTCGTATTTTTCCACTGATATATGTCGAGTACTCTACTTTAACGAATGTAACGATTATTTTATTGAAAAGAGTTGAAGATTTTGATAAGTGAAAATAAACGTAATACTTATGCTTTTGAAAATAGATGAGGTAGAGAGCCCTCAATTTTTGATTTAACTTGTGAAATATTGTTTAAATAATAAAAACTCAACTTTTCTATTAATTTACTTGACCATGGCTGATCCATAAATATGAGTGCACCTCTATCAAGGATACATCCACCTGAAATTACGTACTTTGACTGAACTTTCGTATCTAATCAAAAATACCTTAAAATGCTTTACGTGGTGAACCCCACTATTGACCTCCTACTGTGATTCGAAGGTTCAACCCGGGAGGCTTACGTTCATCTCTTTCGAGAGTGAGGCACAATTTCTCTTTATCTGTGAGAGATCAATTCATCGTAAATCTTAAGTTTATATTAATTTAAAAATATAGTTTTTTAAAAGCGGAATTAATATCCTCACCAAAGCTAATCTCAATCGAGTGCTAAAAAGTTTTTAGCCTCTCATCGGGATGGGGGTGGTAGTAGAAAAGTAAAAGACATATAAAGGTGCATAAATAATATCTGTCCCAACCATCTTAATCAAGCGCTAAAGAGTTCTTAGCCTCTCATCCGGGATGGGGGTGGTAGTAAAAAGAAAGAAAAAATGAAAAGTACTTACGCACACACCTTTTCTCAACAAAAATAAAAGCTAAGTTAAACAAGCATAAAGAGATGAAAAATTACTGAAAGATGAAACTTATTACTTAAAAAGTGTTACACACTATGAAACCCAAACTAGGGTTAGGAAAATATCACTCAAAAACTACTCCGAACTACTATATACAGCTATGTGAAACTCTACCAGCTCTCTTCAAAACATCAGCCCTGACCCTCCTTTTATGGCCAAACGTTTTGAGGTATATGACCCCCTAGGGAGGTCGCCTAGGCATGACGCTGACGTGGCAGATGTGGATAGAATATCCGACAACATTTGGTTTGAATCGACAAGTACACGGGTGTGACTTGATGGTCAAGGGCATGTAATCTGGGCGTTTTTGCATGGCGTGGCAGCTTGGCTTCTTCAGGGCACGATAGCTGGAATTCTGCATGGTCATGGGTGATGTCATGACCATGACACCAGGAACACGGGCATGTAGGTCGGGCGTGACTCGAGCTTGCTGGCTTTAGGATTCGGCACGGTGGGACATCAGGTTGATTGCTTTGTCTCGGGTGATGTCATGGGCATGATAGCTGGAACACGGGCATGTACCCGGGCATGACTTTGCTTACTGATTGAAATCTCCTGAAACATTGGAATTATTGGTTTTAAAGTTACACACCCTAGGTCACGAGCATGACCTAGGGGCATAACTTATGTAATTTTGCTGAATTGCCCCCAAATGTCTTGAAATACCTATAGGGCACAAAATAAATTAAGTTGGAACTAAAAAATTAAAAAGAAACATTTTATTTAGTTATTTATATAATATATTTATATTTTTTATTAAATAAGACAAAAAATATACTAAAAATATATATAGTTTGCTACTCATCAACAATAGGCCATAGTTTGCAAGCACAGAATTCATCAGTTTTTGTGGTCAGCTTGGGATCGATCTCTGGTTTGCATCAGTCCACCACCCCAGGAGCAACGTGTAGGTGGAGGAGGCGAACAAGATAATTATAAACATGTTGAAAACTGAGGTGGAGAATCTGAAGGGGAGTTGGGTGGAGTAGCTCCCTTCAGTTCTTTGGGCCTTGAGGACCACACCCAACACGGCCACATGAGAGACCCCTTCAAGCTCTCTCATGGATGTGAAGTTGTGCCCCAATAATGTTCAAGGTCCAGACAACACGGATAGTGGAGGCAGAGGAAGGCATAGAAGAGTGGAGGGCTGAGAGTGAATATGAGTTGCGGCTCTCCCTAGATATGGTGGAAGAGTTGCACGACTTGTCAGCTATTTGGTAAGAGGAGGTCAAGTGGTGGATGGCCAAGTATTTCGACAAGCACGTCAAGATCAAGCAATTCGTAAAGGGGGGCCTGGTCTTGAAGAAGGTTGATGCTGTCGGATGGTCAGCAGCTGTCGACAAGTTGAATCCTAATTAGGAGGGTCCCTATGTAATTAAAGAGGTGCTGAAGTCGGGGGGTTACCATCTCCAAAATATATAGGGGGAACCCCTCATTCATTCCTGGAGAGGCGATGACTTGAAGCAATTCTACCCATGAAAATAATAAGGCAGTATCTTTTTGCATTCTTACTTATTGATGGTTCACTTGCTCAACAGGAGGAATATGGATGGTGGTTGGTCAAAGAGATATGTCTGGTTGATGCTCAACACACGTCGTCAGGATCTCACTGGCTGATTGGGCTGGTGGTAGCATCTGGTGGTTGGCCAAAGATATATTTCTAGTTGATGCTCAACACACGCCGCCAGGCTCTCACTAGCTGATTGGGTCGTTGGTAGCGCTCGGTGGCTGGCCAAAGAGATAAATCTGGTTGATGCTTAACACCCGCCGTCTGGCTCTCACTAGCTAATTGGGCAAGTGTTAGCTCCTAGTGGCTGAACAAAGAGATATTTATGGTTGATGCTCAACACCCATCATCAGGCTCTCACTAGCTGATTGGGTATATGGTAGCACCCAATGGTTGACCAAAGAGATAAGTCCAGTTGATGCTCAACACCCGCCATCGGGCTCTCACTATCTGATTGGGCTGGTGGTAGCACCCAGTGGCTGGCCAAAGAGATATGTCTGGTTGATGTTCAACACCCGCCATTAGGCTCTCACTAGCTTATTGGGCCGGTGGTAGTGCCTAATGGCTGGCCAAATAGATAAGTCTGGATGATACTCAACAAACATTGTCAGGCTCTCACTAGCTGATTCGGCCGGTGGTAGCACTTGTTGGCTGGCCTAAGAGATATGTTTGGTTGATGCTCAATACCCACCGTCACGCTCTCACTAGCTGATTGGGCAGGTGGTAGCGCCCGGTTACTGACCAAAGAGATAAGGCTGGTTGATGCTCAACACCCGCCGTCAGGCTCTCACTAGCTGATTGGGTCGGTGGTAATGCCTGGTGGCTGGCCAAAGAGATATGTCTGGTTAATGCTCAATGATGCAGGTCAATGGGTTCGACGGATTGAACAACGCACTATAGGGTTCATCAATTAAAATAGATTCGTAGCGTGTGGGATCTCTCTAAAATTCTAACGATAATTCAACCAATTTAACAACATATAAATCAAAGGGATGCTACCCCTTTTTATAAATTGAACAAGGGTCATATGCCAATGTTTGCTTAAGCGAATAGGACCTACCTGATCCGGACAATTAGCAATTCAAATTAAATCTATCCGTAAGTATTCACAAAACCAACACGAGAGGATCCGGTCTAAGATAGCGATTTAAATAAAAGTACAAATTCAATCCCAAATTATTTTAAACGAGGTAGGCCAAATAATATGAACTCGAGGAGAAATCAAGGATAATGAATCTGATTTCTACTAGAATTCACGAGATTTACCCGATCCAATTTATACGAAAATATTCGGAAGAAAAGATGCTTAAAATCAGATTTAATTAAGCCTTAATTTCAATAAAAATCAGGACAAATTACTATCCTTCTAATCCACCAGAATCTCACAATAATATAGAAGAAAACTCACAAGAGATGGTTTAGAGATCATTACCCAAATCCCAAAAAATCTATCCGCAAGATGAGTGGAGGAATTACACAGGTCGGTGGTTGAATCTATTTCCACGCAAAATCCACGGATCCACGCTGGTCGATGAAATCGGAAGCCATTCTTCCTTTTGCAAAACCCTTGGAGAGGGGAAAACTTGATGGCCAAATATATGGAAATAGGATTGATTGTTGACCTTGGGGCTGTACATATGGAAGTCACGGACGTGACCCTTCTATCACAGGCATGTAGGTGGGGCATGTCCAGAAGGTTTATCTAGGGAAGGCATCATGTCATTTTGTCGTCGGTGCCATCTTATCTGGGATAGGTGGAGAGGTCACGGGTGTGTCAAATATTATCACGGGTGTGACGGACGGTTCGATGATCGTCGAATGTCGAACGTCGAGCTAGAGGCATTCAACTTCGAACCAGATTTGACACGGGCGTGTCATGGGCATGTTCAGTAAATCGTCGACCGTTGATCAACGAATTGAGATCGACGAACATTGTCGGCATGACAAGGGGCGTGTTTGACTGAACACGGGCGTGTCATTATCGGACACGGACATGTACTTGACTTTTCTTTAAAGACTGCAACATTTTTTGGAATCAAAGTCAAACACCCTGGTCATGGGCTTGACCCAGAGGTACACGGGGGTGTACTATGAATTTTTGACAGTTTCCTAAAAAATTTCTAAAAATCAAAATAAAGCTAAGTTAGAAAATATATACAAAAAAGAGCATTTTATTAAAGAAAAGTAACTAAAAATAACGAAAATAAACAAAATTGACTTAAATAATCTACGTAAAAATACATATATTTACAACTTATCAAATACCTTCATACTTAAGCTTTTGCTATTCCAGAGCAAAAGTTGGAGATATACTTATAAGGAATTAAAGAAATCCTAAGTTTACCTAGCGCTTGAATTTAATCGAAAGAAAGATCAAAATAATTATCACGGGTATAAGAGTTAAGTCCTAAATTATGACAAAAATTTTGATAGAGGAAGAGTTTTAGCTAAATACTTCTCAATATAATCAAATAGAAAGCAAAGAATTGTATTTGTTAGGTTAACAAAAATAGATTGGAATTATAGAACTTTAGCTTGCAAGAATTAAAGAAAATAATGCAATTTAAAAATTATGCTCTCAAAAAGATTTTTATAATTAAATCTAGAATCATTTGAATATGGCGGAGGGGGATGCTGGTTTATAAAGAGGGCTTTGGTTTAGAGGTGAGGTATATTTTTCGCTCAAAACGCTAATGAAAATTTTTTGAATGTGGATGTTTAGAAAAATGAAATCTTATTTTACATAACATGTAATATTTTTTTAAATAACTTCATATAACCCAATGTATATGTATAAGAGTAATGGATTTTATCCTCTTACTCCGTAACATATATTCTTTTTAAAATATTGGATGTCTATGTTTATAGAACGAAATATTATTCTCATTGACAAAGGTTCTTTTAAGGATCAAAATCATGCCTAGTAAGACATGAAAAAAATAGGGAGATACTTTTTTCAGAAAGAAAACTAGATTTAATAAAAACATTTGAGAGCAACATTAATAAATTGAACATTCCTATATTTCAAAAAAAATGCTTTGAGTAAACATAATTGAAATCTAAGGTTGTTATTTTCTAACAAAATAAATGTGCAACTATTTAGATAAGTTAGAAGTAATGCTGGAAACAAGTTCCTTACCTAAATAAAAATTTATAAAACATAAGAAATTCTTTAAAACTTAACCCCAGATATCTAAATCTATCAATCTCCAATTAATAAACGAATAGTAAACAAAAAAATTAATAAAATCCGCTTATTAATAAACTCGCAACTAGACTTTTGGAGAGCGAAAAGTGTCAAAATGGCATATTCAATTTATTCGTTTCATAATAAACAAAATTTTAGGATTTTTTGAAGTTTTCAACATTTTTTTGTGTTTTTTTATTATTATTTTTTGAATTTATAGAGTTATTCTCTTTTTCGGGTTTTTGATTTTCTTAAAAAAAATTTGATTTACAAAAGAGATTTACAAAGTAAAAAACAAAATATTATTTTTTTTGTTTTATAATTTTTTTTGAATTTTTTTTTGAAATTTATTTTTGTGTTTTTGATTATAAAAACAAGCAAAAATTGTTTGGAGTTTTTAATTTTTCCATTTTTGGTATTTTTGATTGGGTGCAGAAAATATAAGTGCGACAAAATGCGATGAACGAAAACACTCTCACACTTAGTTCCAACATTGTCCCCAATGTTGTAAGATACGCATGAGGAACAAAAATAGATAAAATACAGTATTTACAAAAATAAAGAGGGAGGCTAGAAACTTCCCTGAGACGAGATCGGGGAGGCCCATTTGGAACCCTGCATTATTTAGAAAGAGGAAAGAGAGAAAGAAAAAAAAACAATTTCGTTATATGAAATTTATTTAGTGGAGCGAGGGTTTTATTTGTAGTATGCGCCTTATTTATAGAATTAGTAACTCAACTTGGCTATATGGTTTCGGGTGGTAGGGGTGGCAAGTGTGGGTGACTCGTAAGTAGCTAACATCTTAGCTATATGAGCGCAACAGAAATGCACTACCATATCACCTAAAATAATGTGAGGCGTGTCGGAGCGAGAAAATTAATATATAACTCTTAATAAAAAATATATATATTTTTTGGATTTTTAGAAAGAAGTTAAAATAAAATATATACATATATATATATAAACTTTTTTGTGGTTTTTAGCATGTTTTTTAGTGTTTTTTAGTTTTTAGGTTTTTCAGAGTTTTTTGTTTTCAGTTTTTAGTTTTTTTGCGTTTTTATTTTTTTTCTTAGTTTTTCTATATTTTTGTTTTTTTGTTTGTAGATTTTTTGGTTTTTAGTTAGTTTTTGTTAGGAAACGAAGTCATTTCATTTTTGTGTTTTTATAGATAATAAAAATATAATAAATTTTTTAAAAGTTTTTGTTTGTTTTTTTAAAGTAGTTTTATGATTAATATTATTATTATTATTATTAATTTTTGTTGGCCATTTTGTTTTTGTTATATATATAAATAAAAATAGGTAAAAGTAATAGTTTTCTAGAGTTCGAAATAACAACACGAAACTCCCCGGCAACGGCGCCAAAAACCTGATGGTTAAAACTCGCGCCGCCCCGTGGGTTTATTTTTTGTAAAAGCGATTGATTTTAGTTTGGAAGGACGGGGCGCGCAGATTTATTATATAAAAACAATATTGAAATCGAGTTTTAATGACAGGAGGCAAGTGGACCTATCGCATGTAGTACAGGATATTCTGGTAAGGAATATCGTGGTCGTATTGTTCTCGGGGACGGGTTGATTATTTTTACCCTTCCCTGGAGGGACTATTATTCTATCGAAAATAACTTGTCGGGTTATTATTTATATATATATATAAACAAAAAATAAAAGCAGAATGAGCCGATGAAGAAATAGTGCAACAGTACCAAATCAAATTTGAACTAAAATAACTTTTAATAAATAGAGATCATAAATTTCAAATTAATTATGGCGGAGACATGGCCGTGCAGGTTCCACAAAAATGAGCTCACCTATCTCTAGAACTATAGCTCACCTGAACATTAAGATTATTCGACCGGGCTCTCATCCGACGAAGGATTCCTCTTAATGTCTGCATTACGCTAAGAACCCTACTATTGGGTGGGGAACCCAATTCTGTAGAATTCTGCGCCTCCTCTCTCGAGGGTTAGTGCGGAACTCCCTTTACCCAAGGTTTATCGGTCCATACGCACGGCCTCTCGGCTAGCTTGCTTAAGGACTATGGAAATAGAGCCCACACATTGATATGTGGTTCTACGCATCGTAAACCCGGGGCAAACCTTAAGTAATTTTAATTAACGAGAAAAATAGGATCTTTAATTATTTAAAGCGATTTTATTTATCCCAATGCTCTTCGATACTGAGGGCTATGAGCAGTTAGCCACTCATCAGAATGGGGATGGCTTGGGGAAAGAAATACATAATTGAAAGGTGCAAGTCCTACTCAAATGCGTAGGCAGGAAATGAAAGCAGTAAAGAAAGCTGTAAAATGCAAGTCCTACTCGAACGAGTAGGCGGGAAATCAAAGCGATAAAACTGCATGTCCTAATCAAATGAGTAGGTGGGAAATGATAAGTGCTACTCAAACGAGTATACGTGAAATGATAAGTCATACTCAAATGAGTAGGCGGGAAATTAAAGCGAGTACTACTCGAACAAGTAGAAGGAAATAGATGCACACACGCACACACTCTACTTGAATAAAACGCACACAATGTACATAAAAAAACACACACTCTCTTCATAAAATAAAACCTAACTCATATACTCACGCACACAAGCGAAAATAAGAAAAACTAAGTGATTGAAAAATTAAAACAACTCATACATAGAAATACATAAAACAACAACTATAGTGCTTTTTTTGTAGAACAAAAACTTTAAAACAACAACTGTATTTCTATCGTTAGAATGCGATAGAAATGCATAAAAAAGAAAATAAAAATTAAAAGAGCAAAAGTTTTGAAAATTAAAAACAAAAATCAAAGCGCTCGAAAATTAAAATGATTATGAATCCATTCTTATAACTTTGTAAAAGTGCGTAAAAAGTGGAAATAAAGTTAAAAAGGAACAAAAAGTTTTACAACCTAAAAGAGAAAATCTAAGTTAAATAATAATGAAAACCACCTTGAATACACTTTTACGGATTTATAAAAATGAATAGAAAGTTATATAAAAAAGCATAAAAGCTAAATGAGCTAAGTAAAATGAAGGATGAAAAACATAAATTTAGCAAACTATGATCATACACACACACACTTATTAAAAGAACAAAAACAAAAATAAAATAAATAAATAAGATTGCTTAAGGAGGGTCACTCAGATGCATTCCAATACCATATATGGAGAAGAAAAACACATATTTTATTAAGACAAAAAGGAGATTACAAAGCTAAACATAAAAGAGAGGGGAGAAATTTCTCTTACATAGCATGGAATAATGCCTAAGCAGCCTAACACTTAAGCAAAATGGTTCAAAAAAGGAACCCACGGCTCAAATAGAGAAATTCTATTTATAGGCAAAAATTTTGGGTTACACGCCATAGGTCACGGGCATGTTGGGGGCGCGTTAGTACTACTGCTGAGTTGATGCTGAGTATTTATTGATTGTTGACTTTGGGGTTGTACACGTGGAAGTCACGGGTGTGACCCCACTGTCAAGGGCATGTAGGGGGACGTGTCTAGAAGGATTATCTAGGGAAGGTGTCGTGTCATTTTGTCGTCGACACCATCTTGTCTAGGACATGTGGAGAGATCACGGGCATGTCGAATATTGACATGGGCATGACGTGTTATTCGACGATGGTCGAATGCCAAATGTCGAGCTGGAGGCGTTGAACGTCGAACCTGATTTGACATGGGCGGGTCGGGGCGTCTCACGGGCATGTTCAGCAAATCGTCAACCATCGATCATTGAATTGAGATTGACGAACGTCGTCAGTATGACACGGGGCGTGTCAGACTGAACACGGGCATGTCATTATCGGACACGACGGTGTACTTGACTTTTCTTTGAAGGCAGCAACATTTTTTGGAATCCAAGTCACACGTCCAGGTCACGGTCATGACCGAGAAGTACACGGGCGTGTAATATGAATTTTTAGCAGTTTCCTGTAAAATTTCTAAAAATTAAAATAAAGCTAAGTTAGAAAATATATACAAAAAGAGCATTTTATAAAAGAAAAATAACTAAAAATAACAAAAATAAATAAAAAAGACTTAAATAATCTATGTAAAAATACATATATTTACAACTTATCAAATACCCTCATACTTAAGCTTTTGCTATTACAAAGCAAAATTTGGATATATACTTATAAGGAATTAAAAAAATCATAAGTTTAGCTACCGCTTGAATTTAATCGAAAGAAAGATCAAAATAATTATCAGTGATATAATATTTAAGTCCTAAATTATGACAAAAATTTAGATAGAGGATGATTTTCAGCTAAAAACTTCTCGATATAATCAAATAGAAAGCAAAGAATTGTATTTGTTAGGTTAACAAAAATAGATTGGAATTATAGAACTTTAGCTTATAAGAATTAAAAGAAATAATGCGATTTAAAAATTATGCACTCAAAAAGATTTTTAAAATTAAAACTAGAATCATTTGAATATGTCGGAGGGGGATGTTGTTTATGAAGAGGGCTTTGGTTTAGAGGTGAGGTATATATTTTTCGCTCAAACCTCTTATGAATATTTTTTGAATGTGGATGTTTAGGAAAACGAAATCTTATTTTTCGTAACATATAACATTTTTCTAAACAATTTCATATAACCCAATGTATATATATAAGAGTAATGAATTTTATCCTCGTACTCTGTAATATATAATCTTTTTTAAATATTTGATGCCTATGTTTACAGAACGAAATTTTATTCTCATTGACATAGGTTCTTTTAAGGATCAAAATCATGTCAAGTAAGACACGAAAAAAACATATGGAGAGATTTTTTTCAGAAAGAAAACTACATTTAATAAAAAAATTTGAGAGCAATCTTTATAAATTGAACGTTCCTATATTTCAAAAACAACTTGTAGTAAACATAATTGAAATCTAAGATTATTATTTTCTAACAAAATATATGTATAACTATTTAGATAAGTTAGAAGTAAAGTTGAAAACAAGTCTCTTATCTAAATAAAAAAATATAAAGCATAAGAAATTCTTTAAAACTTAACCTCAGATATCTAAATCTATCAATCTCTAATTAATAAACGAATAATAAACAAAGAATTAATAAAATTCGCTTATAAATAAACTCGCAACTAGATTTTTGGAGAGCAAAAGGGGGGTTAAGAATGACATATTTGATTTATTAGTTTCATAATAAACAAAATTTTATGATTTTTTGGAGTTTTCATCATCTTTTGTGTTTTTTTATTATTATTTTTTGAATTTGTAGATTTATTCTCTTTTTAGGATTTTTGGATTTTCAAAAAAAATTGATTTACAAAAAGATTTACAAAGTAAAAACAAAATATTTTTTTTTTGTTTTATAATTTTTTTGAAATTTTTTTGATGAATTTTTTTTGCATTTTTGATTATAAAAACAAGCAAAAATTGTTTGGAGTTTTAAATTTTTGCAATTTTTTGGCAATTTTGATTGGATACAGAAAATATAAGTGCGACAAAATGCGAGCAATGAAAACACCCTCACACTTAGTTCCAACATTGTCCCCAATATTGCAAGATAAGCATGAGGAACAAAAATAGATAAAATATAGTATTTACAAAATAAAGAGGGAGGGTAGAAACTTCCCTGAGATGAGGTCGGGGAGGCCCATTTGGAACCCTGCATTATTTATAAAAAGGAAAGAGAGAAAGAAAAAAAATAATTCCATTATATGGAATTTATTTGGTGGCGCGAGGGTTTTATTTGTAGTATGCGCCTTAATTATAGATTTACTAACTCAACTTGGTCATATGGTTCCGGGTGGTAGGGGTGGCAAGTGTAGGTGACTCGTAAGTAGCTAAAGTCTTAGCTATATGAGCGCAACAGAAATGTGTTCCCCTATCGCCGAAAATAATGTGAGGCGTGCCGAAGCGAGAAAATTAATATATAACTCTTAATAATATATATATATTTTGGATTTTTTGAAAAAAGTTAAAATAAAAAATATATATATATATATGTGGTTTTTAGTATGCTTTTTTTTCTTCTAGGTTTCTTAGATTTTTTTTGTTTTTAGTTTTTAGTTTTTGAATTTTTGGGGGGTTTTAGTTTTTTTTTTAGTTTTTCTATATTTTTTAATTTTTTAGTTGGTAGAGTTTTTTGGTTTTTAGTTAGTTTTTGTTAGGAAACGACATCATTTCATTTTTGTGTTTTTATAGATAATAAGAATATAATGATTTTTTAAGTTTTTGTTTGTTTTTTAAAGTAGTTTTATGATTAGTATTAGTATTATTATTAATATTATTATTATTATTAATAATTTTTGTTGTTCATTTTGTTTTTGTTATATATATAAATAAAAATAGGTAAAAATAATAGTTTTCCAGAGTTCGAAATAACAACACGAAAACTCCCAGGAAACGGCCCCAAAACCTTGATGGTTAAAACTTGCGGCGCACCGCTGGTTTATTTTTTGGAAAAGCGGTTGATTTATTTTGGAAGGACGTGACGCGCGGATTTATTATATAAAAAACAAAGTTGAAATCGAGTTTTACCAAAAGCAGGCAAGTGCACCAATCGTGTATAGTACAGGATATTCCGGTGCTGAATATCGGGGTCGTATTGTTCTCGGGGACGGGTTGATTATTTTTACTCTTCCCAAGAGGGACTATTATTCTACCGAAAATAACTTATCGGGTTATTATTTATATATATATAAACATAAAATAAAAGCAGAAAGAGCCAATGAAGAAATAGATCAACGGTACCAAATCAAATTTGAACTAAAATAACTTTTAATAAATAGAGATTCTAAATTTCAAATTAATTAAGGCGGAGACTTGGACTTGAAGGTTCCACAAAAATGAGCTCACATATCTCTAGGACTATCGCTCACCTGAACATTAAGACTATTCGATCGGGCTCTCGTCCGACAAAAGATTCTTTTTAATGCCCGCATTACACTAAGAACCCCGCTATTGGGTGGGGAACCCAATCCGGTAGAATTTCGCGCCTCCTCTCTCAAGGGTTAGTGCGGAACTCCCTTTACCCAAGGGTGATCGGTCCATACGTACGACCTCTCGTCTAGCTAGCATATGGACTACGGAAATAGAGCACATACATCAATATGTGGTTCCACGCATTGTAAACCCGGGGCAAACCTTAAGTAATTTCAATTAACGAGAAAATGAGGTCCTTTAATTATTTAAAACAATATTATCATTCCCAATGCTCTTCGATACTGAGCGCTAAGAGCGGTTAGCCACTCATCAGAATGGGGATGGCTTGCGAAAAGAAATGCATAATTGAAAGATGCAAGTCCTACTCAAACGAGTTGGCGGGAAATTAAAGCAAATAATGAAAGCAGTAAAGAAAGCTGTAAAATGCTAGTTCTACTCAAACGAGTAGGCGGGAAATGAAAGTGATAAAATTGCAAGTCCTACTCAAACGATTAGGCGGGATATGACAAGTCCTACACAAATGAGTAGGTGGGAAATGACAAGTCCTACTCAAATGAGTAGGCGGGAAATTAAAGCGAGTCCTACTCGAATGAGTAGGAGGAAATAGATGCACACACGCACACACTCTACTTGAATAAAACGCACACACTCTGCAAAAAATAAAACACACACACACTCTTCATAAAATAAAACCTAACTCACATACTCATGCACACAAGCGAAAACAAGAAAAACTAAGTGACTGAAAAATTAAAACAACTCATACATAAAAATGCATAAAACAATAACTATAGTGCATTTTTTATAGAACAAAAAAATTAAAACAATAACTATATTTCTACTGTTGGAATACGATAGAAATGCATAAAAAAAGAAAATAAAAATTAAAAGAGCAAAAGTTTTGAAAATTAAAACAAAAATCAAAGTGCTCGAAAATTAAAACGATTATGAATCCATTCTTATAACTTCGAAAAAGTGCGTAAAAATTGGAAATAAAGTTAAAAAGAACAAAAACTTTTACAACCTAAAAGTGAAAATCTAAGTTACAGAATAATGAAAACCACCTTGAATACACTTTTATGGATTTATAAGAATGAATAGAAAGTTATATAAAAAAGCATAAAAGCTAAAAGAGCTAAGTAAAATGAAGGAAGAAAAACGTAAATTTAGCACACTATACTCATACACACACACACACACACACACACACACACACACACAAACATATTAAAAGAACAAAAACAAAGATAAAACAAATAAATAAGATTGCTTAAGGAGGGGCACTCAGATGCATTTCAATACCATATATGGAGAAGAAAAATACATATTTTATTAAGACAAAAAGGATATTACAAAGCTAAACATAAAAGAGAGGGGAGAAATTTCCCTTACATAGTATGGAATAACACCTAAGCAGCCTAACCCTTAAGCAAAATGGTTCAAAAAAGGAACCCACAGCTCAAACAGAGAAGTTCTATTAATAGGCAAAAATTTCGAGTTACACGCCTTAGGTCACGGCCGTGTAGGGGGCGTATCAGTACTGTTGCTGAGTTGATGTTGAACATTTATTGATTGTTAACTTTGGGGCTATACACGTTGAAGTCACGGGCGTGACCCTGCTGTCACGGGCGTGTAGGTGGGGCTTGTCCAGAAGGTTTATCTAGGGAATGCGTCATTTCTTTTTGTCGCCGGCACCATCTTGTCTGGGATAGGTGGAGAGGTCACGGGCATGTCGAATATTGAAACGGGTGTGATGGGCGATTCGACGATCATCTAATGTCGAACATCGAGCTGGAGGCATTGAACATCGAAACGGATTTGACACGGGCGTGTCGGGACGTGTCACGGGCATGTTCAGCAAATCGTCGATCGTCGATCATGGAATTGAGATCGACAAACCTCGTCGGCGTTACACGGGGTGTGTCAGACGGAACATATGCATGTTATTATCAGAAACGGGCATGTACTTGACTTTTCCTTGAAGGCTGCAATGTTTTTTGGAATTAAAGTCGCACGCCCATGGCACGGGCGTGACCGAGAAGTACACGGCCGTGTACTATGAATTTTTGACAGTTTCCTGGAAAATTTCTGAAAATCAAAATAAATCTAAGTTAGAAAATATATACAAAAAAGAGCATTTTATTAAAGAAAAATAACTAAAAATAACGAAAATAAACAAAAACGACTTTAATAATCTGCGTAAAAATACGTATATTTACAACTTATCAGCACTCAAGAATAAGCCTGGGGCAAAGTGCCATGGACAGGATAGTCTACAAGCAAATGTGAATGCTCGGAAAAAGGTTTCACAAGTTGCTGACTTAAGACGCGTGCAAGCCAAAATGACGAGAATGGCACTAGTACTGAAATCTGAAACATAAGGCTAAGTCAAACGTCATCGGCGCGTGTGATCCCTTGTAGCAAGAATGATGCAGGGTCCTAATATAAGCAGTGAAGTTCGAGAAGTCGAACACTATAAGCACGCGTGAGCAAATGTGAAAGATAGGGGTTAGATCTGATTTACTCTAGAGGGGGCTGAATGGAGTAATAAAACTTTTTGGCTGTTTTAGATTTTTATCAGAGTAAAACGTATGTGATACCAATAATAACAGAAAGTAAAAATAGTCTAAGTTAATTTACTCTAACACAACACAGAAATATATCACAGCATGGTTAGCCTATCATAGCCACAGTAAGAACAATAAGAAAAAGGGCAAGCAAACAACACAAGAAATTTTATAGTGGTTTCCCAACCTAGGTACATCCACTCTTCTACCACCCTGATAGTAATCCACAAGCAGGTTTTTGATCAGGTGACTGCCACCACAAGATCTATTTCCAAGGAGATCTCACAACTCTTTGAGCTTTTGATCAGGTGGCCAAAAACCAAAATAAACTTTTGAAGGGAGTTAATAAACCCTTTATACAGGATGGGGAGAGAGATTTGATGGTGTCTCCTCTTTCTCTATTCAACAGAGAAGACAAGTGGATTGCTATTGTCAAGGCTCCTTCAAAAATCACTTGAAGCCTTGCTCAGGGTGTAGGTCTTCTGCCTTAACTTGAAGTAATACAGGAACTTCTGACTGATAGAATGATTATTTTCCTTGAAAGCTCCTGGAGATGAAGTTGAATAAGACTCTTGATTTTGTGTTTGTTGTTCTTCTTCTTCTTCAGAAAGATCAAGGTGAAAACAGGATGTTTTCTACACAGAGAATGTCTGAGTCTATTTTTTGTACGTATGTTTATCTCTGTTACTTCCTGTGTCTGAAAAGAGAAAAATCTCTCTTATATTCTCTGTCAAAATTCTCCTTTGAATTTTGAATTCTCTGAATTGAATGCTGATTGCCTGGAGAATAAAAATCTGCTGGAGAATATTATCTTTAATGAGTTTCCCCAACTGCCCCAATAAATTAAGCAAGTAATTAACCTGATGAAGAACATAATCAATGCTGCCAATAACGGTTATATTCAGAGAATATGAGCATTAATTGTTTCAGGAAATTGCTGCTAAGTAATATGGAATAAGGACAGAAATGAGGGAAAACTCTAAGTCTGGCTGGACAGAATTCGTCGACCTCTGAACAGATTTTGTCGACCGAAGCTCCAAGTTTGTCGAGCTGAGAGATCCTGTTCGTTGACCTGAGAATGCATGTTCGTCGACCTGAGCTCAGCGAACTGCATTCTAGAGATAACTTGACTATTTTGTGCTCCAAGTTCATCGAGCTGATAATCTGTCTTCGTCGAGCTGAGTTCAGCGAAAGTAATCATGGAAGAATGTGTTGAAGACTAAACTCTTGACTTCATCGTGTTGGATCTTGCGGCGCCCTTAGAGGGGGGCGGGTGAATAACGGTTCTTTTAATTTTGTCTTAAAAATTAAACAAACTTTACTAGAAGAATAACATCAATATAATTGAAGAGTGCAAATGTATACTAGCAAAAAAATAATGATATATTTCAAAAGAGATAAATTGAATACAAAGTGTCTCTATAGAGCTAGAGACAAAGGCTCATGAAATAAATAATTTGCTAGTGTTTTCACCGATTCTTCTACCACGAACCGGCAGGCTAAAGCGTATCTCTTCCTAGATCTCGCTACTAGCCTCCACCTAGATCTAACCACGATCTAGACGCTGCACACAAGGCAACGATTTCTCCCTAAGCCACACAAGGACTTGGATGTCACTCACAAGGCGACAATTCTCTCCTAAGCCACACAAGGACCTTGACGCCACGCACAAGGCGGCGATTTTCTCTACCGATTATAATGAGAAAGTAAAAGAAAAGAACAAAGACAAATTGAACACTTTAGGCTAGACACTCCCTTCAAACAATGCGCTGAAGATGCCGACGAATCCTTGCTAGAGATGCTTCTAATGCTTCGCACGTGCCGTCAATCTTTCGCGCTTTTGGCCTTCTTGAGAGTATGGAGTATCTCTGAGTTCTGGAGCTCTCTGAAACGTCAATGCAGGAAAATACACTACAGGTAATGAAATTCGTGATTTCCTCAGAAAATGAAAGGTTTTTATATTCTGGCACTATCGCCAGGCGATACTGGGTATCGTCATCTGGCGATATTGGTAACCGCTGCCACGTGTCCCACGAACTCCTCATTGTCGTATCGCATAAACGTTGAGCGTCGAATCGTGCACTATCGCCGAGCGATACCGGTTATCGCCGTCTGACGATAGTGAAATAACAGAAGCCACGATTTCGTCGAGCGTCGAGCGGAAATGTGTCGAGTGGCGTTGTCGCCTGTTGGCGATACCCAATATCGCCTGACGATATCTCCCGTGTTCAATTCTGACCCGATTCAGCACCAAAAAGATATTATCTATAGACCTGTGTTATCTACACACCAAAAACATCCAAATATCAAATACAAACAAGATTTGTTATTAGCAAACTAGGAGGCGTGGAATGCATGCTCCAACAATCTCCCCCTTTTGATAATAACAAATCCATTATGAAAGAAATCATGAATGTTAAAAAGGTCCACCCAATTTGAGTATCAAGATGAAGCATGTGTATGTGCACAAATTGCTCCTGGATGAAACACTCCCCCTACATGTTATAATTGGCCCAATTGTGCACAAAAATATATGACCAGACCTCGGTGAATGATTTCTTTTGGAAAGTGTCTCCCCCTTTGGTATTGTCAAAAGATAGGTAAAAGTGCGGCGGAAGCAAAAGAAAGAAAAACACAAAAGTTAGTCTCATAGAGGACAGGTGAGCAATGTATAAGAAATAAAATGTGTAAACAGTAACTTTGGCAACGTTCAACAAACTATATCACAAACACATACACTAGTGAATAGTTTTTGTGAAACTGCTCTCAGTCCAATTCTCATAAGAAGAACGTTTAGAGAGGATAATGTTGTGTACAGGTGAGGTGTTGTCGGAAATACTTATGCATAGTCTTACAAAAAAACATGAACACGAGAATGTTAAAAAACATAACATAGAGGTAGACATGCGGAGCTATACTCGTACCCAAGAGTTCAGAGCACACAAGTAAGAAATTATTCGTGTAAAAATTGGCACAAGACACTTTACAATTCTTGCCAAGGTGCTCAACCTCACAATGCTTATAAAGACTTATCAAGAGGGTAAGTAGTGCTTGTTGGAGGTTCCTTGTCAGCCGTGTATTATTGGAGTGTTTTCTTTTTCCTTTTGTGATGTGAAACAATCACCAAAGGTCTGCACTTTTGGGATGATCCATTTTTTGTTACTTACATTTTTTTAGCTGAACAAAGGAATCTGAATTCACTTGTGAGAGCATACAGAATAATTTAATAGTATGGTGCACTGTACTAAACTCAGATAAAGCAGAAGCATAAAACATGCATCACTAGTGGTTATGGTAAAACATTCACAATTCACATTTTATGAGATGGATGCATACGAAGATTTTCACAACCGTGAGTGAAATAACATTATCATAACTAAAAGATTTCTCATACTTAGAGGCATGCAAAAACAATTTCACGAGTTTAAGAACACTAGTATTGAAATATGTAGAACGGATATAAGAGTGGTGAACTAGCGAACCAAGTTAGTATAAAACTCAAAAAAAAAACATTACACCTGGCCTAAATCTGAGTCAGGAAGACAATTTTAAGAAACAAGAAAAATTCACTATCGCCGAGCGATACCAGGTATCGCCGATCGGTGATAGTGATAAAAGTATAAAAATGAGCTCATTCAGTCAAAGGCATCAAACCAACCCTTTTTCCTGAAGATAGATCGCGGAAGGCGGAGCAGAAGTCGTCGAAACCCTAACACCTAGGTATGAAACTTGGATTTTGGCTTTAATTCTTTGGATTTTATGGATCTAATTAGTAGGATAGTGTAGCATGTAATCATAGATGAGAAATTTCCTGGTTTTAAAGTGTTTAGATTGTGTGTGTGGATCATAAGAAACTAGGTTTGTTTAAGTGAAAAATGTGTATAGTTTCTTGAATTTAAGAAGTTGTAAGAGGATTTTGAGTAAAAGAACTTTCAGATTTGGTATTTGGGAGAAAGGGGGAAACCATATCTATAGTCGGAAATGGTGGAAAACCATTTTCCACTATCGCCCGGCGACAGTGGGTGTCGCCGGAGGGCGATATCCAAAGAAAAAAAATTTGTTGCTGAAAAAAATTTGATATGCAGGAATGGCTTACAGTTCCAAAGCACGAAGAAGCACAGGGAGTGACTCATATTCATCATATCAAACATTTCCTGGATAGATAACGCTAATATAGGAATCAAACGAGTGATCGAATTCGACCCGGCTCGACATGCTCATATCCATGATTTGTTAGCAATGGCTGGAATAATGTCGATTATTATTCCAGATACATTCTCCTCCATACTGATTAGAGAATTTTACAATTATCTCAAAGATCCGCATTTCACGGAATTGAATGGCGGATTCCGATCGAAAATTCAAGGTTAGGCGGTAGAAATAAAACACTATGACCTGAGAGATGATTTTGGATTAATTGAGCATGAAAATACTTTAGATGTAGTGGAGAACTATCAGAAAGATAGGGATTGGACATTATTGAATATGGTTTTGCATAGAAATTCCATCAAAACACTAATTCAATCAACGGCCACCCTTACGGAGGATGAATGACTGGTGCAAGATATACTGAGGCATACTGTCCTACTGAAATCCGGAGATACATGGAAAATAACGGCTCAACTCAGTTATGTGATGTACATGATTTTGGAGCGAGAGCCGTTTGACATGACGGATTTTGTCCTTTCGATAGTACGCTATGCATTTAGATTGAAGAGTCCTAGTTGGAAGAAATTGAACACACTACCACTTGGAGTCGTCATCCAACAGATTTTATATAAGAAATATACGTGGATCGACCCCGATTTGTACTTCAATGATTGTATCCCATCTATATATTCGATGAGTGGAACGCCTTCCATCATCCGATCAACACGAGGAGTGTCATCAAGGAGGGGTGAATCGGTGTCCACTATCTGAAACCCGCCAATTCCTAGAGGTGGATCATTGCGAGAAGGGTTAGATGACTTGCGAGAGTCGTTCGAAGAACACAAGAGGGATGTGAAGAAAAACAACTTGGGAATTCAGAAATTTTTTAAATTTCTGACAAAAAGTTTGAAGTTGAAGCCCACTCCAGCAGAGGCAGCAGAATGGGAAGATCCGGCCATGGAGCCGCCATGTACATCGACTCGCCGAGCACGTCGGACGCGGAGCAGCGAGCACAGTTCGGCAGATGACCAAGGAGAGACCAGTGCGGGTGACAGCAGAAATTTCTGAAGATTTCGGGATGGCTGGACATTTTGCCGCTATCGCCCGGCGATAGTCACTGTCGCCGGCGACAGTGAATTTTCTTCAATTTCCTGTAATATTTTATGCTGTAATATTATGTGGGACTTAAATGTGGTATTGTGCTTTTGTAATAACATAAGACTCAGAATATGATGTTCTCATTTATGATTTATGTAAGTGTATTTTGGTTTAATATTCATGTTTTTAGCAATCTAATTACTAATTTTATGTTGTTTTTTTGGCTTGTGATGGTAATCTATTAATTTGAAAGATCTAGAATTCCTAGTTCTAGCCGTAATAAAGAAAAACGGGAATCTGGAAGTGGTTTCGTGAAAATATCCGCAAGCTGTGAATCAGTGCTTATAAAATTGACTTTGATCGTATTTTGTTTTATGTGGTCTCTTATGAAATGGTGACGTACATCAATGTGTTTGGACCTAGAATGATGAACTGGATTATATGTTAAGTCAATTGCACTTTTATTATCACACTTCAATTCAATTGTTTCATGAACTATTCCAAAATCTTCTAAAGTTTACTTCATCCATAAAGCTTGTGCACAACAACTTCCTAGTGACATGTACTCGGCCTCAGTGGTGGATAAGGTAACAGAATTCTGTTTCCTACTCGACTACGAGATAAGTGAAGGGCCAAGAAATTGATAGGTGCCACTGGTGCTTTTACGATCTAATGAACACCCAGCATAATCAGAATCAGTGAAACCATGTAATATAAATGTATCGTTATGAGGATACCACAAACCTAATTTAGATATGCCAATAAAATATCTAAAAATGAGTTTAACTGCTTTTAAATGAGACTCTTTGGGATTAGAATCTAGCACATAAACATACAACAAACATAATTTCAGGCCTAGAGGCAGTCAAATACAATAGAGATCTTATCATTCCTCGATAAAGTGTTTGATCTATTGATATTCCACTTTCATCTTTTCCTAACTTTAATGAGACACTCATGGGTGTATTTGCTTGTTTTAGATTTTCAAACCCAAATCTTTTTAAAATATCATGAATATATTTAGATTGACAAATAAAAATTCCATCATGCTTTTGAGTGATTTGAAAACCAAGAAAATAAGTTAGTTCGCCTACCATACTCATTTCAAATTCATTCTTCATAATTTCAATAACACTATCACATAATTTTTCATTTGTGGATCCAAAAATAATATCATCAACATATATTTGTAAAACGATAAGATCATCATTGATATGTTTAAAAAATAAAGTACAATCAGCACTGCCCATTTTGTAATCATTTTTTAGTAAATAAATAGTCAATCTATCATACCATGCTCAGGGTGCTTGTTTCAAACCATAAAGGGCTTTTTTAATTTAAAAACATGATCAGGAAATCTAACATCAACAAAGCCTGGAGGTTGTTCTACATAAACCTCCTCCTTAATATACAAGTTAAGAAAAGCAGTTTTAACGTCCATTTGAAATAATTTAAACTTCTTAAAACTAGCAAATGCAAGAAATATTCTAACTGCTTCTAAACGTGCTATGGGTGCAAAAGTTTCATCAAAATATATTCCTTCAATTTGTGAATAACCTTTTGCTACGAGTCTAGCTTTGTTCCTAGTGACCCTAGATTCACTATCTAGTTTATTTTTAAAAACCCACTTAACCCCTACAACAGGATGATTTGACGGTCTTTTTAATAATTTCCAAACCTTATTACGTTCAAATTGATTAAGCTCGTCATTTATAGTTAAAAACCAAGAAATATCATTTAAAGCAGCTTCAACGCTTTTAGGTTCTATATCAGAAATAAAGCACATATTTGAAAATAACTCACGTACGGATGAACGAGTACTTACCCCTCTTGTTGGTTCTCCAATAACCAAATCTTGGGGATGATCTTTTGAAAATTTTAGTTCGCTTGGAGGCACGTATCCTTGCTCTTCTTCTTCTTATTGTTGTTCAAATCCTTTTTCTTCATCTTTGTCTCCATGGTGTTCATTGTCATTCATCCTTTGTAGAGGGCAGAGCTCTTCATCTTTACCTGTATTATTAGCTTCTACTACTCCAATGCCAATAATTTTTCCCTTTTCGTTGTCTCCAAAAGTAACTACTCATCCTTTCTTCATCTCCAGGTTAAGGAACTTTGATTTATTGCCCGTCATGTGCTTGGAACACCCTGAGTCCAAGTAGCACACGTCTTCTTTATCCTTAGCCTGCCAACACACCTAGAAAGAGGATGAGAGTAAAGATCCGGCTACCCAAGTGGTTCCTCCCATAGAATAGGTGGAAGCCTTAGGCACCCAGATTTGTTTGACTGAGCAGTATCCCATCTTCTTACAAGTATGAGTTGTGTGACCAAACTTATAACATTTGGCACACTTGATGAAAGAAGTCGACGAATTCTTTAAAGTAAATTTTGACCCTTTGCTGGAAGCTACAGGGACATGGGGTTTATTGTTTTTAATCTGAAAATTAGATTTTGACCCTTTCCTGGAATTTTTCCTATCGCCGGCGACAGTGGATGTCGCCGGGCGATAGTGCTCAGGAGAGTATCCAAGTCCGAATTTTCCAGAACCATAGTACTGGTTTCCCAAAATCATTTTTAGAGATTTTTGGCCCACTCCAAATTTGTTAGTGGCCATTTCTAAATTATGGACTTCTCCCCTTAATACATTATTTTTGGCAACTATGGTGCTGCAACGATTAGTGAAGGACTTCCTGCTGCTTTTCACTTGAGATTGAGAAAACTTTAGAGATCTCTCTAAGGCCTCTTTCTCTTTTATAAGGGTCTCAACCCGAGTCTGAGTCTTAGAGAGATCTTTCTCAAGCTCCAATATCTTTGTCAAGGAGGGACAATCCTCTTGACAAGAAGATTTCTCCTTTCCAAGAACTTTTACTTCATTTTTTAGTTTTTTATTTTTTTAACTAATACTTTATTTTCAGATTTAATCAATTTAATTTCATGCAGTTTTTTGTCTAAAAACTCACAAGTTCTCAAAACTTCTGAATATAAATCATCATAAGTTTTAGGAGTTACCTCAGTGTCGCTCTGGACACTTCTTCCTTCATTATAAGATGAAGCGCTCTTTCCCATCAAGCACATGTTAGACTCCTCTTCAGTTTCTGACCATGAACTGCTTGACTCCTCAGAAGTGGCTTCATCCCATGTTTCAGCCTTTAGAACTTTCTTCTTATCTTTCTTTCCGTGTCGCTTCTCCTTCAGCTCTTTCAGATACTTTGGGCACTTGCTATTTATGTGGCCAATCTTCATGCAATGATAGCATTCAGGTGGTGGTTTATCTTCGTCATCCTCTCCTTCAGCTTGGAACATTCCTTTCCTATTCTCAAATTCTCGCCTCTTGAAAAATCTCTTGAAAGAATTTCTTCTTTCAGGATTTCTTATAAATCTCCTGAATTTCTCACAAACAAGCTCTCTTCATCTTCATCGTCACTTTCATCGGACTCGCTTTCCTTCTCCTTCTTGGACTTCAACGCCAAAGCTTTCTTTCTTGGCTCTAAGCTATACTCTTATTGTTGAATCCTCAACTCTACTTCATGAGTTTTCAAGTTGCCTATGAGATTTTCAATTTGGAGAGACTTTAGATCGTGTGACTCTGAGATGACAGTCACTTTTTCATTAAACTTTGGGGGAAGCGATCTAAGTATTTTCCTCACCAAATCTCCATTTGAGAAATTCTTCCCTAGAATCCTCGAGTCGTTTACTATCTTGCTAAACCTCGTGTACATGGAGTCTACATCTTCATCAACCTCCATTTTGAACTTCTCAAACTCTGATTCTAGCTGGAAAAGCATTGAGTCCTTTACCTGCGATGTTCCTTCATGAGTAACTTCAAGAAGATTCCAAATATCATATGCAATATCACATGCACAAACATGGTTAAATTCAGTCCTATCTAACGCACAAAATAAAGCATTCATTGCCTTAGCGTTATTCTTACATCGAAGCTTATCTGCTTCATCCCATTTGTCCTTGGGTTTTTCCATAGAGACACTTCCTACAATAGTTATAGGAGCAGTGTAGCATGTTTCTACCATGCCCCAAACATCGATATCTAGTGCTATTAGAAATCATCGCATTCGAGCTTTCCAATAGTTGTAGTCAGTGCTCGTTAATAAGTGAGGTCTACTAATACCTTGCCCCTCAGAAAACGCATGCGTGTTTTGTGTCATTACTCCCGTTGGTGAAACCGTTTTTGGAGTAACCCGGCTTTGATACCAAGTATTGGATCATGCGGCGGCCTTAGTGGGGGGGGGGTGAATAAGGGTTTTTTTAATTTTGTCTTAAAAATTAAAAAACTTTACTAGAAGAATAACAGTAATATAATTGAAGAGTGCAAATGTATACTAGCAAAAAATAATAATAATGATATATTTCAAAAGAGATAAATTGAATACAAAGTGTCTCTATAGAGCTAGAGACAAAGGCTCATGAAATAAAAAATTTGCTAGGTTTTTCGCCAGTTCTTCTACCAAGAACCGGCAGGCTAAAGCGTATCTCTTCCTAGATCTTGCTACTAGCCTCCCCCTAGTTCTAACCATGATCTAGATGCTGCACACAAGGCAATGATTTCTCCCTAAGCCACACAAAGACTTGGATGCCACTAACAAGGTGGTGATTCTCTCCTAAGCCACACAAGGACCTAGACTCCACGCACAAGACGGCGATTTTCTCTACCGATTATAATGAGAAAGTAAAAGAAAAGAACAAAGATAAATTGAACACTTTAGGCTAGACACTCCCTTCAAACAATGCGCTGAAGATGCCGACAAATCCTTGCTAAAGGTGCTTTGAATGCTTCGCACGTGTCGTCAATCTTTCACGCTTTTGGCCTTCTTGAGAGTGTGGGTATCTCTGAGTTCTGGAGCTCTCTGAAACGTCAATGCAGGAAAATACACTCCAGGTAATGAAATTCATGATTTCCTCAGAAAATGAAACGTTTTTATATTCTGGCGCTATCGCCGGGCAATACCGGGTATCGACATCTGGAAATATTAGTAACCGCTGCCACATGTCCCACAAACTCCTCATTATCGCATCACATAAACGTTGAGCCCCGAATCGTGCACTATCACCGAGCGATACCAGTTATCGTCGTCTGATGATAGCGAAATAACGAAAACCACGATTTTGTAGAGCGTCGAGCGAAAATGTGTCGAGTGGCGCTGTCGCCTGTTAGCGATACCTAATATCGCCTGGCGATATCTCTTGTGTTCAATTCTAACCCGATTCAGCACCAAAAAGATATTAGCTATAGACATGTGTTATCTGCACACCAAAAACATCCAAATATCAAATACAAACAAGATTTGTTATTAGCAAAATAGGAAGCGTGGAATGCATGCTCCAACACATCGACCTGAGCTCGAATATCGTCGAGCTCAACTCAGAGAATTAACTCTGAGTTCGTCGATCTGCAATCGACGATCGTTGAGCTGAGTTCGGCGAACGTCAAACTTATATACTTAACTTGATTTCTTCTAAGTCTTGAGTCAATCGGAGGTCTTCTGTTGGCTTGTCCATGTAAGGTTGAACCTGATGACTTAGCCTAGACTCTAGGACTCAAAGACATGACCATGGATATATATTGTGGGTCAGACATCCTAATTAGTGAACCTAGCCCAAATCCAACTAGGGATCCAACAATCTCCCCCTATTTGCGTGAGGTCACTAATAATAAAAATAAAATGATCACAAAGCTAAATAAATATATCTGGCAGAAAACTTAAATCATTCAGCAGATATGTACATAATAAGAAAAACTTTGTGACAGATTAAACAAATATAGTTCAGTAAATAACAACTAAACAGAATGTCATTTGCTCTTCTTTTGCTTTCCTTTATCAGCTTTGTCTTTCTCAGAGGGCTGTGTGAATTTGATTTCTCTGTTAGGATTGGCTGCTTCTATTCTAGACATGGTCATGTCTGCAGCTCCAATTATATTTAGAGAAGTAGCTCTGGGTACCACAGCCTCTGGATTAAAGTTCATGTAAGCATCAACATTGAAACATTTATTAGCCTTTTCATACCTTTTAAGTTCTTCTCTTCTATAGGATGATATGGTGGAGTATTGAGAGGGATCTCTGCCTTCAATCTTGGCTTTATTAATCATGGAGAGTCCCACTAGCTCTTAGAATCTAACCATTCTTGCTGTATTATCTTGTTCTGGACCTACAAATGGAAATGGTGGAGAATCTGGCCATTTTGGACTTTCAACTTTTTAGTTTCAGATTCTTTCTGTTGAATGTCTTGCTTCTGTTGTTGTTGCTGACGTCTGCTGCTGCTTGAGTATCTGTGCTGACTGCTTCCATGTGATCTTGAGGATCTATCTTGTTGTATTTGATATGTCTTAGCATACGGAGTAGATCTCTGAGAGATATGTCCAGAAGTACCAGCTGCTGGAGGAGGAGGAGGAGGACCTCTCCAGTTCCTTTGATAAGGAGGAGGAGAGTACCTTCTACTCTTCTTCCTGGCTTTTTGCTCATTCTTGGAAAGCCACATCCAAGCAGGCATCCATGGATATGGAGTAATATTCTGTAGAATGTAGTATGGAGTATCATGAGTGGGATTTGGTTTGGGAGCAGCTTTAGGAACAACCTTTCTTTTCTTTACAGCTTTGTTCTTTACTTTAGTATTATCAGAATCATCAGAATCATCATCATTATTATCATCATCAGAAGATCCCTTAGGATTATCATACAAGGCATCAATGGCCTTCAGAATATCTGTGGATATACGCTTTTTAGCTTGAGGATGTACAGGAGATTCTGCAAATACAACTTCAGCAACACTTTAAGACATTAACTTATTCTCTTCTTCAATATCAGCCATAATAATTTCATCTAGATCTGGAAGAGGACTGTCATGCATTTTATATGTAGGAGGTGAGATGGCCTTTGGAGGAGAGCTGGCCTTGGGAGTGGATGATACAGTTGGTGGCTCTGTTACTGCAAAACTTGCCTTAAGTTACTTAGCAACTGTAGGACTTATTGGAGAAGTATATGGTACAATAGCCATAGAATGCTGAAGAGAAAGACTAGGTAGAAAATCTCTGTAAACAAAACTGAACAAATCTAGTAAAGAATCTTGGTTGACTATGGGATTTAAAATGTAATCACCAACAATATTTATTTCTGCTATAACTGTATCATCCATCTCTGTATCAGAATCAATTAAATCAATTATATCTACAGGAGGGGTTATTTCTGCTGAATCATCAGTCATCTCAGAATCTGCTGCTGCTGATTCTGCTACTGTATATGGGGAATTAGAGCTTCTTCATAGAACATCTCCCCCTGACTGGGTTCAGAGAGTACTGAAGCCAGTCCTCCAAAATAAGGGACTGAGGATAGAGCAGTAATTCTGGAAGATAGAGAAGTGATGGAAGCAGAAAGAGTAGCAATAACATTAGCTATGAGCTTCTCAAGAGTGGGAGAAATAAATGCAAGAAGATCTTTAGCTATATCAGAAAAATTGAGATAGAGTGGTTCTGGAGCAGAGGAGTAGGCGGTGTGATGTCAACAGTTGGAACACACAGAGAATGCATTGGAAAAATCTGTATGTGTGTAGTCTAGAGTAGTAGATGGTATGTCAGTGTGGAGGACTAAAGGGATATCAGTGGTAGAAGGGATGAGTTCCTGAAGTGGAGAATTATGTGGAGAATGTGGAGGTGGAGATAGAGGTGGTGTGGTATGCTCTAGAGATGGAACTAATGTTGAAACTGGTGAGGGTTGATGTTGTTGTTGAGTTGGTGGAGTATAAACTGGAGAAGATGATGGTTGTTGTTGAGGAGGAGGTGAAGGAATTCTGGTATATGGAGGAATTTCTTCTAGAGGGGGAGGAGTGGCTATCACAGCCCTGGTGCTCTCAGAAATCCGGGAAGAGGAAGAAGCCTTGGATGGCTTGGAGATGGTCCTCTCCCACCTTCCAAACAAGGCACAAGTCAGCCTTTTAGAAGCATTGATGAACATTGTCGTGGAGACCAGTAGTTCAGGAGCCATTTCTTGAAGAAAGATTCTCAGAATCCTTCCAAAACACACTTTCTTTTTTGTGTTTTTCTTCTTTATTAACTCAAACAATATCTGTCCACAGTTTATCTATTTCTTGTTAACCAGAGCACACATCACAAGGAACTGGTGCCTGGTGATGTAATCGTGTGCGGTATGTTTGCCCAGCAACACTTTGCCGACTATGTCTACCAAAAACTTATATTGTGTTGCAGTATGAAGGCCGGGCGGTCTGTTGTTATTCGGAGACCGGGCGGTCTGGCGGTTTATCCTTGTCGGTCTGTCTGTCAGGCTGTTGTTATTTGGTATCCCAACAGTCTCGCGGTTTGTCTCAGACGACTTGGAGATTGGGAGGTCTAGCGGTCTCCTATGACAGCTTGCTCTCTATGGCGCTTGTTCTCTCCTCTTATTGGTTGTCGGGCGGTTAGCCGGCTTGTCTAACCGCACGACCAGTCCGATTTGTCTACTTGTAAAGCCACATATACTTGTAAATTTTTAGTCCCACGTTGCTTAATTGTAATCTCTCTCATCTCCTCCATTATATAAAAGGGAGGCTATACCATTGTAATTGATACCTTTTTTGGATAATAAAGTTTGCATTATTCCAAATTTTCGGTCTGCTTTTTCCTGTTCGCACATGGTATCAGAGCACTCGGTCTTTTCCTCCTGATTATATGAGTGCTCTCTGTCCGTGCGGCTTGTTTCTTCCAGCGACCTATCTTCGCGGCTTGTTTCTTCTTTCCGCGACCTGTTTTCGCGGCTTGATTCCTCTTATGTTGTTGCCCTGTTCGCGCGGCTTGATTCTCCCTGTTCTGCCCTTTATGTTTGCGTCCTCTTGCTTCCACTTTCTTGCCGCACACTTTGCTTAGTCTTCGGCTCCCCTTTTCTAGATGCTCCTCTTCTTTCTCGCCGCAACCTGTCCTTAAGTCGTTGCGCCTGTTCTAGCCGCTCTCCTCTACTTTGTCGCCGCGACTTGTCCTTAAGTCGTCGTGACCTGTTCTAGCCGCTCTCCTCTTCTTTGTCGCCGCGACCAGTCCTTAAGTCGCCGCGATATTATTAGCTGCTTTCCTTCTAGCGACTTCTCCTTCTAGCCGCGGCTTGTTTCTCTTGCTGCCTTCTTCTATGGCCAACTCCAATATCTCCACCGCCACTACTCCCATTGTCGCTGATCCTCCTACACCTCCCACTCCTTCTAGTAATCTTGGCAATGCTTCCAATCTTATTGGTCCCAACTATCCAGATAGGAGTGTCTCCTTCACCTTCCTCCTCCACTCTCAACACAAACGTCATCATCTCACCGATGACCCTCCTCTGCATGATTTCCATCTCTTTGACGACTGGGATGCCAGCGATTCTCTTATCCGCACATGGTTGGCATACAGCCTCTCTGATGAATTCCTCCCTGTCATCCTTCATAATGAAACTGTCAAGGCCGCTTGGCTACATCTTGCCGCTCTCTACTCAAAGGGGGCTCAGACGTCTCGCATCTATACTTTATATGCGGACCTCTTTGCCCGTCACTTCATGTCTCCAGCGGCTGCTTACCAATAAGTTCAGGCTCTCGGATCCGAAATTCTACAAAATCTCCCCTTCTCTGCCGATCTCGCAGAGCAACACAAACACTTCCAAGAGCTTCTGGTTGTGTGTTATATTCTACGCCTTCCTGAGTCATATGACGTGATCTGTCAACAGATACTTGGAGAGGCGGAGTCTCCCACCCTGGATTCCACTGCTGCCCGCATCGCCGAAGTTACTTCTGTGCTCCAACGTCCGATGTTATCCTCCCCTCCTCCATCGGACATCTCCGCTCACCATACTCAGCGTAGTGGCTCTAGTGGCTGCAACCTCCCCTCCAGCAATCGTGGTGCTTCCCGCTTTCTTTGCTCTCACTGTGGTCACACCGGCCACACGATTTATCATTGTTGGAAGAAGCATCCTCATCTTCGACCATCTGGTGATGCCTCCACTTCCTCTTCGAAGTCGTCCGCCTCTGTGGTCACGTCTTCAGGTAGTGCTCATGTCGCTACTCAAGGTAAATGGTTTATCGACTGTGGTGCTACCAATCATATGATCGGTAATCCGCACTGTTTTTCTCTCCTATAACAGCATGATCGGTTACCCCCGGTCCTTGTTACGGATGGCTCTCCCTCACTGGTCAATGGAACGGGGGTTGTTCAAGTAACTCCGTCTCTTCGCTTGACGGACACCCTCTACATGCCCAAGTTCCCTTGCAACTTGTTATCTGTTACTTCCCTTTGCAAACAACTACAATGTTGTTATCACATTCACGTCTACTACGTGTTCTTTTCTGGATCCAGGCAGCAAGCAGACGATTGCTACTGGGACTGAGAGTGGCGGCCTCTACTTCTTAGACAACGTTTATGCACTCTCCGCCTTCTCCGCATCTTCTACTGATCCTCTCCAGTGACACCTTCATCTTGGTCATGCTCCTCCCCGTCTTCTCTGTCAGCTTCTACCACATCTTCCTCCGCAACGCCCACCACTCAACTGTGAAGCATGTCAACTTAGCAAGCATCACCCCTGCTCCTTCCCACCAAAGCAAGGTCGTGGATCTTCCCGGCCATTTGAACTTGTTCACTCCGACATCTGGGGTCCTGCTCCTACCCTCACCATCGGTCGGGGTACTTCATATTTTGTAACATTTATTGATGATTTCTCTTGCTGTACATGGGTGTATCTTTTAAAGGATCGCTCAAAACTTTATTTTGTATGGACATCTTTTTATCATATGGTTAACAATCAGTTTGATATGTCTATTAAAATTTTTCGTTCTGACAACGCAAAAGAATATCTTAGCAATGCTTTCACTTCTTTTTGTGTGCAAAATGGTATTCTTCATCAAACTGCTTGTGTTTCTACCTCGCAACAAAATGGGGTGGCAGAACGCAAGAACCGTCACCTTCTTGATGTCGCCCGCACTCTGATGACACAAATGCACATTCCTCACTCCTATTGGGGCTACACTGTCCTCCTCTCCTGTTACCTCATTAGTCGCATTCCGTCCATGGTTCTCCACGGCCAATCTCCCTTCTCTCTTCTCTATCCTGGCAAGGATGTGTTTGCTCTTTTTCTGCATAACTTTGGGTGCACTGCCTTTGTGCACAATCCTTCCGCCACACATGACAAACTTGACTCACGTGCCACCAAATGTATCTTTTTGGGTTACTCAACTACCCAAAAAGGCTACTGTTGTTTTGATCCCGTTCTTCAGAAACAATACGTCTCCGCAGATGTGACCTTCTTAGAGAATGTGTCCTATTTCTCCTCTGACCCACCTCCACCTCCTTCTCCCACCGTCGCCTCCACCCCGTCTACTCTCTTCGAGATTTTCCCACCATCACCTCCATTGTCTCCTCCTTCTCTCTCTTCCTCATCACACCCGCCATCTCCCTCTTCTTCGTGGCCATCTCGCTCCTCTCCTAGGCCAGCTCTCTCCGCCACAGATGCTCCGGTTACTGAGGATCATGCTGACCTGGATCTTCCCATTACTCTTCGCAAAGGGGTGTGGACGTGTACCCAGCACCCACTGGCTGCTATTGTTTCATATGATCGTCTCACTCCTTCTCGCAGGGCATTTGCATTAGCTATCTCCACAACTGCCACTCCCCACACCTAACAGGAGGCTCTCACTATTCCTCATTGGAAGGCTGCCATGGATGAGGAAATTGCTACCCTTACTGAACGGGGCACCTGGACCCTGGTTCCCCCGCCTTTGGGCACGGATGTTGTTGGCTGCCGCTGGATCTTTGTTGTCAAATTCCATCACAATGGCAGCGTGGATCGCTACAAAGCCCGCATGGTGGCTTAAGGATTCACTCATACCTATGGTGTTGATTACTTTGACATCATTTCTCCAGTTGCTCATCTTAGCACCATTCGGGTCCTTCTCTCGGTCGCTGTCAACCGGGATTGGCCTATTTCGAAGCTAGATGTTAAGAATGCTTTCCTCTATCGTGATCTGCAGGAAGATGTTTACATAGAGCAACCTCCTGGGTATGTTGCTCAGGTGGAGACACGAGTATGCCGACTAAAGAGGGCTATCTATGGCCTCAAGCAGAGTCCTCATGCCTGGTTTGACAAGTTTAGCAGCATTGTTGCGGTAATTGGTTTTATAAGAAGCTCAGTCGATCACTCCTTGTTCATTCGGAAAACCGCCTCTAGTCTGGTATTTCTTACGGTTTATGTTGATGACATTCTTCTTACTGGCGATGACCAGGATGGGGTAACATTGACAAAGAAACACCTCCGTCAACACCTGGTCACAAAGGATATGGGCTCCCCGAAATATTTTCTGGGGATTGAAATCTCTAGGAAGCCCAACTTCGTGGTCCTTTCCCAATGAAAGTATGCTCTTGATCTTCTAAAGGAGGCAGGATTGACTGGTGTTAAACCTGCCCGTTGTCCCATGGCTGCTGGAGAAGACAAAACTTGGACAGATGACTCGCCTCTTCTATCTGATCTTACGAGGTACCGACGTCTGGTGGACAAACTCATTTATCTCACGGTAACCAGACCCGACATCTCTTATGTTATTGGCAAGGTGAGTCAGTTTATGCAAGCTCTTAGGGAGTGTCATCTACAATCTGCCTTTAGGATATTGGAGTATATTAAAGCAGCACCAGGGAAAGGACTCCTTTTCCAGAAGAATGGTCACCTAAGGGTTGAAGCGCACTCTAATTCAAGCTATGCTGATGATAAAGGGGACCACAAGTCGACATCAGGTTTTTGCACGTTTGTTGGAGGTAACCTTGTGAGTTGGAAGAGCAAGAAGCAGTCTATGGTCTCAAGGTCTAGTGCTGTGGCGGAATATCGCAGTATGGCATCGACCACGTGTGAGTTGAAATGGTTACGAGCTCTCATGCTTGAATTAGGATAGGTCTACAACTATATTCTTCCTATGTTCTGTGACAACAAAACCGTGATATACATCTCCAAAAATCCGGTCTTTCATGAGAGAACAAAACACATAGAAGTCGACTTTCATTTTATTTGGGAAGAGATCTTGAAGAAACAGATTTGTACTCTGTTCGTCACTTCTGACAACGAGTTGGCAGACGTCTTCACCAAGCCGGTGTCCGCTTCCTTCTTCCACATCTGCGACAATCTGGGCATGATTGATATCTATGCTCCAACTTGAGGGGAAGTGTTGCAGTATGGAGGTTGGGCGGTCTGTTGCTATTCGGACACCGGACGGTCTGGCAGTTTATCCTTGTCGGTCTGTCTGCCGGGTTGTTGCTATTTGGTATCCCAGCGATCTGGCGGTTTGTCTCAGATGACTTAGAGATCGGGCAGTCTAGCGGTCTCCTGTGGCGACTTTCTCTCTGTGGTGCTTATTCTCTCCTCCTATTGGTTGTCGGGCGGTTAGCCGGCTTGTCTAACCGCACACCCAGTCCGGTTTGTCTATTTGTAAAGCCCGTATATACTTGTAAATTTTTAGTCCTACATTGCATAATTATAATCTCTCTCATCTCCTCCATTCTATAAAAGGGAGGCTATACCATTGTAATTGATACTTTTTTTGGATAATAAAGTTTGCATTACTCCAAATTTTCGGTCTGCTTTTTCCTGTTCGCACATATTGGACAGATAGATTCTTTTTCAATAGTTTATTGGGGTTTTCTTCTGTGTGCCCCATAGTATTTAGCATACTCTCATATTCTTCAATATCTATCTCTATGTCATCTTCACTAGTAGATAAATCAAATATTTCAGTAAGAACTCTAGGAGACAAAATAACCCGAGTGTCGCTGATGGTGCCTATTATGATGTTTGCATCAGGAGACATTGCAGAGTAAACCCATTCCCTTATTTCAATGGCTGATATCTTGATTCGTGTAGTCATGAACTTCTTCAGTTTTTGTTCCTAACACAACTGGAGGATGTCGATGAATACTTGATCAGTATGGGAAAACGAGTCGAAATCAACATCAAATCCTGCGTCAAACTTCATTGCAGCAAGGTTATTCGCCGGAATCGTCATTCGTTCTCCTGAAACAAAAAAACAAAGAGATCAAGTGCAAGGGAACAGAAAGTGCGGGACGGAGCTCGAAGTAAACCTAGATATATGGTTTTCAGAATATGAAGCGACAGACTCCGTCCGACGAAAAATAAAAATTCTTCGATCTCAGGTCGATGAAATAATTTATTGACAAAAGAATTCGTCGATATCAGTCAGAAGAAGTGAAAATATTTCGTCGCTCTTAGTTCGACGAAAATTTTCTGAAGCAATATCGTCGATCTCCGTTCGACGAAAAGAGCTTCACACACAGAGAGTTCGTCGATCTCCGTTTGACGAATTTCTCAAGAACTTCCCTCAGTTCGTCGATCTCCGTTCGACGAATTTCTCAAGAACTTCCCTCAGTTCGTCGATCTCCGTTCGACGAATTGAGACAAATTCTTCGACCGCAGACAGAAATTAAAATTAAGGCCTCTACATTGATCATACCTAGCTGATTTATAAAGAACAGATGGTTCTTTTCATCCAAGGGTTTGGTGAACATGTTTGCTCTTTGTAAATTAATGTAGATGTAGACAAGCTTAATTTTTTTTTTGTCCACACACTCTCTAATGAAATGATGTCTGATGTCTATGTGCTTAGTCCTACTATGATGCACTGGATTTTATGTAATGAAAATTGCACTTGTGGTATCACATAGTAAGGTTGAATTATTTAAGTTGAAGTCATAATCAAGGAGTTGGTTCTGAATTCACAATATCTGGGAACAGCAACTGCAGCAGCTATATATTCAGCTTCAGCAGTTGAAGTAGACACAGATGATTATTTTTTGTAAAACCAAGACACTAGTCTCATTCTAAGGGACTGGCATGTCCCTGAGGTACTTTTTTGTCTACTCTACATCCAGCAAAGTCAGCATCTGAGTATCCAATCAACTCAAACTCTGACTCATTTGGATACCAGAGTCCTAGACTAGGAATACTCTTTATATATCTTAAAATCCTTTTAAGAAAATAAGGTGAGATTCTTTAGGGTTCACCTGGAACCTAGCACAAAGACATATAGCAAACATTATATCAGGTCTACTTGTTGTAAGATATAACAGGGACCCAACAATAGTCCTATATAATTTCTGATCTATAGGTTTCTCATGTTCATCAGAATCAATTACAGTATTTATAGCCATAGGTGTTTTCTTGGCTGAGGCATCTGACATCCCAAACTTTTTGATTAGCTACTTAGCATACTTAGATTGGGATACAAAGATGCCATCAGGTAGCTACTTCACATGGAGACCAAGGAAGTAGGAGAGCTCACCCATGCTACTCATTTCAAACTTGGAATGCACGAGGTCAGAGAATCTCTTGCATAGTTTGGAATCTGTAAACCCAAATATAATGTCATCTACATAGATTTGTACTAATAAGATTTGATCCTTATGCTGTCTAGTGAATAATGTCCTATCTACAATAGCCCTAGAAAATTTATGTTCTAGAAAAAAGCTAGCTAAGGTTTCATACCAAGCTCTTGGAGCTTGCTTTAAACCATAGAGAGCTTTATACAATTTAAAGATATAAGAAGGGTGAGTTGGAGAGATAAAACCTGGTGGTTGCTCCACAAAAACTTTTTCTTTAAGTTCACCATTCAAGAATGCACTCTTGACATCCATTTGGAATACCATGAACTTTTTTTAGGTAACATATACAAGAAAGATTCTGATTGCTTCCAGTCTTACAACAGGTGCAAATGTCTGGTCATAGTCAATCCCTTCCTCTTGCCTATAACCTTGAGCAACCAGCCTTGCCTTGTTCCTTATTATAATACCTTGGTCATCTAGTTTTTTTCTGAATACCCATTTAGTTTCAATGACTGGGTAGTCTATTGGTCTTGGAACTAAGTCCCAAACTCTACATCTCTCAAATTGGTTGAGCTCCTCTTGCATTGCAACAATCCAGTGGGGATCTTGCTCAGTATCTTTAATGGATTGGAACTCAATTTGAGATATGAAGCAGGCATGTATCAAGTCTTGGTTGAGTTGATGCCTGGTCTGCACACCAACTGAAATATCTCCAATCACTTGAGATACAGGGTGATCTCTAAGTGTGACAAATTCAGTAGGTGGAGGTTGTTGAGTAACAGCTTGGGGAATTAATTCCTCTTGTCGAATTATAGCTATTATTGGTTCTTCACTGATCTCAATGTCTTCATCTTCACAGTCTTCATCAATATGTGGAGAAGGATGGCTAACAAACTCATTAGTGAGCGTTAATTCATTCATCTTCTCACACAAATATGGTTCCTACAAAGAGTTATTGGTAGAAATTTCTTTCTCCTTGTAAAACATGTTAGTTTCATCAAATGAAATATGTACAAATTCTTCAATTTTCATGGTTGATTTATTATAGACCATATAAGTCTTGCTTACTTGAGAATAGCCAAGAAAAATTCTCATTTCAGCCTTGGCTTCAAATTTTTCTAATGTGTTTCTTATTATTGTTGTGAATGTAACATAAGCAACCAAATATTTTAAAATAGTCTACTTTAGGTTTCTTCCCTATAAGTAGCTTATAAGCAGTCTTATTCTTAAGCTTCAGTATAAGACTTCTATTCAGTACATAATTTGTTGTGCTCACAGCCTCTGCCCAAAAGTATAGGGACAAATGAGCATCTGCAAGTAATGTGCCTGCAGATTCAATTAGGGTTCTATTCTTCCTTTCAGCAACCCCATTTTGTTGAGGTGTTCTAGGAGCTGAGAAGCAGTTCCTGATACCTTCCTTCTCATAGAACTCTTGCATAAGAAGGGACTCAAACTCAGTATCATGATCACTTCTGATCAATGCAACTGGAGTAGAGTACTCAATCTATATGTTCTTGAGAAAATCTGTAAGAACTTTGAAGTTATCTGACTTAGATCTCAGAAAGAATACCCAAGTGAATCTAGAGAAGTCATCTACAATTACTAAAGTATAAGATTTCCCTCCTAGTCTTTGTACAGCAACGGTGCCAAAGAGGTCCATATGTAGCAAGTATAATATTTTAGGTGAGTCACTTTTATTTATAGATTTGAAACTATTTTTAGTTTGCTTGCCTAATTGACAAGCCTTGCAAAGGCTTTCCTTCTTGTAGGGGCAAGAAGGCAATCCTCTAATAAGGTTGTCCTTAGAGAGTTTGGCAATATTTTTCAAATTAACATGACCTAATCTCCTCTGCCAAAGGTCATTATTATTACTGGTTTGAATAAATAAATAAATTTCAGATTTAGCTGACTGGAAATTAACTATATAATGTTTCCTAGTCTAGTGCCAGCCAATACTACATGGTTATCTAAGGAAGTAATAATACATGAAGTTTTATTAAATGATACCTGAAACCTTTCATCACATAACTGACTTATGGAGATGAGGTTGTGCTTCAGTCCACTTACATAAGCTACCTTCCTGAAGGTGACAACTCCAATCTTGACCTTTCCATAGCCTTCAGTCTGGCCATAATTGGAGTCACCGAATATTACTTTTGGTCCTATCTTTGACTTATAATGGATTAGGTTGTACTTGATTCCAGTCATGTGATTAGAACAACCACTATCCAGATACCACTGTTGCTCTGTGGTGGGATAGTCTTTCACCTGCAAAGAAACAGATTAGTTATTCTTGACCCAGGTTACCTTGGGTCCTTCTTTCTTCACATAACCAAAACTAGAGATATAAGAATATTCAGGCTGGCATTTATAACCTAAAGGGTGATATCTTTTAGGTGGTATAATCCATTGGTTAAATTAATTAAAAGAAGATCTTGGTTGATTATAGGTTTTAGAAGAATTAAAGTTTCTGTTAACTTGAACTGGGTTCGACGAATTCAAGTGAGTTCGTCGATCTGAGTTCGACGAATGGGGATGAGTTCGTCGAACTCCACTCAAAGAATGAAAGTAGTCATTCTCTGGGCCCCAAAATCCTCGATCTCTGCTCGACGAACCATACTAGTTTCGTCAATCTTAGTTCAACGAATAGTTATAGTTAAAGTTTGTGTTCGGAGTTCGTCGACCGGAGTTCGATGAACTGTACACATTTTGTCAATCGGAGTTTGACGAAATCTATTGAACATTGTTGTAGTTAGGATTTTTCTTATTATGTTTTCTTTTCTTATTCTTTTGCTTTAATTATGTTGGTTTATCATTATAATCATTTTCTATCTTCTCTTTTCCCTTTTTTGAGACAAATTTAATTGGAGTTGACAATATATTATTCTAGATTAGTGGGGGTTAGCTTGATGATGCACCTAAGCCCAGCTTGCCATTTTGCCTAGCATTCACTGTGCTTGTGATGTCCATCAACTTGATGCTTCTCCCATTTAGGGATTCTTCAAGATGCTTTGCCTCAGCTAACTCAGATTTTAATGATATGATTTTCTCATTTGCTAGAGTTAATTCATCCTTTAGTTTAATATTTTCAGAAAACAGGTTATCTTGTTCAAATACTTTTTCCCTAAGAGTTTTAATTTCTTTTTCAGAATTAATTAAGTCAATACACAAAGATTTAAATTAAGTCTTAAAACTATCTGAATTATAATCAAAGGAAGATAATACCTGATCTGCCTCTAATTCAGATTCTTCATTGTCTGACTCCTCTGCTTTATCCTCAGCATCAGATGGGTTGCAACAGGCATTGATAGCCATAAGGCAAACTTCCCTTACCTTATCTTCTTCTTCCTCTTAACTAGATCTAGATGACGAAGATTCTTCTTCAGTATCACTCCAGGTCTCAGCCACAAAACCTTTCTCCTTTCTTTTGTGCTTGCTGGAGGATGGCTTATTGTAGTGATGCTTCCTGGTTTCCTTTTCTTTTCTTTCCTCCTTCTTTTGATTCTCAGGACACTCTGAGATAAAGTGTCCTGACTTCCTGCACCCAAATTAGACAATTTCTTTAGTGGGTGTTTTGTCATACCTGGGTTTGTCATCTTGCCTAGATGACTTTCTTCTAAAGTCATTCCTTACCATCTTATAGAATCTCTTGGCTAAGAGACTCAGAAGTTCATCACTGGCAGTTGGGGCTTCTTTTCCTTCTGAAGCTTTGAAGGCTATGTTCTGCTACTTTCTTGCTGGTGGAGGAGTCTTTTGCTCTACAGCTTCTCTGGATTTGATCAGTTGATCATATGATTTGAGCTTGCCAAGAAGAGATTTTGTAGACATCTCATTCAAACTTCGGGCCTCCTTGATTCACCATATCCTAGAATCCCAAGTGCTGGGGAAGTACATTAGGATTTTGTCATTCACCTCAGTGAGAGTGATATCCTTATCCATGGTCTTTAGCTCACTGATAATTGAATTTAATCTGTTGTACATGTCGGTAACAGATTCTGATTCATCCTTCTTGAAGTTTTCATATTAGGAGATGAGAGTTGATCTCATGTTCTTCCTCTCATCTGTTGATCCAGCAATCATCTAGTTGAGAGAGTCCCAGATTGCTTTGACAAATGTGCATTCAGCCACCTTTTGAAATATGTCATCTGACATAGTTTGAGAAAGTATATTCATGGCCTTTGCATCTGCTATCCTTACCATGTTCTGAGCATCTGTCCACTTAGGTGGTGGAACAGCATGAGTGCTTGAAGTAGAGGTAGATGCAGTAGCTATAGGTTGAGGAGGACCTGTCAAAATAGAATTATATATGTCCTCATCAATTGAATTCATATAAAGTCTGATTCTTGCCTTCCAGATGGCAACTTATTTAAGTTGCAAACTGGCGGTCTGGTGCTTGTATAATCCTTGTTCTTTGCCATGCTATGAAAGTAATCAGAAAAACTATGAAAATGAAGATCAGATCTAATAAGGATCTTTTGGTTTAAGTGTTAACTTGTACAACCAAAGGAACCTGCTCTGATACCAATTGAAAGATAGGGGTTAGATCTGATTTACTCTAAAGGGGGTTAATAGAGTAATAAAACTTTTTGGCTGTTTTAGATTTTTATCAGAGTAAAAAGTATATGATACCAATAATAACAGAAAGGAAAAACAGTCTAAGTTAATCTACTCTAACACAGCACATAAATATATCACAGCACAACTAGCCTATCATAGCCACAGCAAGAACAACAAGAAAAAGGGCAACCAGACAACACAAGAAATTTTATAGTGGTTCCCCAACCTGGGTAGGAATCCACTCTTCTACCACCCTGTTAGGAATCCACTAGCAGGTTTTTGATCAGGTGACTGCCACCATAAGATCTATTTCCAGGGAGATCTCACAACCCTTTGAGCTTTTAATCAGGTGCCAAAAAACCAAATAAACTTTTGAAGGGAGTTAATAAGCCCTTTATACAGGAGGGGGGAGAGAGATTTGATGGTGACTCCTCTTTCTCTATTCAACAGAGAAGACAAGTGGATTGTTGTTGTCAAGGCTCCTTCAGAAATCACTTGAAGCCTTGCTCAGGGTGTAGGTCTTCTGCCTTGACTTGAAGTAATCCAGGAACTTCGGACTGATAGAATGATTGTTGTCCTTGAAAGCTCCTGGAGATGAAGTTAAAGAAGACTCTTGATTTTGTGTTTGTTGTTCTTCTTCTTCTTCAGAAAGATCAAGGTGAAAACAGGATGTTTTCTGTATAGAGAATGTTTGAGTCTGTTTTCTATATGTCTGTTTATCTCTGTTACTTCCCGTGTCTGAAAAGATAAAAATCTCTTTTATATTCTCTATCGAAATTCTCCTTTGAATTTTGAATTCTCTGCATTGAATGTTGATTGCCTGGAAAATAAAAATCGGCTGGAGAATAATGTCTTTAATAAGTTTCCCCAACTGCCCCAATAAATTAAGCAAGTAATTAACCTGATGAAGACCATAATCAATGCTGCGAATAACGGCTATATTCAGAGAATATGAGCATTAATTGCTTCAGGAAATTACTGCTAAGTAATATGGAATAAGGACAAAAATGAGGGAAAACTCTAAGTCTGGCTGGACAGAATTCGTCGACCTCTGAACAAATTTCGTCGACCGAAGCTCCAAGTTCGTCAAGCTGAGAGATCCTGTTAGTCGAGTTGAGAAAGCCTGTTCGTCGACCTGAGCTCAGCGAACTGCATTCTAGAGATAACTTGCCTATTCTGCGCTCCAAATTCGTCGAGCTGATAATCTATCTTCATCGAGCTAAATTCAGCGAAAGTAATCATGGAAGAATCTGTTGAAGGCTGAACTCTAGACTTCGTCGATCTGAGCTCGAATATCGTCGAGCTCAACTCAGAGAATTAACTCTGAGTTCATCGATCTGCGATCGATGATCATTGAGCTGATTTCGACGAACGTCGAACTTATATACTTAACTTGATTTATTCTAAGTATTGAGTTAATCTGAGGTCTTGTGCTTGCTGTTCCATGTAAGGCTGAACCTGATGACTTAGCCTAGACTCTAAGACTCAAAGACATGACCCTGGCTATACATTGTGGGTCAGAAATCCTAATTAGTGAACCTAGCCCAAATCCAACTATGGATCCAACAAAATGGGGCGAAAACGACGCGAGATCTAGTCATATATATTAAGATAACAAAATGAAATCTATAGGTTGACGCAGCGAAGAGTTAACTTATGGTCTCGCAAGATGTCTCGACCATAGGCTACCTAAGTTGTGTGAGTGGACTACACTTTCACATGACAGGTCATTCCAAGTTAGAAAAGAAAAAGAAAGGTTCACAGCAAAATACTTGGTTTGATTCATTTATCCAATTGTTACATCTCGCACAAAAAAGGGGCAAGGCCCAAAAAGAAGAAATATAAAATATGAAAGCGAGAACTTCATTATGATGATCCTGACTGCTCGCTCATGCCAGAGATGTCATCATCGCTATCCACAAATTCGGGGATGGGGAGGAAGAGCTCTGGGACCAAGATCGCGGCAGTCACCTTCTCGCCCTCGCCCTTCAGGAATCCAGCTCTCTACATCATCTAGAGTGAGGGCCTTATTGCTGCGATGGCATTTTCCTGCATCATCAGCTCCATCTCATGTTGCGTATATGTAAAACCCGTGTTTAGGCCCAAAGGGCCGCCCCATGGCATCGCTCGGCCCACCACGCAGCCTACGAAGGCAACTTGGCACCAGGGGTGGTACAGCCGGAATCTACAAAGCCTACAGGGCGTACACCCCAAAGCATCTCCGGCCTATTTCTCAGCACGGTGCATTGTTTCCATGGGGTTTCGAACACGAACCCTTGATAAGACTCTCTTCCAACCGAGCTCATCACCAGCTGAGGTGCAGCTCAGCTGGTGATGAGCTCGGTTGGAAGAGAGTCTTATCAAGGGCTCGTGTTCGAAACCCCGTGGAAACAATGCACCGTGCTGAGAAATAGGTCGGAGATGCTTTGGGGTGTATGCCCTGTAGGCCTTGTAGATTCCGGTTGTACTATTCGTGGTGCCAGGTTTCCTTCCTAGGCTATGTGGTGGGTCGGGCAATGCCGTGGGGCAGACCTTTGGGCCTAAACCCGGGTCGTTGCAAAAAAAATGCAATTTTCTGTAATGGCCCAGGTTTAGAGGTCAGAGGCCCATGGCGTAACAGTGCAGCTTGTCTCACCCCTAACCCCCGCTATAGGACTACAGTCTATGCCACCCAAACCCATTTCTGGCATGTTTCTCAATATGGCAGGTTTTTGAGCATGCAAGGTTTCGAACCCACGCCTCCTTGATGAGGATTGTGGAATGTGCCTTATCAAGGAGGCGTGGGTTTGAAACCCCGTGTGCTCAAAAACACGCAGTGTTAAGAAACAGGCCGGAAATGGGTTTCGGTGGCACGGTCTGCAGTCCTGTAGCGGGTCTCAGGGGCGAGACAAGCTGCACGGTTACGTCATGGGCCTCTAAGATCTAAACTTGTGCCCTTACATAAAAGTGCACTTGTTTTGTAAGGACCCAGGTTTAGGCCCAAAGGGCCGCCGCACGGCGTCTCCTGGCCGACCACGCAGCCCAGGAAGGCAACCTGGCACCATGGGTGGTACAGCTAGAATCTACAAGGCCTGCAGGCCATACACCGCAAAGCATCTCTGGCCTATTTCTAAGCACGGTACATTGTTGACACGGGGTTTCGAACTCGAGACCTTGATAAGACTCTCTTCCAACAGAGCTCATCACCAACTGAGTTGTAGCTTAGTTGGTGATGAGCTCTTTTGTAAGAGAGTCTTATCATTGTCTCGGGTTCGAAACCCAGTTGCAACAATGCACCGTGCTGAGAAATAGGTCGGAGATACTATGGGGTGTAAGGCCTGCAGGCCTTGTAGATTCCGGCTGTACCACCCGTGGTACCAAGTTGCCTTCCTAGGCTGCGTGGTGGGCCGGGTGAAGCAGTGGGGCGGCCCTTTAGGCCTAAACCCGGGTCGTTACAGTACACAACATATATTTATTCTCGGCTGGGTGTGGGTGAATTAGTGAACTGATCCACTACAGATTCTGGGCCTTCAGCCTCCGGTTCTCCTCCTCGGGTTAGGCTATGTGTGCATCCTTCTTGGAGACAGTCATAACATCCTGCAAGATAATCAATATTAGAATGAGAAAGGCATTCAGCGAGTGGATGGGATGCGAAAAAGCTTACCAATTCTCCCACTCGCCCGGCGAGATCGTTCTCGGCAACAACGAGCTTCTCCTTCAGGGTTGCACTTCTTTGGAGAGTGCCTACCGTGCATCACTAACATCCGCCACCTACCGCGACAGGAGGATACCGTGGCGAGCTGACATGTGTGCAAGCTCGGTGGCGTGAAGTTAGGCATGCAGGCTCTCATATGTGAGTGATTGCATGCAGGCATCGTCATAGTAGGCGGCGCTGTCTTGCCCATATAACCCGAAGGCGAGTAAGTAGGCCTGGCCGGAAATAGTTTTTCCCTCCTTCTAGGAGGGGAGGATGGTGGACACATGGGTCCTGTTGACCACCCGGTCCCAAATCATGAAGGGCTCGCCGACGTCATCCAGATACTTCTTGCCCAGGACAAATTTCTTATGGCCTTTGGGCTCCAGTTTCTCTGTCATCGTTGAGGTCCCTCCGATCTCGCTGTTCTTTTTCCAGGCAGTCTCGCCAACAACCGAGACACTCGCGAGAGGGTCAGATATGACCTCCTTACTTTTGGCCGGATCAGCGGTTGTAGGCTTCTTAGGAGGTGGTGGAGGAGGAAGTGTCTCGGGATTCCGCTTTTGGCTGCCTGACTTTGGCAACGACTTCGGCTTGCTCCTACATGTCGCGGCGGCAGCCTTTACGCGTGCCTTCTCGGCAGCGAAAACTGCACTACTCGCAAAGGGATTGTTGAGTGGAAGATCCCACGCCCCTGCACATACGACATAAGTTGGCAAAATTACATTTTCTTAAAAAGTAACAGATGGCGAGAACTACCTTCCCCGGCAAGTACTGGAAGGAGCAAGTCGACATTCCTTCTCAGGTAGGGAACGTCAAAATCCATTCCGAAAAGGAATTGATTGAGCTTTGACTTGTGTCTGCCGATAGATGGAGGGCGTTAGGTTGACTCTTCCTACTGGATTGGCGAGACGGGGAGGTTACCAAAATCCCCGGAGATGAAAATGAAGTTCCAAATCCAGTGATGTTTTTTGTTGGCGAGACCTTTGGCTTTGAGGTTATTGCCGGAGAAGAACACAATCTCGTCCCTCTTAGCGTAGAAGTTGAATAGGTTGCGAAAGACGGGAAAAATGAACTCCATCCTCTCCTCCCGCAAGTAGCAAGCGAATGCTACTAGCAAGGCGATTGAGTTGGTGTTAAGCTACGCGGGAACTATGCCGAAGTAGTGCAGGGCCTGGCAGACTTCTGACCAGATGGGTAGGCGCAATCCTACCTCAATGTGTTTAACAGAGATGGTGAGTTCGTAAGGCAAGAAGTGGTTGATTGATTCATCCTTCCCTTGGTGCTGTGCGGTGAAGCCCGACGGGATACAGAGGTTGATGAGCGAATGGTACTCTTCTTCAGACAGGTTGTAATTCATGAAGGGGTAGTCGGTGAATACGGTGCACACTTGGTTCTACCATCGGCGTCTCCTGTCATCTCGCAAAAGTTGGGATGAAAGTGTATGAGTGCAAGTGTAATGGAAGGAAAAGTAAGAAGAAGTGTTGGAAGCTATTAAAGCAGTTAGTGCAGTAGGTGAGGGGTTTATTTATAGAAAATTTTGGGTTGGAAAGGATCTTGGCTAGGAAAAGTGCAGATAGCCAATTCTCCAGATCCCGCCAAAGACCCTGTTGAGATCTCGCACTCCCTCAATCGTCGCTGAGATATAGTTAAATGCTACTAAGGACCGAGTTCAGATACAAAACATGCGCGAGAACACAAAAAGAATAAATGGCGAGAACGATTAAGCGAGGGAAAAAGAATAATAATACAATCATCATCGATCAACATTTGGCACATAGCCAGAAATTTTTACAAAGATAAAAAAGAAGAAGGGAAGGAAGGAGAGAGCCGGTAGGCCCGTCTGGGATCATTACCATCATCCTCGGCCTACCCTTCCCGCCCTAGGGATTATGCGCGAGTACTACAATGCGCGGATGGTCTGCAGCTCCTGATGGGCAAGGTGCAGTTGATCTTCTGCTCGCGTGACGTGGATTCCGGGGAAGTCCCTCCCACCACCAGCATCTCCCCCCAGCTCGACAATCAGTTATGCGTAATTGTTTTCCAGTCAGAGCACCCGCTCCTCGATAGACTTGCAGTTCTCGCGAACCTGGTTGTAGAGCTCGCGCAGCATCATGGCCAAAATTTCCCCATGGGCACGACTCTATGTCGGTAATAGTCGATAGATTAACTAAATGTGCTCACTTTGTGCCCTTTAAGATTGGGTATTCTATGAAGAGATAGCTGAGCTATATCTTGAAGAGGTCATCAGATTACAAGGAGTGCATGTAAGCATTGTTTCAGATCGAGACTCCAGATTTACGTCTCGCTTTTGGAAGAGTTTACAGGAGTGGTTGGGTACCGATTTAAGGTATTCCACCTCCTATCATCCGTAGACAAATGGTCAAACAGAGCGAGTTAATCAGATCGTGGAGGATATGACCATGTGTTACATATTGGATTACGGAGGCGCTTGGGATGAGCATCTCAGACTCATGGAATTTACTTACAATAATAGTTTTCAAGAGAGTCTGCAGATGGCCCCGTTTGAGGCCTTGTATGGGAGGAGATGTATGACTCTTTTGTTTTGTGCAGAGGCTGGTGAGATACCATTGTTAGGTCTAGAAGCCCTTGAAGAGATGAATTGTGCTATAACTCATATTCAAGAGAAGCTCCGTGTAGCACAAGAGCGTTATGAGAAGTATGCTAATCGACGAAGGGTCGATCTGGAGTTTGTCGTTGAGGACTTGGTTTTCTTGAAAGTCTCACCGATGTTAGGTGTTAAAAGGTTTGGAAGGAACCACAAGTTAGACCCTCGGTATGTGGGACCTTTCCAGATTCTTGAGTGCATCGGAGTGTCAGCTTATAGGCTGGATTTGCCTGATACCTTCCCGGGTGTCCATGATGTGTTCTATGTGAGCCAGTTGTGGAAGTGTGTTTGTAGTGGTCGTCAAGTTCTTGACTCGGTGCCCTAGATTTAGCCCAACCTCTTGTATGTGGAAGAGCCTGTCCGTGTTTTGGAATCTCAAGAGCGTGTGTTGCGGAGAAATACCATCCCCATGGTCAAGATTCTCTGGAGAAATCAAGACGTCGAGAGCGCGATGTTTGAATTGGAATCGGCAATGAGGGAATCTCATCTGCATCTCTTCTCTTAGTTTCTAGTATGTCTCTATGTTTTTGTTATGTTTGATTTTCTCGTTTTTGGTTTGGTTTTGTAGATGTATTAAGTTTCGGGACAAAACTACTTTTTAGAGAGAGTGACTGTAACGCCCCCGATTTTTCGAAGATTTTATTCGAATGGGTATCGTCAAATTTATGACGTCGTGGCATTAATTTTAACGTCGAGTTGACGACGCAATGTCGTTAAGGCATTTTCGCATCCGTGCGGTCGAGTCAGATGAATTCTTGTTTTAATTCGAAAATTTTGCATTGGGAATTTAAGTTGAATAAATTTGGACTTGCTCGTCAAGTTTCGTCGCGATCCGAGCGATATTCGGGCCTCAGCGATTTTTTCGAAGTTTTGTAGAATTTATGTTCTGTTGGAACCCTAGTTCTGATTTGGGCAAGGATCACTATTAGGTTTGTTTAGATTGACCCACAAATGTATAGTAATGGGTCATAGGTTTATTTCCAGGACTTGCCTCAGAAGGACTCTCCAGAATTGCTGCAAGAATTCTGAGAAATGCAGTTAAGACAAAGTCAAAAAATCAGTTTGACGATAGTCGAACTCAGGTCGACGAACGGTGATCTAAGGTCGACGAACTCTGAGTTCCTTCCCTAAACTCAGGTCGATGAACTCTGATCTCAAGAAGCTCTGCTCGACGAAATAGAAGCTAAGCTTGACGATCTGTGAGCTCCGGTGGACGAATTCAGTGCAGATATTTCAGAACTATTTATTTATAGTTGGGAGATTAAATTAAGGATTAATTACAGTCAGAACATTTAGTGCTAAACATTCTCGATGGAAATAGCCGTTCAAAGTGGGCAGTTTCAGAAGTTAATTATGGATTAATTCCAAAGGTGTCTTTCAACACTCGGGAATGCTTCAGCCGTTATCAAGATGAATGAATCCAAATGTTTGAATTTAATATAAGAGATTTACAGAAAGACAGAAACAAGAACACAGAGCATAGTAATGTGTAGAGACACTCTAAAGGCTTTTCCTTTTATAGAGAAGGAGGAACTTTGCATCAATCAACATATTCACAGAGTTCTCCATCTGCTCCAGGCTTTTAAAGAGACACACATTCATATCAGTCTAAGAAGCATACTGGAGACATCATCAATTTGAAGGCCTACACCCTGAAGCAAAGCTTCCCTCCTTCCTGAACCGTTCAACATCTCAAGGGGAGCTTTGACATCATCAATATCCACTAGTCTTCTCTCAGTGATTTGAGACAGAGAAGACAACGTCACTTCTTTTCCCTTTCCTGTGTACAGGGTTATAACTCCCTTCAAACGTTAACCCCCTAGGTTGCAAGTCTCCTTATCAAAAGACTTGGGTTAGTTTTTGAGCACCTGATCAAAAGCTCATTGGTGACAGTCACCTGATCAAAACCTGCTAGTGGATTAGTACCGGGGTGGTAGAAGAGTGGATGTACCCAGTTAAAGGGAACTATTATAATCCTTGTGTCATCTGTGTTGCTTGCTTTCCTTTCTTTATTTTTGTGCTATGATTTTCTTTTCTTAGTATATATATATAACTCTAACTAGTGCAAGTTAAGATCTATCCCTATCTTTCAATTGGTATCAAAGCCGGTTTTCTTGGTTGTATAGGCTAACACCTGAACCAAAATGATCTGATAGATCTTATACATCTTTAGAATTTATCATGGCACAAATGAAGAGTTTTTAAGTACCAGACCACCTATGTGCAATCTAGATAAGCTTGCACTATGGAAGACAAGAATTAGGCTTTACATGAACTCTATTGATGAAAATATTTTAAATTCTATTTTGTAGTTCCAACCCAAATACAGGAAACAATAAGTACCAATGTTGTTCCATCATCTCAATGGACAGAATGCCCAGAAAAGGCTGAAGATTGTTGATGCACAAGCAATGAACATTCTTGCACAATTAATGTCTGATGACATTTTTCAGGAAATTGCTGAATTTTCATCTACAAAAGATATGTGAGACTCCCTCACAGCAATGGTTGCAGGATCAGCTAAAGAAAGAAACCTTAAAAGCTGAAACCTAGAGTAACTCTGAAGCTTCATCATGTACAACTGATGATGAAGAAGAGTCAAGAGCAAGAGAATTTTGCCTAATGACAATAAATGCCTCTTGCAGTAACCCTGATGAAGAATCAGACTCAGATGAAGAATCAGAATGTGAATCAGAAGAAGATCAGGTAATCTCTACCCTTGATCTTTCATCAGAAGAATTTGAAACTGATTTTAAATTATTATGTGAAGATTTGATTCAATCTAAGAAGGAAATAAAACTTCTCAGAGAGAATATAAATAATGTATCTTCTGAAAATATAAAACTCAAAAAAGATTTAAAGAATACTGTTGAACAAATAAGTCATTTAGAATCAATTAAAGAAAAAGAAAAGTTAGAGGACATAAATAAAAATACTGAAAAATTGCAAAAGAATAAAGCAAATCAACTTAAAAATCTTCAGAAATTTTTTGTTCAAAATAATTCGTCGAACCGAGCTCGACGAAAATAACATCATTCGTCGAACAAAGCTCGACGAACTATGAGCAGAAATTTTGAATTTAATAGTTCAGGAATCTATGCTCGACGAAATAAATACACTTCGTCGAACCGAGATCGACGAAAATTGAATACAGAAAACAACTATTATCATTCTGTGAACAGAGCTCGACGAACTCAATACCATTCGTCGAACTCAGGTCGATAAAATTACTTTAATTCATCGAACTCAAAATTTCAGAACAGAAATTTTTATTCTCTTCAGAATTATAATCAAACGGAAAATTTTACAAATCCTTTTACTGAGTGGATAATCCCTCTTAGGAAATATCATCCACTTGGTTATAAAAATCAACCTGGATATTCTTTTATTTCTAATTATTATAAGAGAGAACCAGGACCCAAGGAAATCTGGGTCCAGAACTCCTAACATCTCTTTTCAGGAAAAGACCTATCTTACCACAGATGAACAGTGATATTTGATAGTATCAAAAGCTATAGTCTCAGCCAACACAGAGGATACATCAGTGGCTGTATAGTGAGAGATTGTTTGAAAGGCTACAACAGTAGAGAGAGAATGTTTATTCAACTAGCGAGAGATTGTTTTCTCAAAGCACCCTTGTACATATGCTAAAAATTTTATAAATCAGGCAGATTGTTTTTCTTGTATTTTATTTGTTTTTATGTAAATAGTGTACTCACCCAAATAGGGGGAGATGATCAATTGAAAGATAGAGATAGATCTTAACTTGCACTAGTTAGAGTTATATATATATACTAAGAAAAGAAAATCACAGCACAAAAATAAAGAAAGGAAAGCAAGCAACATAGATGACACAAGTATTATAGTGGTTCCCCCTAACTTGGTACATTCACTCTTCTACCACCCTGGTAGGAATCCACTAGCAGGTTTTGATCAGGTGACTATCACCAATGAGCTTTTGATCAGGTGCTCAAAAACCAACCCAAGTCTTTTGATCAGGAGACTTGCAACCAAGGGGGTTAACTTTTGAAGGGAGTTATAACCTTGTACACAGGAAAGGGAAAAGAAGTGATGTTGTCTTCTCTATCGCAAATCACTGAGAGAACACTAGTGGATGTTGATGATGTCAAAGCTCCCCCTGAGATGTTGAACGGTTCAGGAAGGAGGGAAGCTTTGCTTCAGGGTGTAGGCCTACAGATTGATGATGTCTCCAGCATGCTTCTTAGACTGATATGAATGTGTGTCTCTTTAAAAGTTTGGAGCAGATGGAGAACTCTATGAATATGTTGATTGATGCAGAGTTCCTCCTTCTCTATAAAAGGAAAATCCTTCAGAGTGTCTCTACACACTACTGTGCTCTTTGTTCTTGTTTCTATCTTTCTGTAAATCTCTTCTATCAAATTCAAACATTTGGATTCATTCATCTTGATAATAGCTGAAGCATTCCCTAGAGTTGAAAGACGCCTTGGGAATTAATCCATAATTAACTTCTGAAACTGCCCACTTTGAACGGCTATTTCCATCGGGAATGTTTAGCACTAAATGTTCTGATTGTAATTAATCCTTAATTTAATCTGCCAACTGTAAATAAAAAGGCCTGAAATATCTGCACTGAATTCGTCGACCGGAGCTCACAGATTATCGAGCTCAGCTTCTATTTCGTCAATCAGAGCTTCTTGAGATCAGAGTTCGTCGACCTGAGTTTAGGGAAGAAACTCAGAGTTCGTAGACCTTAAATCGCACCTGAGTTCGACTATCGTCGAACTGATTTTCTGACTTTATCTTAACTGCATTTCTCAGAATTCTTGCAGCAATTCTGGAGAATCCTTCTGAGGCAAGTCCTGGAAATAAACCTATGACCCATGACTATACATTTGTGGGTCAATCTAAACAAACCTAATAGTGATCCTTGCCCAAATCAAAACTAGGGTTCCAACAATCTCTCCCTATTTGGGTGAGGACACTATTTATATAAAAACAAATAAAATACAAAGCAAAAACAATGTGCCTGATTTATAAAAATTTTAACAGATGTACAAGTGTGCTTTGAGAAAACAATCTCTCACTAGTTGAATAAACATAATCTCTCTACTGTTATAGCCTTTCAAATAATCTCTCACTATACAGCCACTGATGTATCCTCTATGTTGGCTGAGACTATAGCTTTTGATTACTATCAAATACCACTGTTACTCTGTGGTAAGATAGGTCATTTCTTGAAAAGAGATGTTAGGAGTTCTAGACACAGATTTCCTTGGGTCCTGGTTCTCTCTTATAATAATTTGAAATAAAAGAATATCCAGATTGATTTTTATAACCAAGTGGATGATATTTCCTAAGAGGGATTATCCACTCAGTAAAAGGATTTGTAAAATTTTCCGTTTGATTATAATTCTGAAGAGAATAAAAATTTATGTTCTGAAATTTTGAGTTCGACGAATTAAATTAATTTCGTCGACCTGAGTTCGACGAATGGTATTGAGTTCGTCGAGCTCTGTTAACAGTATGATAATAGTTGTTTTATGTATTCCATTTTCGTCGATCTCGGTTCGACGAAGTGTATTTATTTTGTCGAGCATAGATTCCTGAACTGTTAAAATCAAAATTTCTGTTCATAGTTTGTCGAGCTTTGTTCGACGAATGGTGTTGTTTTTGTCGAGCTCGGTTCAACCAATTATTTTGAACAAAAAATTTCTGAAGATTTTTAAGTTGATTTGCTTTATTCTTTTGTAATTTTTCAGTATTTTTATTTATGTCCTCTAACTTTTCTTTTCCTTTAATTGATTCTGAATGACTTATTTGTTCAAGAGCATTCTTTAAATCTTCTTTGAGTTTTATATTTTCAGAAGATACATTATTTATATTCTCTCTGAGAAGTTTTATTTCCTCCTTAGATTGAATCAAATCTTCACACAATAATTTAAAATCAGTTTCAAATTCTTCTGATGAAAGATCAAGGGTAGAGATTACCTGATCTTCTTCTGATTCACATTCTGATTCTTCATCTGAGTCTGATTCTTCATCGGGGTTACTGTAGGTGGCATTTATTGTCATTAGGCAAAATTCTCTTGCTCTTGACTCTTCTTCATCATCAGTTGTACAGGATGAAGCTTCAAAGTTACTCCAAGTTTCAGCTTTAAGGTTTATTTCTTTAGCTGATCCTGCAACCATTGTTGTGAGGGAGTCCCACATATCTTTTGCAGCTGAACATTCAGCAATTTCCTGAAAAATGTCATCAGAAATTGATTGTGCAAGAATGTTCATTGCTTGTGCATCAGCAATCTTCAGCCTTCTCTGGGCATATGTCCATTGAGATGATGGAACAACATTGGTACTTGTTGTTGCCTGTAGTTGGGTTGGACCTGATAAAATGGAATTAAAAATATTTTCATCAATAGAGTTCATGTAAAGCCGAATCCTTGTCTTCCATAGTGCAAGATTATCTAGATTGCACATATGTGGTCTGGTGCTTGAAAACTCTTCATTTTGTGCCATGATAAACTATAAAGATGTATAAGATCTATCAGATCGTTTTGGTTCAGGTGTTAGCCTGTACAACCAAGAAATCAAACTAAGTCTTTTGATCAGGAGACTTGCAACCAAGGGGGTTAACTTTTGAAGGGAGTTATAACCCTGTACACAGGAAAGGGAAAAGAAGTGATGTTGTCTTCTCTATCTCAAATCACTGAGAGAAGACTACTGGATGTTGATGATGTCAAAGCTCCCCCTGAGATGTTGAACGGTTCAGGAAGGAGGGAAGCTTTTCTTCGGCGTGTAGGCCTTCAGATTGATGATGTCTCCAGCATGCTTCTTAGACTGATATGAATGTGTGTCTCCTTAAAAGCCTGGAGAAGATTGAGAACTCTGTGAATATGTTGATTGCTGCAGAGTTCCTCCTTCTCTATAAAAGGAAAAGCCTTCAGAGTGTCTCTACACACTACTATGCTCTGTGTTCTTGTTTCTGTCTTTCTGTAAATCTCTTATATCAAATTCAAACATTTGGATTCATTCATCTTGATAACGGCTGAAGCATTCCCGAGAGTTGAAAGACGCCTTGGGAATTAATCCATAATTAACTTCTAAAACAGCCCACTTTGAACGGCTATTTCCATCGGGAATGTTTAGCACTAAATGTTCTGACTGTAATTAATCCTTAATTTAATCTGCCAACTGTAAATAAATAGGCCTGAAATATCTGCACTGAATTCGTCGATCGAAGCTCACAGATCGTCGAGCTCAGCTTCTATTTCGTCGAGCAGAGCTTCTTGAGATCAGAGTTCGTCGACCTGAGTTTAGGGAAGGAACTAAGAGTTCGTCGACCTTAGATCGTCGTTCGTCGACCTGAGTTCGACTATCGTCGAACTGATTTTCTGACTTTGTCTTAACCGCATTTCTCAGAATTCTTGCAGGAATTCTGGAGAGTACTTCTGAGCCAAGTCCTGGAAATAAACCTATGACCCATGACTATACATTTGTGGGTCAATCTAAACAAACCTAATAGTGATCCTTGCCCAAATCAGAAGTAGGGTTCCAACATGTTCGTCGTAGACTTTGAAAATTTATATCTCGAGAATGGCTCGTCGGATTTTGGTTTTGACTTTGTCGTTGGGTTCGTAGAGTTTGTGTTCTCCTACGGTGTGAGTTTTGTTCAATTCGGCACGCGTTTGGGCCTCCGTTTTTATCTCGTGTTTCCTTATTCAAAAGTATATAAATATGATTATTTTAATATTAATGCACTATTCAAAAATATCTTTTACTATTCATGTATATAGTTTAATGTTTTTGATATATTTGTAAAAAGAACTGTTCATGCAATTTATTTTGTCCCAGTTCTCGAGTGAACTGCCTCCTCTCGAGTAATCCTCTCGAGTAAACTGCATTCTCTCGAGTAATCCTCTCGAATAGGCTGCCTCCTCTCGAGTATTCCTCTCGAGTACTACCTCCTTGATACTCGAGTACTATTTCCTTGTTCTCGAGTACTAAGTTTTAGTACTCGAGTAGTTTTTTTCTACTTCTTGAGTACCCGTAATTTTGTTCGCGAGTACTGTAGATTCTGCCCGAGTAGTCCGTTACAGTTTGTGTCCAGGTGCCTTTTTGAGGGTCAAAACGGTGTCATATAAACAAATGGTAAACATAAAATTTGTTCGTCTCGACGAGATCTACAACTTTTATGTTGGTCACTTATCGATTTGAAGCAATCCTAAATCTCTATTTTTGTTTTACGCGCACCCGCTCGTAAATAGTCTGTTTTTTGTCCCTACTTAGACAAAACTTTTTATAAATATATATATATATATATATATATATATATATATATATATATATATATATATATATATATATATATATATATATATATTGATACTTAAGATAATTAATAAAGAAAAACTTCATCTTCTCCGGATTTTCTCCCGAACCAGAGTGGCGTGTGCGAGAGAAAGAAAGTCTTTCATGAATCTTCCGGTGGCCGCCGACGGTGCTCCGGTACTCCAAATCTTCAGCCAAATGTAGATCCGGAAAGCTCTCGTCGAGAGCTACGCCATCGTGGTAAAATTTTCTCCGTTTCTTGAGTTTTCTCGTTAGGGTTTTTCATCCCTAACCTCTTTTCGGTCATTTTTGTTTAGATTTCGACTCCCCTTGTGTTCTTTTGCCCCGATCTGCGACGTAAAGTGATTCAGAGGATTTTTTTTCCCGGTAAAACCAAGACAAGTGGTAGTTTTACTCCTCTCTTCTCTTCATTTTCATGATCTATTGCAACTTCTAATTTCATTATTATTATCATAAATTTCTTGTTGAGTATAGTGTTGTCTAAATCTTTGTCTATATCCACTTATTTAACAATGTTCTTGTTTATTCTAAGTCTAATCTCTCAAAGTGATATATGTTTTGATGATATGGTTGTATCTTGCTCATGTTAACCGTCCCTTAACTATTCTGTAGGACGCGTTGGAGTTTATCTAGGATTGTAAATCATTCTTAAAGGTTGATCAACCGCGTCTTTAATCTAGAAATGTCGAGTAGAATCCGATGTGCCAAGTCTCGAGATATGTGTTGTGGTTTCTTTGGGTTTTCTTGATTGCGGGAGTTAGTGGACGTAACCACCTTCGTAAGGTTTGTTACCTTTATTAGTACCTCATGGAAGTTTACCGGGTTTTGGGCATCTGCGGGGTATGGTGGAGTGTATAAGTCTCCCCCGTAGTTAGACAGATATTATATTCGTGAGGGATCTGTCCAGTTGAGTGACCACCTCGCCCGTGTTTTTGGGGTATAGTGACCATAGTTGGCTAATAAAGGTTACGAAGTTTCTTCCTTATGATTTACTCATGTTTGTCACCTTATAGCCTTGTGCATCTGGTGTATTTATGATGTACGTGATGATTCATGTAGGTGTTCTTTTTCCTGTTTGATGCCTTACTTTCGTACTCTACTTCAGTACTTTTGTTCTTGGGTTGGTACCCCATTTGACCCTTGTTTATGTTGGCTTATTTTTCTTCCACCATTTGTACATTCTTGCTGAGGTGTTCTATCTTTGAAATGCCTCGGGTTCAGAGTAGTAGCAGATAGTGGAGCTGGTTTTAGAGTTTTTGGGCAGCAGTTTTCGCTGTGGTTTTCACCTTGCCATAGCGAGGTAGTTTGTTGTTTTAGTTTGCTTACTTAGTTCAGAAATACTTCTGTTTTATGTGGGCTCATGTCAGATTGTTGACGCGCACAGGATTGATGGTTTTTGGATACCTTGCTAGCTGCTTCATTTTCTTTTTGTGGATGTGGATTACTTGCTCTCTGGGATATTTTATGTTAGGATTACATGGTAGTTATTTTCAAGTATAAAAGAAAAATTACTATTATTACCGCATGCATTGCGTAATTAAAAATGTTAAATCACTATATTTAACGATCGTACAAATCTACTTTTATTACTATTATAAATTTAAAACTTGCATATCTTGAGGAGTACTTTTGGAACCTCTATGCTCTTGTAGGATGCCTAATCCAATAAAAGAACTATTTTTCGCCGCGCATAATTACTTTTATTGTGAACTAGATGAGCCACTCTGTCACAACCCGCATTTCCTCAACGAGTACATCGTATCAGAGCAAGAGGAACTACGGATTATGATGCCACGTCGTGCAGGGGATAACTACACACGCTCAGGCAACCCTTGACGCTTACTTTATGAGTTGAAATCCATCAGTTAAATGCAAGAAAACCTTTTAGTTTAATGGTCGTATCCCTCGGCCTTAGGCATCAAAATGTGTGTTTGTACGCGGCGGAAATACTTTGTTTATTTATGACGATCTGCTATATGCAGTCTATATTTATAATAATATCAGAAATCATCTTTGTTTACGTTCTTTGGAAAATACTTGTTCGGTGACCAAAACATGTTATGCATGTTATCCTAGCATAGGTTTTGTTTAGCTTAAAAATACCTAATGCAACCTAACATAAATCCTTCCCAAGAGCAAGTAGACATCATCTTAGCCAAATGAGTCACATTAGCAGTCTAGCATTCATATATATGTCACAAGTAAAGAAAACCAACAATGGGCGCCAACAAGCTGACACGAACCCATTGGGGTGCAAGTATGTCTGTACAACAAAGAAAAGAACTACCTCGCTAAGTAAGCTCGGCTAGCTCCAAATAAACTCGATCCAAGCACTAGCCGCTCAACCGACTACAACCTGCACCTGAGGCATTCAAGAAAGAACACCTCAGCAATCATCAAAGCTATACAATAGAGTATACAACAGAGTATGAAGTTCAGAAAATATAATGAAGGGGCTTCCCGACCCCGTAGCAATGTTTCATGTCAGTAAACTGAGTAAACAAAATAGGTGGAAAACAAGTGTAAAACGCACCAAGTGCGTGCCATTCTCCTCAAGCTCTACTCAACCCGCAGGAGTAAAAAGGCAAAACACATGCCCATTCTATCATCCTTAGTACAAGAAACAACTATACGAATGAAACATAAGCAGCGGTTAAATGCGATTCCGCAAGGGTCTTTTGGTGGCAGCCCTAAAGTGGAACGCACCAATAAAAGCCAGCTCAAGTCGGGGCCAAAATGGTGCTCTACACCACAAATCCAAACCCGGTGGCCACAAAGGCTTAAACCACACCACCCCTTACGGAATCCTCACACAAACGCTCCTGCCATGGTTCACAATTCACCTCGCAAAACGTACCATAAACGAACCCAAGCTCAACACCATAAGCAAATCTCACCATAACCCAAGTACACACGTTCCCTTCCTTCATCCTCACACATGACGACAAATTGCCCATGTGTATGCTAACATGAGTATGCTAGCATCATTTCTATTTACTCCTCAAAGGATAATGCTAACTAAACCAAAAAGTGATTTTAATATGATCATGACATGAACAAGAAAAGCTACATGAAGCAACTTTGCATATGAAGAAATAATTACGCGTAGGGAAATTTGATAACAAGGCTGTAAGCATGTAAGATTTGAAGGAACAAGAGGATTCATGACTAAACAAAAACAAGAAGAACAAGGCTAATAAAATTGAAAGAGGAAAATTAGCTAAACTTGCACAAGCAAAGAACAAGAAAACAAGATTGGCAAGGGTGAAGAACACCGCTTGCCTGAACCGAGATGACACCGCGACGGCTGCTCCTCTCTTTCCTTCCCTTGTCTTAGCTTTGCTCCCTTGATGTTCTTTTGGAATGAGGAAGAAGATGAAGAAGAAGGTGAAATGAGGAGGAGAAATCTCTGTCTCGGCCTTATTTCCTCCAGAACAGAGCTGGACCGTTAGATGCAGAATCAGGGAAATGAACGGCACAAAAAAACTGGAAAAAGTCGATTTTCGGCCCTGTCACGCCCTGTGTCACGCCCGTGTCACAGGGCGTGTACCTTAAGCGGCGCAGAAAGATGGCAAATCCAATTTTATCCACACGGTACACGGCCGGGTACACGCCCGTGACGGGTCGGTCACGCCCGTGACCTAGGGCGTGTAACCCGTGTCTCGACACCTCGTCGACCAAAAGTGTCGACACTCGACAAAGCTTGACACGCCCTATGACATGCCCGTGTCACTGGCCGTGGCCCCTCTCTCGACACCCGACACTCGACACTCGACACTCGACACTGCGGGACATGGCCCGTGACACGCCCGTGTCACGGGGCGTGTACCCCATTCATCGAGCTCAACTCGACGCAAGAAAATTCGTCGAGTCAAGGAGGTCATGCCCCAGGTCACGCCCTGGGTCATGCCCCGACACGCCCTTGTCGGGGGGCGTGTCATGCACAAAAACGACCATTTTTCCCTGTTTTGAAAAGTGTTTCTGTGTCGTCCTAGACCATTTTTTGCCTTAAGAACTTTTTACCCTTTTGTTTCCTGTACATGCAACCCGTTTTGAGCAACCTTACCCGGGCGCGAAAAAGTGCAAACATTCCCTAAGAGGCCTCACCGAGTCCCCAATTTGGACTCCGGTTTGCTGGGGAATCGTGCAACTAGGCTACCAAAACAGCCACTCGCAAGCCCGCGGGAAAACCATGCTCGAACAACGGTCAAAGCCAACGTAACGCCCATCATTCAACGAAAAATACGGGGCGTTACACACTCAACCGAGGGATATGGCTAACTACTATACTTAAATTGACTTTAACTCTAATTAACTTAAAGAATCTTTCTTCATGGTTAAGTAGGTGTTTTGCCTGAGCGTCTGCAGTTATCCCCTACTGACGTGGCATCATGACGCGCATTTATCCCTTACTCTGACATACCTTTTGGGCGGTGAAAAATACGGGTTGTGATATGTTCCATTTGTACACCAACTTACAATTGGATTCTCCTTTCTAGCCTGCGACGAACCCTACTCCTCAGCAGGGTACACCCTAGGCATAGAGCATGGTTCCACCCCCGCCGGCTCCGACTCCGTTCCAGCAGACGGAGATGGGACAAACACTGACGGCTATTAAAGAGGAATTCAGGGCTCAGCAGGCTCTAGCTCCATAGCCAAATCCCGGGGATAACTGGCTAAGCGTCTTTCAGGGACATTCTCCACAATCCTACCTCGGGATGGATTTAGTAGTCTGTATAGAGGAGTCGCTCGCCATTATTTACGAGATGCTGGATGGTACTCGATGCCTGATGGAGGAGGCAGTAGCCTTGGCAGTTTACTGCTTGGAGTCGCACATGAAAAGATGGTGGAAGTCATTGTTAGACACGACCTTCGCTCGAATGTATTGCGCGGACATTTCCTAGGAGGAGTTCATAGCAGCTCTACTGGAGCATTTTTACCACAATCGGAAAGGGATGAGTTGGAGGATAGGTTCCTGCAGTTGAGGCAGGGTAGTAGGATGGTGTTGGAGTACTACTGAGAGTTCACACATCTAGCCCGCTTTGCGGACTCATACAAGCTGGACGACGTGGGCTATGCAAAGAGGTTCTACAAGGGCCTTCACAATGACATGAGGCAGGCCATCCTATTCATTTCTGATGGGAGCTTGCCCAGGATCTTGGAGATGGCCAAGAAGATGGAGGCAGACAAGCTTACAGTCTGGGGCCGGAAGAGACTGACTAATAACTCAGTGAATAGTGGCAGTAAAGACTAGCCAAAAGGTCAGGTCATTGGGGAAAGAAGGACCAGGGATCAACCCCACCGGGAGGATTGGCAGGAGTAGAGGAACCCGGTGGTGTTGGCCCCTCAGCCTTTACCAATGAGGGAGATACCAAGGCCAGTGGAGGAGGAAGCAATGTGCTTCCGGTGCAACCAGCTGGGACATATTCGGAGGACCTGTCCCTTTAGGGAAGATCCACCTCTAGCATTACAGGATGCCCCACATGCTCGGCATCTTGGAGGTTGAGGACGTGGCCGAGGACGTGGGTTTCTGGGTGTTGACCGCAGACAGGATAAAGGCCAGGTATATGCCTTGGTTCTAGCTCAGCCCCAGAACCCGGAGCGGGTGATAGCAGGTATGTCGGTGATTTAAAGTTCCTTTATTTCCTATAAGCTAGATTACATGGATATAGAACTGTAGAATTAGGGAAGAATCTGAAACTAGATATCTAAGAGGACAAATTTAACTCAACTCAGGGGTAGTTATGGTATGTGGCAAGCCTGCCCATACCTTAATCGACACGGGGGCATTGCACAACTTCATCTCGTAGGACTTTATCAAGGACCTAGATGGCATCAGATATTACGAGGGAGTCACCAGGAGGGTGCGTCTCCCCAATGGGATGGAGGTCCAGTCTATGGCAAAATGCCTTCTAAGGGTGACCATTGATGGGTTAACCCTCAAAGCTCCGGTGACGATTTTAAGCTTGTCGAACTTCGACCTTGTTCTAGGAATGTCATGGCTCTCCTGAAACCACACCCAGATTGATTTCCCGATGAGGAAGGTCATTGTGATGCCCCGAAACTCAAAAGAGGGATGGGTAGCGTTTTGAGCAAAGTTTGGAATTTGGTAGGGGTCACACGTCCTAGGACACGGGCGTGTTCTAGGGTCGTGTCGTGCTCGGGTTTGATGGTGGCCGTGTGGTCGACGAAATTGCAGTCGATGATCGTCGAACAGCAAACACGGCCTGAGACACGGGCGTGTCCCAGGCCGTGTCCAACTCGGGTAGTTGGCCAAGTTATGTCGGGGGAGAAACATGGCCTGGAGCCCAGGTGTGTTCGGGTTTGACACGGGCGTGTCAAAATCGACACGGGCATGTTGGATACCCGTGTTCTCCTCGGGTTGGTGTTGGTACTGTATCGATGAAGGAACACGCCCCGCTACACAGGCGTGTACTGGATGACACGGGCGTGTACTGGATGACACGGGCGTGTACTCGATGACACGGGCGTGTCAAGCCTGACACGGGCGTGTCAAGCCTGACACGGGCGTGTCAAGCCTGACACGGGCGTGTCAAGCCTGACACGGGCGTGTCAAGCCTGACACGGGCGTGTCAAGCCTGACACGGGCGTGTCAAGCCTGACACGGGCGTGTTAAGCCTGACACGGGCGTATTTAGAGCCCGTGTTCTTTTCGGGATGCGACGGTTTCAGCATCCATTAAGGCACATGGCCTTGGACACGGGCGTGCCACAAGCCGTGTTTGGCCCAGGTTTTGGATTTTAAGCGCGAATCATGGCCGTCCGTTCCCTTATTTTGGGATCTAATGGCTCAGGGTTGTCCTTGCTGGGATATATCAGGGAGTAGGGTTAGAAACCCTAATTCTTTTTGGATTTTCTCTTTCTAAGGGTTCTAGAGAGAGGGGAGAGCAAGGAAGATGAAGGAAGAGAGATCTGGCCGCCGGTGGAGCTTCGGAGCCCCAAATTGCAAGTCGGGTTCGGATCTACGGAGACAAGGACGTTGCGGTGCTTTTCGTCCGCATAGATCTTCATGGTGCCGAAGAGGAATGCTAGGGTAATGATTCTCATCTTGGACATCTGAAGTCCTCTTTCCTTTTGCATAGGAAGCTCGCTCTCGCGAGTTTGCGGTGAGTGTGAGGTTTTCCTTCAGGTAGACATGAATAGTCCCTGTTGTTTTCATGTAGAGTCCGAAATCGAGAAACGAACATAGACATGGTGTGTGAAGCCTATCCGGACAAGTTGTTCTGTGTTGGATCCCTAGTAAGATTTGGGCTAGGTTCATTAAGTTAGGATCATATGACCCACAATGTATAGCCAAGGTCATAGTTGTGTCCTAGAGTCTTGGCCAAGTCATTAGAGTCAACATCACATGGACCAGCTATCAACAAGACTGCCAGAGACTCAAGACTTAGAAGATTTCAAGACTCTGTAAAGTGAGTTCGACGTTTGTCGAACTCAGGTCGACGATTGTCGTGCTCAGTTCGACGATCTCAGAGTTAATTCTCTAAGCTGAGCTCGACAAACTACATTCTCTGATCGACGAAGACTTGGATTACTACAACACTTCAAGTTCAGGAAAGATTAAGATATCCCAAGTCCTTAGAATCAGACTTTGGTCGACGAACTTTATTCTTTGGTCGATGAATCTTTGGACTACTACAGCATTCTGTCAAGACTATGTTCTTTAGTCTCAGGTCGACGAACTTGGTTCTCTGCCCGACGAATTTTGGATTATCTACTTCAACAACTTATAACCAGAAGACTTGTCTCGACACTCAGAGTATATGTTGACACCAACTGAGTCGACACTAGAAGTACTTGTGTCGACACACAGATCATCAGTCGACACTTTGGAAAGGTTATGTCGACACCACACAGAGGACTTGTGTCGACACTCAGAGTATATTTCGACACCACACAAAAGACTTGTGTCGACACACAGGATATCAGTCGACACCACCTGTGTTGACACTAGGAGTAATTGTGTCCACACACAGAATATTTGGCAACGACGAATTCAAATCTTAGGTCGACGAATTCTGGAGACTTTAACTTTCATTTCAGATACAACTGTAAATATTCTAAGTCCAGAATAGTTGTTGAACTCCAGTTGACGAACACAGTTATCAGCTCGACGAATTCTGTCATCAGTTCGACGATTCCAGACTTAACATTTATTCCTTCTGTCCTTAGTCTATGCCAATAATTTCTGAATTATTAATGATAAAATATTCTCTAAATATTACCGTTGGACGGTACATTAATCACGACTTTCATCAGAATTATTGTTTTCCATTTTTTCCAAAGGGCAGTTGGGGAAAGAAATCAATGCAGTTTATTTTCAAGGACGGCCAGCATTGATTGTCGCAGAAGGATTTAAATTTCGAAAGGAAATTCCCTCAGGAAATATAAAAAGAAATTTTTCTTTCTTTCCTGACAGATAGACAGCAAGAAAGAAAGCAAGCAAGCAAGTAAGAACAATCAGAGTACCAGAGCAATTACAGAGACACAGCATACACAGACACAGAGATTTTCAGTGAGTTTGTCTTCAATAGCTTCTCTGCTCCTTTCACAAAAGCTCTAATACAAAAAGAAGATCTGCTCTCAGAAGAAGAAGAACAATCATACAAAATCAAGAGTCTTCTTACTTCAACAATCTAGGACTTCCAAGAACAACAACTATCAAATCTGTCAAGAAGATCCTGCAGATAAAGGCTAAAAGCTTGAAGGCCTATCACCCTGCAGTAAGGCTTCCATATTTCCCTGAACCATTCAATATCTCATGGGGAGCCACTTTCTACCATCAATAATCCACAAGTCTTCTCTATGATTGTTGATAGAGAAGAAATAATCAACTCTCTCGCCCCCACTGTGTAAAGGGTTGTCATCTCCCTTCAAAAGTGATTCCTGGTTACAAGTCACCTGATTAAAAGACTTGAGGATTTGGTTTTTGAGCACCTGATCAAAAGCTTATTGGTGTCAGGTACCTGATCAAAAACCTGAGTGGATTCCTACCAGGGTGGTAGAAGAGTGGATGTACCCAGGTTGGGGAACCACTATAAATTTCTTGTGTCGTCTGGTTGCCCTCTTTCTTTTGTTTTCTTGTTATGGCTGTGGTAGTTAGTTTCTGTGCTTTTATATTTTTATTTATTTACTACTGCACTTAGACTAATCTGCACTATCCAGCAGAGAATTTTATAAAACTCTAAATACTTTATTCACCCCCCCCCCCCCTCTTGAGTATTCCTGATCTAACTGCTCACTTTCAATTGGTATCAGTGGAGGTTCCTTTGGTTGTACAAGCTAACCCTTGAACCAAAGATCCTTTGTTAGATCTAAATTTTATTGTTATTTCCATATTAGATTTATATACACAGTTATGGCACAAAACAAGGACAATGCAAGCACCAGACCTGCAGTTTGCAACCTAAACAGGTTTACCATCTGGAAGGCAAGAATTAAATTATACATGAATTCTATTGATGAGGATATATACAACTCTATTTTGACAGGTCCCCCTCAAACTTCAACTTCTACAACATCTACAAGCACTACTACAGTTCCACCACCTGAGTGGACTGAAGCCCAGAAGAAGGCAAAATAGCTGATGCCAAGGCTATGAACATACTAGTACAGACTATGTCAGATGATATTTTTAGAAGGTGGCTGAATGCACCTCAGCCAAAGCCATCTAGGATTCACTAAATCAGATGGTGGCTGGTTCAGTTGAAGAGAGAAAGTATAGGAGATCCAACCTCATATCCTTATATGAGAACTTCAAGAAAGATGAAGCTGAATCAGTAGCTGATATGTATAAAAGGTTAGGCTCAATCATCAATGAGCTAAAAACCTTGGACAAGGACATCACCCTCACAGAGGTGAATGACAAGATCCTGATGTGCTTCCCAAGCTCATGGGATTTGAGGATCTGGCCCATCAAGGAGGCCAGAAGCCTAAATGAGATATCTACAGAATCTCTATTGGGCAAGTTAAAGTCTTATGAACAACTGATCAAGTCTAGGGAGGCAGCAGAGCAAAGGAAACCTCCACCAGCCAGAAAAGATCAAAGTATAGCTTTCAAGGCTGCTGAGGAGACAGATACATCAACATCAAATGAAGAGCTCATGAGTCTATTTGCCAGAAGATTCTACAAGATGGCAAGAAAGGACTTCAGAAGAAAGTCATCTAGGCAAGATGACAAACTCAGGTATGATAAAACACCAACTAAAGAAGTGGTGTGTTTTGGGTGCAGGAAACCTGGGCACTTCCTCTCTGAGTGTCCAGAGAACTAGAAGAAAGAGAAGAGAAGAGAGAAAGACATCAGGAATCAGCATACCAGCAAACCTTCTTCCAGCAAATACAAGAGGAAGGAAAAGGGTTTTGTGGCTTAAACCTGGAGTGAAACTGAAGATGAATCAACATCTTCCAGCTCCAGTGAAGATGAGGAAGAAGCAAGGGCTAAGGAGGTTTGCCTCATGGCAATTGATGCTTCTAGGAGCAATTCAGAAGAAGAAGAATCAGACAATGAAGAAGCTTCAGATTCAGAAGTTGATAAGGTATTATCTTCTTTTGATTACACTTTAGATTCTTTTAAAATTGAATTTAAATCAATGTATATAGACTTAATAAATTCAGAAAAAGAGATTAAAACCCTTAGGGAAAAATTAGGAAATTTAGAAATATTAACTCTGAAAATAATAGATTAAAAGATGAATTATGCTTAGCTAATGAGCAAATAACATTGTCAAAAACTGAGCTTTGTGAGGCTAAACAACTTAAGGAAACTCTTAATGGAAGAAGCCTCAAGCTGATGGACATCACCAGCACTGTGAATTCCAGACTTAATGGCAAGCTAGGCTTGGGTGCTTCATCAGGTTTGCCCTCCATTCTCAGAAAGAACAACTTAACAACCCCCACAAAATTTGTCACTGCTAAGGGAAAAGAAAAAGTAATCAATAAACAAACAACAAAAAATGTTTCTAAATCAATAGGTCAGAAAACCAACAACCAGAAAACCATAGGTAACAAGGTTCAGCAGAATTTGTCGGACTTAGATCGACGAAATCTAGCCAGTTCGTCGAACCCAAATCGATGACTCTGAATGCAAACTATAGTTATAGTTATTCATCTAACTGCGATCAACGAACTTTGTATGGTTCGTCGAGCAGAGATCGACGAACATGGGGCACAGAAAATGAATATATTCATTCTCTGGGCAGAGATCGACGATCTCAACCCTATTTGTCGAACTCTGGTCGATGAACTCACAGAAATTCGTCGAACCCAGAAAGACTTAACCAAAACTTTAATTATAACAGAAACTTAAATAATTCTAGAAAAGCCTTTAATCCACTAGCTGATTGGGTCATACCACCTAGGAGATATCACCCTCTAAGATATAAATCCCAACCAGAATATTCTATAATTTCCAGCTTTTCATACCAGGAAAACAAAGGACCCAAGGTAACCTGGGTCAAGAACATTTAATTGTTTTTCATTACAAGTGAAGAGCTATCCAAGTGTGAATCTGACCTGATACTTGGACAGTGGTTGCTCCAAACATATGACAGGCAGTAAGGATATTCTATCCAACTACAAGTCCAAGCTGGGGCCAAAGGTCATCTTTGGTGACTCCAAATGTGGCCAGTCAGAAGGTTTTGGAGTAGTGAAGATTGGAGCTGTCACATTCAAGAAAGTGATATATGTCAGAGGACTGAAGAATAACCTCATCTATATAAGTCAATTATGTGATGAAGGTTATCAGGTACATTTTAGTTCATATTCATGTATTATCTCTAATAAAGAAAACCAAATAGTTTTAATTGGGAATAGACAAGGCAATATATATTTAGTTGATGTTTTATCTGCCAATTCTAATATCTGCTTACTTAACTTAATTAGTAATCAGAATGACTTATAGCATAAAAGACTAGGTCATGTAAACCTGAAAAACATTGCTAGGCTATCAAAAGACAACCTTGTTAGAGGTTTACCTTCTGGTCCCTCCGAGAAGGAAGGCTTTTGCAGGGCTTGTCAATTAGGCAAGCAAACTAAATCTACTTTCAAATCCATTAATAAAAGTGATTCATCTAGGATTTTGTATTTGCTACACATGGATCTATTTGGACCCATTGTTGTACAAAGCCTAGGAGGAAAATCCTACACTATGGTTATTATAGATGACTTCTCCAGGTTCACTTGGGTATTCTTTCTGAGATCTAAGTAAGATACCTTCAAGGTTCTTACAGATTTTCTGAGGACCATACAGATTGAGTTCTCTACTCATGTTGCATTGATCAGAAGTGATCATGATACAGAGTTTGAGTCTCTTCTTATGCATGAGTTCTGTGAGAAGGAAGGTATCAGGCATTGCTTCTCAGCTCCTAGAACTCCTCAACAAAATGGGGTAGCTGAAAGGAAAAATAGGACACTCATTGAAGCTGCAGGTACATTACTTGCAGATGCTTACATGCCACTATCCTTTTAGGTAGAGGCTGTGAACACTACAAACTATGTCATGAATAGAAGCTTGATATATAAGCTAAAGAATATGACTCCTTATGAATTACTAAAAGGGAAGAAACCTAAGATAAACTATTTTAAAGTCTTTGGTTGTATATGTTATATTCACACAAACAACAAAAGATATATTAAAAAGTTTGAGGCAAAGGCTGAAGAGGGAATTTTTCTAGGATATTCCCAAGTAATCAAAGCTTATATGGTTTATAACAAATCAACTTTAAAAATTGAGGAGTCTATCCATGTTACTTTTGATAAAGCTAACATGTCTTGCAAGGAGAAAGAAATTTCTACCAGAAGCAACTTGCAGGTACATCACTTGTGTGAGAGTTTGGATGGACTAAACCTTACCCAAGAGGTTCCAACTCATCCTTCTCCACAAGTCATTGAAGAAAGTGAACATGAAGGCATTGAAGGGAGTGATATTCCCCCAATAGCAAACATAATTCCACAGGAGGAATTAATTCCAAATGCTATTGCAGAACCAACTCCACCAGCTGATCTTGTCAAACTTAGGGATCACCCCAGATCTCAAGTTATTGGAGACATATCAGCAGGTGTACAGACAAGGCATCAACTCAACCAAGATTTGATGCATGCCTGTTTTCTCTCTCAAATTGAACATATATCCATCCATAATGCAGAGCAAGATCCCCACTGGATCATTACAATGCAGGAGGAATTAAATCAGTTTGAGTGATGTAGAGTTTGGGATTTAGTTCCAAGGCCTCAAGACTACCCAGTCATTGGAACCAAATGGGTCTACAGAAACAAGCTGGATGCACAAGGAGTAATAGTGAGGAATAAAGCCAGGCTTATTGCACAAGGATATAGGAAAGAAGAAGGAATAGATTATGACCAGGCCTTTGCACCTGTTGCAAGGTTGGAAGCAATCAGAATATTCCTTACCTAGGCAGCATACAAGAGATTCAAGGTCTATTAAATGGATGTGAAAAGTGCATTCTTGAATGGAGTACTCAAGGAAGAGGTGTATGTTGATTAACCTCCAGGTTTTATTTCTCCAACTCATCCCTCTTATGTTTACAAATTTCATAAAGCTCTCTATGGTCTAAAGCAAGCTCCAAGAGCTTGGTATGAGACTCTAGCCAGCTTTCTGTTAGAGCATAAATTCATTAAAGGCATTGTAGATAGAACACTTTTCACTAGACATCATAAGGATCAAATACTGTTTGTACAAATATATGTGGATGACATAATATTCGGGTATACTGATTCAAAATTGTGCAAGAGATTCTCTGATCTCATGCATTCTAAATTTGAAATGAGTAGCATGGGTGAGCTTTCCTACTTCCTTGGTCTCCAAGTGAAGCAGCTCCCTGATGGCATCTTCATCTCCCAAGCTAAGTATGCTAAAGAGCTTATCAAAAAGTTTGGGATGGCTGATGCCTCAGCAAAGAAGACACCTATGGCTACAAATGTTGTAATTAATTCAGATACACATGGGAAACCTGTGGATCAGAAACTATATATGGCCATTGTTGGATCCCTATTATACCTTACAACAAGCAGACCTGATATCATGTTTGCCACATGCCTTTGTGTTAGGTTCCAGGTGAACCCAGAAGAATCTCACCTTATTTTCCTAAAACGATTTTTGAGATATATAAAGGGTTGTCCTAGTCTAGGCCTATGGTATCCCACAGAATCAGAATTTGAGTTAATTGGATACTCAGATGCTAATTTTGTTGGATGCAGGGTGGATAGAAAAAGTACTTTAGGAACTTTCCAGTTCCTAGGTATGAGATTAGTATCCTGGATTTGTAAGAAACAGTCATCTGTATCTACCTCAACTGCTGAGTCAGAATACATTGCAGCAGGTAGCTGTTTTTCCCAGATGCTGTGGATACAAAATCAATTACTAGAATATGGTATCAACTTAAATAATTCAACTCTATTTTGTGATAACACAAGTGTTATAGCCATAGCACAGAATCCAGTCCATCACAGTAGGACAAAGCTTATAGACATTAGGCATCATTTCATAAGAGAGTGTGTAGACAAAAACAAAATTAAGCTTGTCTATATCTACACTGATTTACAAAGGGCTGATATATTCACCAAACCTCTGGATGAGAGAAATCATCTCTTCTTTATAAATCAGCTGGGGATGATCAATGGAGAAGACTTAGTTTAGTTTAAGTCTGCACTCGACAAATTTGCCAAAGTTTGTCGAACGGAGCTCGACGAACTATGGAAAGTTTGTGAGACATTCGTCGAACGCAGGACGACGAACTCTCTGTGAGTGAAGTTATTTTCGTCGAACGGAGATCGACGAATTCACTTCAGAAAACTTTCGTCGAACGGAGCTCGATGAAATGTCTTCAAATCTTCAGACAGAGCTCGACGAATTATTTGAATATTAATTATTTCGTCGATCTAAGGTCGAAGAATTTCTTAATTTTCATGGAACGGAGTTTGTCGATTCATATTCTGGAAAACCTTATATCTAGGTTTTTCTTCGACCTCTATCCCGCGCTTTCTGTTCTCTTGCACTTGATCGCCATTTGTCTCTCTTGTAGTTGATTCCAATGGCTATTCCAGCAGGTGCCCTAACCGGAATGAAGTTTGACACGGGCTTTGACGTCGACTTCAATTCCATTCAACATTCAGATCCAATATTTCTACATATACTGGAACTTCTCGAGGAACAGAAACTGACAAATCTGATGTCAACAAGGATAAAATTGTCTGCAACTGAAATCAGAGAGTGGTTTTATACATCTACATCAGAGGAGAACACAATGATCGGAACAATTGCGGGTAACTCTGTATCTTTATCTCCCGCTGTTCTTACTGAAATTTTTAGATTGGTTAATGGAGAAGAACAATTAAAAATTGATTCTGAAGAATATGAGATGATGTTGAGTTTAATGGGTTATGCTGGAGATAACCCAAATAAGTTGTTAATGAAATACTTATCTGCCGAATACAAATTCTTGGCAGATATTGTAGGAAAGGTTTTGCTGGGCAAGCATACTGCCCATGACTACATTACCAGACACCAGTTTCTGGTTATGTGCGCAGTAATTAATAAGAAGGAAGTGGATTGAGCTCAAATCATATTTTATTTGATAAATAAAAAGAACAAGAAGGAAGTATGCTTTGGAAGGATCCTAGGGATCTTCCTGAAGGAGAAGGTTGCTGAATCCCTGGTCTCACAGACCATATTCATTAATGTCAGCAAGAGGCTCACATGCACCTTGTTTGGCAGGTGGGAGAGGACCATAACTAAGCCATCCAAGGCTTCAACCTCTTCCACCCTAGCTTCTGAAAGCACTAGGGCTGTAAGAGCCACTCCCCACCCTACTGATGAAGAGATCATTCCACCCTCATCATCTCTTCCAGTAATTCAACAACCATAACAACTCCAACAACAACTTCCACCACATCAACAACCAACACTCTCTGTTCATACTTCTACTACAGTTACATATTTTTCCACCTCTCCACCCCTAGATCTTACCAACCTCCCCTCATCTCCTATTCAGGAACACCATCAACCCACTCCACCTCAATCACCTCAATCTCCCACAGATTTACCAGATCCAACACCACCATCATCTCCTCTTCCACCTCACCTATCCTCCATTCCAACTTTTAATCTTCTGAATTTCCCCCTCAATTCTCCTCCTCCTCCACATCCATCCACTCAGGATGTCTACATGACAGATGTCCCTCCTCCACCATCTCCAACATCTACCATCCCTCAAACTATCTCCACCCAACATTCTACTGAACCATCTACTACTCCAACATTGGACCCCTCTACCATATCTTCCATCATTTCTATCATCACACCCCTCATAAAATCAATCATAGTAGATGCCATTATACCTCTTTCTACCTCTATATCTACTCTGCCTGCTCAATTTTCTGCCTTCACTACTACCCCCTCTTCATTCAGGGGCCTGGCTCCAGTCTACACTGAAACCAGGCAGGGGGAGATGCTTAATGAAGAAGCTGCAGTACCTCTAGCATAAGCAGAAATATCAGCTACAGTAGCTCCAGTAACAGTAGAGGCAGAAGCACTACTAGCAGATACAGATTTAATTCCAAGGGATGCAGAATTTATTCCTGATGATAGAGATTTAATTGATTTAATTCATTTCATTGAGACTGACATGGACCTTGATGAGTCAGTCCCTGAAGAGACAGTTACTAAAGACAATCTTTCTGTTTATGAATTCATAATTAATCCCACAGTAAACTTAGTTGATTTATTGAAAAGTTTTGATACTGCCTTTCTGAATTATATTCCAGTAGTACCTACAAAGCCATCCTTGTCTATTGTACCATATACTTCTCCAATCTCTCCAAAAGTTGCTAAGCAACTTAGAGATAGTTTTGTTATTTCAAAGCCAGCAGTCATGCCATCTCCAGAAGAAGTTATTTCTGCTCCAACATTTGTAATGGATGACTCACCCATACCAAATCTTGATGATTTGATTTTGGCTGATATAGAAGAAGAAAGTAAGGCAGCTGCTGAAAGCACTGTTAGAACCAGTTCTCCAGTCTCTCCTATGGATTCTTCTCCTGATCCTGTTGAAGTTTCTGCTCAAGCTCCTGAAAAGCCAATCATTTCTACTGAGGCTCTAAAAGCACTCAATGACCTATATGATAACCCTCAGGGATCAGATAATGATGATGATGAGGATGAGAAAGATGATTCAGATGATGAACCTAAGAGGAAGTTAGTATCAAAGAAAAGAAAAGCCTCTGCTCCTCCTGCTCCTAAGCCTAATCCAAACAATGACACTCCTTATTATGTTCTCCAAAAGATAACTCCATACAAAGGGATGCCATCCTGGATGTGGCTATCTAAAAACCAGCAGAAGGAAAGGAAGAAAAGCAGAAGGTACTCTCCTCCACCAGTGCAGAAATACAGAAAAGATCCACCTCCTCCAACTGTTGCTGCTTCAAGCACATCTTCTCAAAGATCTGCCCCACTTCAAACATATCAAAGACACTAAGGGAGATCATATGAAAGCAGCCAGCACATGCAATATTCTTCAGGAAAGCAGCATCAACAGTAGCAGCAACATCAACAACAACAACTAACTGAAAATCAACCAGCTGAAGGCTCTAAAAGACCATCCTCTCATCCTGTTCCTTTTGAAGATCCTATAATAGCTACTACTGCTAGAATGGCCAGGTTCCAGGAAATTATAGGCCTTTCTATGATTAACAAAGCTACAGCTGAAGGAAAGGATTCTTCTGAATATTCTACAATGTCAAAGTACAGGAAAGAGGAACTTAAAAGATTTGATAAAACAAACAAATTTTTCAATGTTGATGACTACATGAAGTTGCACCCAGAAGCAGTTGTCCCCAGAGCAACATCTTTGAAGATTATAGGGGCTGCTGACATGACCATGACAAAAGTGCAAGCTTCAGATCCCAAAAGGAAAAGAAATAGAAGAAGTAAAGGTTGAACTCTTTTATTTTCTACAATTATCTATAACTGCTCTATATTCTGAACAAAGCTTATGCATATATATATCTACTCCATGTATGTTTGATCTCTGCCAGATATATGCTTTTCTGCATTATTTATTTTTCAATTTTAATTTGAGTCTGTAATTAGTGACCTCACCCAAATAGGGGGGGTTGTTGGATCCCTAGTAATATTTGGGCTAGGTTCACTATGTTAGGATCATATGATCCACAATGTATAGTCAGGGTCATAATTGTGTCCTAGAGTCTAGGCCAAGTCATTAGAGTCAACATCATATGGACCAGCTATCAACAAGACTGCCAGAGACTCAAGACTTAGAAGATTTCAAGACTATGTAAAGTGAGTTCGACATTCGTCGAACTCAGGTCGACGATTATCATGCTCAGTTCGACGATCTCAGAGTTAATTCTCTGAGCTGAGCTCGACGAACTACATTCTATGATCGACGAAGACTTGGATTACAACAACACTTTAAGTTTAGGAAAGATCAAGATATCCCAAGTCCTTAGAATCAGACTTTGGTCGACGAACTTTATTCTTTGGTCGACGAATCTTTGGACTACTACAGCATTCTGTCAAGATTATGTTCTATAGTCTCAGGTCGACGAACTTGGTTCTCTTCCCGACAAATTCTGGATTATCTACTTCAACAACTTAGAACTAGAAGACTTGTGTCGACACTCAGAGTATATGTCGACACTAACTGAGTCGACACTAGAAACACTTATGTTGACACACAAATCATCAGTCGACACTTTGGAAAGGTTGTGTCGACACCACACAGAAGACTTGTGTCGACACTCATAGTATATGTCGACACCACACAGAAGACTTGTGTCGACACATAGGATATCCGTCGACACCACCTGCATTGACACCAGGAGTAATTGTGTCCACACACAGAATATTTGACAACTCCAGAAACTCAGCTCGGCGAAATCAAATCTTAGGTCGACTAATTCTGAAGACTTTAACTTTCATTTCAGATACAACTGTAAATATTCTAAGTTCAGAATAGTTGCTGAACTCCAGTCAACGAACATAGTTATCAGCTCGACGAATTCTGTCATCAGTTTGACGATTCCAGACTTAGTATTTATTCCTTCTATCCTTAGTCTATGACAATAATTTCTGAATGATTAATGATAAAATATTCTTTGAATATTACCGTTGGATGGTACATTAATCACGGCTTTCATCAGAATTATTGTTTTCCATTTTTCCAAGGGACAGTTGGGGAAAGAAATCAATGCAGTTTATTTTCAAGGACGGCCAGCATTGATTGTCGTAGAAGGATTCAAATTTCGAAAGGAAATTCCCTCAGGAAATATAAAAAGAGATTTTTCTCTCTTTCCTGACAAATAGACAGCAAGCAAGAAAGCAAGCAAGTAAGAACAATCAGAGTACCAAAGCAATTGCAGAGACACAGCATACATAGACACAGAGATTTTCAGTCAGTCTGTCTTCAACATCTTCTCTGCTCCTTTCATAAAAGCTCTGATACAAAAAGAAGATCTGCTCTCAGGAGAAGAAGAACAATCATACAAAATCAAGAGTCTTCTTACTTCAACAATCCAGAACTTTCAAGGACAACAACTATCAAATCTGTCAAGAAGATCCTGCAGATAAAGGCTAAAAGCTTGAAGGCCTATCACCCTGTAGCAAGGCTTCCATATTTCCCTGAATCATTCAATATCTCAGGGGGAGCCATTTGCTACCATCAATAATTCACAAGTCTTCTCTCTGATTGTTGACAGAGAAGACATAATCAACTCTCTCGCCCCCACTGTGTAAAGGGTTGTCATCGCCCTTCAAAAGTGATTCCTGGTTACAAGTCACCTGATCAAAAGACTTGGGGATTTGGTTTTTGAGCACCTGATCAAAAGCTCATTGGTGTCAGGCACCTGATCAAAAACCGGAGTGGATTCCTACCAGGGCGGTAGAAGAGTGGATGTACCCAGGTTGGGGAACCACTATAAATTTCTTGTGTCATCTGGTTGCCCTATTTCTTGTGTCGTCTGCTTGTAATCAAAATTGGATCTTAAGACCGGGTATTATCAGCTGAGGATAAGGGAAAGTGATATCCCCAAGACAGCTTTTAGTATGAGATACAGGCATTATGAGTTTACGGTCATGCCGTTTGAGCTGACAAATGCGCCGTCAGTGTTCATGGATCTGATGAACAGGACTTTCAGAGAGTATTTACACCACTTTGTGATTGTCTTCATCGACAATATATTATTGTACTCGCAGAGTGAGGATAATCACTTTAAGCATCTGCATTTGGTGTTGGAGACGTTGATGAGGAACCAATTGTACGCCAAGTTCTACAAATACGAGTTTTGTTGTCCTCAGTAGCGTTCCTTGATCATATAGTTAGTAAGAGGGAATTGCGGTTGATCCGACGAAGATAGTTGTTATACAGGAGTGGCCTGTGCTGCCTGTGGTAGCAGAAGTCCGGAGTTTCCTGGGGCTTGTCGGCTATTATAGGCACTTTGTGGAGAACTTCTCATGGATAGTGTTACCCCTCATGACTCTGACGAGGAAAGAGCAGAAGTTTGTTTGGACGTCGGAATGCACACCAGCTTTTGAAGAGTTGAAGAGTCAGTTGACCACGGCACCTGTGCTGAGTTCATCGAGTGGGACCGAAGGCTTTAATATCTACAGCGATGCTTCAGGCAGTGGATTGGGTTGTGTCCTACTACAGCACGGAAGTGTGATAGCTTATGGCTCGCGTTAGCTGAAGATGCTTGAGAGGAATTATCCGGTCCATGACTTGGAGTTAGCGGCTGTGATATTTGCCCTAAAGCTGTGGAGGCATTACTTGTACGAGGTGAAGGTCGATATCTATACCGACCATAAGAGAAAGAAGTACTTGTTGTATCAAAAGGATCTGAACATGCGACAGCGGAGATGGATGGAGTTCCTGGGGGACTACACATTCAAGATTCATTATGTGCCTGGGAAAGGCAATACGGTTACGGATGCGTTGAGTCGTAGGGCCCCAGCTCAAGCCAACTGGCTGTCAGTTCATGATGAGCATTTGGTTTGGGAGTTGGAGGCATTGGAGATCTCTTATGTAGACAAGTAGACTAGTGTCGAAGCGCTATTGAACTGGACTGAAGTTTATTGTGACCTGGCTGATCGGATTCGGCAGGCTTTGGATTTGGATGGTCACATCAAGCAAATCATGGTTGAGGCTTTGGATGTGTCAAATTCCCAATTTGAAGTTGTGGATGGATTGCTATCGAAGGATAGTCGTTGGCGCGTCCCGAGTGTGGGAAAACTGCAGGTGGAATTGATGTATGAGGCTCATCATACCAAGTACTCGATTCACCCGGGGAGCACGAAGATGTACCGTGAAATGAAGAAATTGTTCTGGTGGCCAGGACTTCAGAAGGATGTGGCACTATACGTGGCGAAGTGTCAAACATGCGCCTTAGTGAAGGCGGAGTGCCAGAAGCCTGGAGGATTCTTGAAGTCCTTGTCTATTCCGGAGTGGAAGTTCGACGACATTGCAATGGACTTTGTGCATAGTTTGCCAAGGTCGCAGAAGGGAAACGACGCCATCTGGGTGATCGTAGATCGTCTGACGAAAGTGTCGCACTTTATTCCGCATAGGAAGGATGATTTTGTGGAGAAATTGACAATATTATATGTGGATAATATTGTGTAGCTTCACGGTGTACCCTGTAGTATCGTGAGTGACCGAGATGGGTGGTTCACGTCCAATGACTGGAGATTGGTGCAGCAGATGTTGGGGACCAAGCTGAGTTTCAGCACGACCTTTCATCCACAGACGGATGGTCAGACCGAAAGAGTCAACATGACGATGGAAGACATGCTTTGCATGTGCGTCCTGGATTTCGGGAAGCAGTGGGAAGATCACCTGTACTTGGTGGAATTCGCTTACAACAATAGGTAACAGGCGAGCATACAAATGGCGCCCTTCAAGGCCCTTTATGGTAGAAGATGTCGCACGCCATTATCGTGGTTGGAAATGGGTGAGTCGAAGCTATACAAGCAGGAAGAAGTGGAAGATGCAACCTCGTTGGTACGAACCATTTGAGAGAGATTGTTAATCGCTCAGGACCGACAAGCTAAGTACTATAATGCCAAGCAAAGGAATGTGGAGTTCGCTATTGGAGACTGGGTGTACTTGAAGATTAAGCCGTTCAAGGGTGTCTCGCGGGTACGGCGCTTGAAGAAGCTAAGCCCGAGGTACTTTGGATCGTTTGAGGTTCTGGAGCGGATTGGCAAAGCAGCTTATCGATTGAAGCTATCAGTGGAGTTAAGTGGTCTGCACGACATATTCCACATATCGGTGCTGCGGAAGGCAGTGCAAGAGCCTTCGCAAGTGGTTGCGGTCGATCGAGTACCGGTTGATAATGGGTTGACGATGAAGGTCAAGCCCGTTCGCATTGAGGACTCGGAAGTCACGCAATTGCGTAACAAGGAAATCAAGATGGTCAAGGTCTATTGGGACAACTGCGGTCGCGAGGTGCTCTCGTGGGAGCGAGAGCAGACCATGCTTGAGGAGTACCCAAAGTTATTCCACTCAGGTATCGTTTACGTTTTGTTTATATCTTTCCTTTCGGTAATTTCGGGACGAAATTCTTTTAAGAGGGAGAGAGATGTAACGCCCCAAAACTCAAAAGCGGGACGGGTAGCATTTTGAGCCAAGTTTGGAACTTCGTAGGGGTCACACGGCCTGGGACACTCTCGTGTCCCAGGGCCATGTCATGCTCGGGTTCGACGGTGGTCGTGTGGTTGACGAAATTGCAGTCGACGATCGTTGAACAGCGAACACGGCCTGAGACACGGGGTGTCCCAGGCCTTGTCCTACTCGGTAGTTGGCCAAGTTGTGTCGGGGGAGAAATACGGCCTGGAGCCCAGGCGTGTTCGGGTTTGACACGGGCGTGTCAAATTCGATACGGGCGTGTCGAGTACACGTGTTCTCCTCGGGTTGGTGTTGGTCCTGTGTCGATAGAGGAACACGCCCTGCTACACGGGCGTGTACTGGATGACACGGGAGTGTCGAGAGCCCGTGTTTTTTTCGGGATGTGACGTTTCGACGTAGATTGAGGCACACGTCCTTGGACACCGGCGTGTCACAAGCCATGTTCGACCCAGGTTTTGGATTTTAAACGCGAATTGTGGTCGTCTGTTTCCTTATTTTGGGATCTAATGGCTCAGGGTTGTCCTTGCTGGGATATACCCAGGAATAGGGTTAGAAACCCTCATTATTTTTGGGTTTTCTCTTTCTAAGGGTTCTAGAGAGAGGGGAGAGCAAGGAAGAAGAAGGAAGAGAGATCTGGCCGTCGGTGGAGCTTCGGAGCCCCAAATCGCAAGCCGAGTTCGGATCTACGGAGGCAAGGTCGTTGCGGTGCTTTTCATCCGCATAGATCTTCATGGCGTCGAAGAGGAATGCTAAGGTAACGATTTTCATCTTGGACATGTGAAGTCCTCTTTCCTTTTGCATAGGAAGTGTTGGGTATTGTATCCACAATGTACCTGATTTGAAGAAGCCCCTGGACAAGCTAAGGTCAATAGACTATGTATTTGATAACCTTTTTCAAGTTGTACTTGCAGTTTCTCCACGCTAAGTGCACACCAATGTCAGGGTGCAGTAGGTCAATATACACGGATCTGCACGACGTAATCCCTCGTTGAGCAGATCAGTGTGTTGGCCTATGTGTACTCTCTCTATTGGAGTGCACTTACTTTCAAGTACAGGGCCGCTCATATGCAAGAGAAGACAAGGAGCATGGAGGATCAAGGAGCAGCTCCTAGGTGGAAGACGAAAAATCGTCCAAGGCAAATTCGACGAGAATCACCAAGTGATTCTCGCCGAATCGGCGAGAATCACTTGGTGATTCTCGCCGAATCGACGAGAATTATCAATGATTCTCGCCGACTCCTTCTGGCCATCTCAATATGGTGCCAAGTAAGATTCGGCGAGAATCGCTTGTAATTCCCGCCGAACCAATGGTCATGCAGCCCATGAATACAAGTTGAATTCGTTGAGAATCGACAAGTAATTCGACGAGAATCACAATCGATTCTCGACGAATCGTCGAGAATCACTTGATGATTCTCACCGATTCGTCGAGAATCGTCTGCGATTCTCGCCGATTTTTCCTTGGCGTTTTCTCAGTTAATTTCCTGAACCGGATTCTGTCGCTGTTTAATATCTGGACCGGGACTTGGGGGCTACCTCTGTGGGTCCCACAAACGGTCTTATTGGGGGTAGCTACAGTATAAATACATGGGTATTTTGAACAGTACACACACAGAGAAAATACGCGAGCTCACGGAAACCCTAAAATCGCGAAATCCTTCCGCCGCCTCCGTCGCCGCTCGCGCAAGTCCGTCGCCGCCACCGATAGATCTTCTTCCCGATCTCCGGCGACAGTAGCTTAGCAAGGCTTGAGTCTCATGAGTCTATCCAGAGATCCTTTGTCTCTCGATTTGTTGATCGGAAACACTTCCCATCCGAATCGATCGAGACGACCGATCCTCGTGTGACCGTTGGTAGACCGAGCTTGCTTCGCAACGAAGTTTGGATCTCCAAGTTCAGCAGCTGCACTTCATCGTAGCCGCCGATCCCGAAGCTAGCCGCCGCTCGTGTGCCGCCGCCGGTTCCGGGGAAATCCTCTCCAAGAGAGACCAAGGTCGTAGACTCTTCATCGACTTCAAGAACACGTCGTCGAACAAAGAGGAACACCGGTGTCTCCAAGGGAAGTTTGTATCACGTGTACATTCTACTTTTATTTCATTGTAAAGGAACTCTTGTTCCGTGTTGTAAGGGTTGGGTGCAACCCGATTTGTGGGAGTGTTGACTCTCACGTGTGGAAGGGCTCCTTCCGTTAGTGAAGGGATTGGATTTCAATCCCGTTGGTGAAGTGACCGAGTCGTCCCTTGTTGGGGAGATAGGTCGAAGGGGGAAAGTGGATGTACCCAAGTCGGGGAACCACTATAAATTTGCTGGGTTTTCTGTGTGCTGTGTTTGTTGTTTTTATTGTGCAGGTACATCTGTAATTTCGCAAAAGAACCACACGTCACCTATCCCCCCCCCCATAGGTGCACATAGCCGACACTAGGTGGACTTTCAAGTGGTATCAGAGGGAGGTTCCTCAACAAAAAGGCTAACACCTTGAGGTGAATCCTGCCACTAGTGTCAACAAGGAGACATACAGCTACTATGGACGGGCTCAAGTACTTCGGCAAGATCCCAGTGTGCAACAGACTTAACTTTCCTATCTGGAAGGAAAGGATCAGGTTCTATATGGAAGCAGTGGACCCTCGACTGTTCATGATCGTGCTGGAGGGACCTTATGTACCCACTAAGGCCTCCACCATTGATCCCACCAAGAAAGTGCCAAAGACACTCTCTGAAATGGACAAGGATGAGATGGTCCTAGTGGGCCTTGACATGAAGGCAAGAAACATCCTGGTCAGCGCGGTTGACGACTCTATGATGCAAAACTTCAGCAACTGCAGGACAGCTCAGGAGATTTGGCAGTGCCTGATCATCCTAATGGAGGGCACGGATGAAGTGAGGGATGATCGGAGATCCCTCCTGAACCAGAAGTATGAGGCCTTCCGGCAGGGGCCTAAGGAAGAGATCGGAGTCACATACGAGAACTTCCTGAAGATTGTTAACGCCCTCAAGGGCTATGGAAGAGTGTTCACCAATGGTGAACTCAATGACAAATTCCTTAGGTCCCTTACTAAGGAATGGGATACAAAGATCTGCGCCATCAGAGAATTTGGCAGACTAGCAGAAACTGATCCACAAATCCTGTTCGGGAAGCTGATGTCCTATGAACTTCAGCTGAACACCAGGAAGGCAGAGGAAGAAGCAGAGAAGGCTGCTGCAAAAGAAAAGACTGTGGCCCTAAAAGCCAGTCACTCCAGAAAAGGGAAGGGTGCGGTGTCGTACCGTGCCAGAAATAAGGAAGAAGAGGAGGACTCCGATCCATGCTCCTCCAGCTCAGAACTGTCGGAAGAGGATTTCTCCCTCATCACTCGAGAGTTCAAGAAATTCCTCAAGATGAGGAATCAAAGGAAGAGAGACGGCTCCTCATCCAGACATCAGAAGAAAAACTACTCTTCTGACAGGTATGCATCTAAACCTAACAAACATCGTTCTTCTGATATTATTTGCTTTGGATGCAATAAGCCAGGTCACGTCGTGGCCGACTGCCATCAAAACAAAAGAGATAAAGGGAAAGGAGAGGAGCTCAAATCCTCCAGAGATAAGGAGCGGAGCTACATCGCAAGAAGATTAAAGACGCTAAGTGAGTCTGATTCCTCAGACTCCAGTGATGATGAGGAAGCCTACTTCGGGCTGGTGGGTCGCTCAGACTCAGAAGGAGAATGTCCCCCATTTACTGGGAAGGTAAAAGCTCACACCCCTCTTTCCGACTCCGACTCTGATCCTGAGTCTCAGGATGATGAACCTGAGGATGGCCCTTCGGCCCGCGAAGCTGAACTCCTCGAGAAGTATGAGCTTCTGCTCAACACCTTCGACGAGTGCCGTAAGAGACTGAGGGCTGAGAAGAAGGAAGTAAAATTCCTTAAGGGTGAGTGTGTATCCCTAAGGGAAGAGGTCACTAGTTTGATTTCTCTCCGGCAGGAACACCTTGACCTGACTTCAAAGCACTCAGAGTCTTTGCAGCTCCTTGATCTCAAGCAGGAGGAAGTCAACAAATTGGAAGAACTACTTGCGGCAGAAAGGAAGATCGTACAGAGCTTCTCTATGCCAAAAACAGTGCTTCCAGTCGTTGACACCTTCTCTGCTCAGGCCAAAGGAGCTGGCTTGGGGCATGTTGGGGCATCTGGTTCTTCATCTCGGAGAAACAAGAACCAGAGGAAGAATAAGGCCGCCAAGAAGGCCTCTGCTGATGAAAAGGGGAAGGCTCCTCTTAGTCCTGTTGCGTTCAGAAAGCCTGGCTTTCCTTGCAACCAACATGACTTTGAGTCAACATTTGGGCATCATTTCCGGCCCTCGGTTGCAAAGCCCAAGAGCCGGTATGACGGTTGGAACTTCCCCCGGAACTTTGGTGAGAGTGCCTTCAAGGCACCTTATGAGGAGATCCACATAGGAAATTATGGTCCGTTCTCTAGCGGCCATAATGGAAAGCAGGCGCCAAAAGTCAAGCCTGTTATTCAAAAGGTGACAAAGTCATGTGACTGCCATCACCATGAGGCCTCCACCTCCAGATCCAAGGCCCCAGCTGTACCCGTTGTTCCCAGGGTAAGGCAGGAGCCTCGGAAGAGATACAACAGGTTCGACTGTTGGTGCTGTGGCAAAGTCGGTCACTTTGCCGTGGATTGTTGGTTTAATCCAAGGAACTACGAGACTCCCCATGTTAACAATGCGAGACCGACCACTCGTAGGGTTAACCGACCGAGGGGGAGTGTGCTAACCAGGAATCTAGGACCCAAGTTCGATTGGGTTCCTAAGGCAAATTAATTTTGTTTTGCAGGAATGTCCAAAGGCCACCAAAACGCCAATCTGGTATTTGGACAGTGGATGCTCCTGGCATATGACCGGGACAAGAAGCCTGCTGCGTGATTACACTCCCGTCGAGAATGGACCCAAAGTCATCTTTGGAGGGTCAGATCGAGGAGTCACCAGAGGTTATGGTATGATTTCCAACGGTATAATCTCTATCACCGACGTGGCTTATGTTGAAGGGTTAAACCATAACCTGATCAGTGTAAGTCAGTTATGTGATAAAGGTTATGACGTTAAGTTCTGCAAGGATAAATGTCTGATAATTTCACGTTCCTCCTCTGAGACGGTATTATCAGGCATTAGGAGCAGAAATATCTTCTGCTTAGATTTTCTTAGTATAGATTCATCTACCCCCGTATGCCTTGTGGCAACAGGCAGTGCTTCTCTTTGTGAACAATGGCACAAAAGATTGGCACATATTAATTATAAGACAATTAGTATGCTATTTTCTAAGAATTTAGTAAGAGATGCTCCCAGTATCAAGTGCATCAAGGATAGCCCCTGTCATGCTTGCCAGATGGGCAAACAGACACGGGCTACCTTTAAGAGCATTGCAGACAAAGACTCTTCCCGATGTCTTTATCTGCTACATATGGACTTGTTTGGCCCAATGCAAGTTCATAGTTTGGGAGGCAAGTCATATACGCTAGTGATAGTTGATGATCACTCACGGTTTACATGGGTGTTCTTTTTGAAACGAAAGTCAGATACTTTTGACATCTTCACTAATTTTGTCAAGCAAGTTCAGAACGAATTTAACTGCTCCGTGGTCAAAATCCGAAGTGACCATGGAACAGAATTCGAATCTGGTGCTATGACAGAATTTTGTGAAGAACAAGGTATCTTTCATGAGTTTTCCTCCCCGCGCACTCCTCAGCAAAATGGAGTTGCGGAGAGGAGAAATAGAACTCTCATTGAGGCCTGCACGACTATGTTGAAAGATGCTTCTCTCCCGGAATACTTCTGGGCAGAGGGTGTCAATACGGCATGTCATGTACAAAACCGAGCGTTGATCAACAAACATCATCGTAAGACGCCCTACGAGCTACTGAAAGGCAGGAAACCAACCATGTCCTACTTGAGGATCTTTGGTTGCAGATGCTATGTACTAAATAATGGGAAGTATCCACGTACTAAATTCGGTGAAAAATGCTTCGAAGGCATATTCATGGGATATAGTTCCCATAGTCGGGCATATAGGGTCTTCAATAAGAAAACCTTAGTGGTAGAAGAATCAATAAATGTTGTATTTGATGAAGGAAGCTTGCTTAACAGCAATTCTTCCAGTTGTATTCTTGAAGATGCAGGTGCTAGACTTGACCAGCTAAATCTGGATGAGACCCCTAAAGATGACGCACCCAAGTACGTCAAAGTTTCCACCTCCACGTCATCTGAAAATGTTGAAGATCAAGATGGAACAAATCTTCTAGAAGAACGAGAAGCACAAGAAGTAGCTGAAGCTCCAGACGCCAGACTTCTAGAGCTCCGTCACGTGAGGGATCATCCTAGAGAACAGATCATCGGAGATCCTCGTGTAGGCGTCAGAACTCGAAGAGGTACAACTAACGAAGTATTGCATCTCAGCTTCCTGTCTCAGGTTGAGCCAAAGAAGTTCGATGAGGCGAACAAGGATGCGGCATGGATTCTGGCCATGCAAGAGGAACTACATCAATTCGAACGTTGCAAGGTTTGGACGCTGGTTCCCAGACCATACAAGCAGAATGTCATTGGCACGAAGTGGATTTTCAGAAACAAGCTGGATGAACATGGTGTCATCATAAAGAACAAGGCCAGGCTGGTGGCTCAAGGTTACAGACAGGAGGAAGGGATTGACTTCGACCAAACCTTCGCACCAGTCGCAAGGCTCGAGGCAATCCGGTTGTTCCTGGCATATGCTTCACACAAAGGATTCACTGTCTACCAAATGGATGTGAAATCGGCATTCCTGAACGGAGACCTGAAAGAGGAAGTATACGTCGCTCAACCCCCAGGTTTTGTCGACCCTACTTATCCCAATCACGTTTATTTTCTTAATAAGGCCTTATATGGGTTGAAACAAGCTCCACGAGCTTGGTATGAGACTTTATCTAGCTTTCTTCTTGAGAACAAGTTCTCCAGAGGTAAAATAGATAAAACATTGTTTCTCCGGGAAGTCAAAGGCAAGATTTTGCTGGTGCAAATCTATGTCGATGACATAATATTCGGCTCAACGGACAACAATCTTTGCAAAAAGTTTTCCAAACTTATGCAAGGAAAGTTTGAAATGAGCAGTATGGGAGAGCTCAAGTATTTCTTAGGCCTTCAAGTGAAACAGTCTGAGGATGGAATTTTCATTTCTCAGATGAAGTTCACAAATGAACTCCTTAAGAAATTCGGTATGGAGAGTGCAACCTCTATGAGGACTCCAATGGGATCCACCATGTCTCTGGATAAGGATGAGAAAGGTAAACCTTTCGATGAAACCAAATACAAAAGCATCATTGGATCCCTGCTCTACCTTACTGCCAGTAGACCGGATATTATGTTCTCCACATGTGTATGTGCCCGATATCAGGTGAACACTAAGGAATCTCACTATGTCGCTGCAAAGCGAATTCTAAGATACCTTAAAGGTACTCCTAATCTTGGCTTGTGGTACCCGAGGAACAATGATGTCGAGCTAATAGGCTTTTCAGATGCTGACTTTGCAGGGAGCAGGGATGACAGGAAAAGCACCTCCGGGACGTGTCAATTCCTCGGCAGGAGGCTTATCTCATGGAACATCAAGAAACAGAATTGCGTTGCAACCTCCACAGCAGAGTCCGAGTATATCTCGGCAGGAAGCTGTTGCGCACAACTCCTTTGGATCAGAAATCAGTTAGCCGACTACAACCTTCAGTTCAAGGAAGTTCCAATGTACTGCGACTCCTCCAGTGCAATTGCCATTGCCAACAATCCGGTGTCGCACAGCAGAACGAAGCATATTGAAGTACGCTACCACTTCATTAGGGAGCACGTGGAGAACAAGGATATCTCTCTCTGTTATGTCCCCACGGACAAGCAGATTGCTGATGTATTCACAAAGCCCCTAGACGAGGCAAAGTTCAATCTTTTCAAGACAGAATTGGGGATGCTCAATTATGAAGAATGAAGACTACAGAGGCTCCCACCTCGTGCATAATCTGAGGGGGAGCCGGGAACTCCAGCGTGAGTACAGATGCAAGAACTGAGGGGGAGCTAAGGGCCAAAGGTTCCTGACCCCGATTTGCCGAAGCCGAAAAGGGGGAGATCACCCTCTCGGGGTCAAGGCTAAGGTGGCTCCAGCTTGCTCCCAAGCACTCGGTATTGGTAAGGGATGTCTCCACTTAATGATGTTACGTTTATGGTCTTCAGTTGCTTTCCTTTTCACTTGCTCTATTCACCTTAGCTTGTAGGGTTTAGGCTTCTTCAAATAGGGGGAGATTGTTGGGTATTGTATCCACAATGTACCTGATTTGAAGAAGCCCCTGGACAAGCTAAGGTCAATAGACTATGTATTTGATAACCTTTTTCAAGTTGTACTTGCAGTTTCTCCACGCTAAGTGCACACCAATGTCAGGGTGCAGTAGGTCAATATACACGGATCTGCACGACGTAATCCCTCGTTGAGCAGATCAGTGTGTTGGCCTATGTGTACTCTCTCTATTGGAGTGCACTTACTTTCAAGTACAGGGCCGCTCATATGCAAGAGAAGACAAGGAGCATGGAGGATCAAGGAGCAGCTCCTAGGTGGAAGACGAAAAATCGTCCAAGGCAAATTCGACGAGAATCACCAAGTGATTCTCGCCGAATCGGCGAGAATCACTTGGTGATTCTCGCCGAATCGACGAGAATTATCAATGATTCTCGCCGACTCCTTCTGGCCATCTCAATATGGTGCCAAGTAAGATTCGGCGAGAATCGCTTGTAATTCCCGCCGAACCAATGGTCATGCAGCCCATGAATACAAGTTGAATTCGTTGAGAATCGACAAGTAATTCGACGAGAATCACAATCGATTCTCGACGAATCGTCGAGAATCACTTGATGATTCTCACCGATTCGTCGAGAATCGTCTGCGATTCTCGCCGATTTTTCCTTGGCGTTTTCTCAGTTAATTTCCTGAACCGGATTCTGCCGCTGTTTAATATCTGGACCGGGACTTGGGGGCTACCTCTGTGGGTCCCACAAACGGTCTTATTGGGGGTAGCTACAGTATAAATACATGGGTATTTTGAACAGTACACACACAGAGAAAATACGCGAGCTCACGGAAACCCTAAAATCGCGAAATCCTTCCGCCGCCTCCGTCGCCGCTCGCGCAAGTCCGTCGCCGCCACCGATAGATCTTCTTCCCGATCTCCGGCGACAGTAGCTTAGCAAGGCTTGAGTCTCACGAGTCTATCCAGAGATCCTTTGTCTCTCGATTTGTTGATCGGAAACACTTCCCATCCGAATCGATCGAGACGACCGATCCTCGTGTGACCGTTGGTAGACCGAGCTTGCTTCGCAATGAAGTTTGGATCTCCAAGTTCAGCAGCTGCACTTCATCGTAGCCGCCGATCCCGAAGCTAGCCGCCGCTCGTGTGCCGCCGCCGGTTCCGGGGAAATCCTCTCCAAGAGAGACCAAGGTCGTAGACTCTTCATCGACTTCAAGAACACGTCGTCGAACAAAGAGGAACACTGGTGTCTCCAAGAGAAGTTTGTATCACGTGTACATTCTACTTTTATTTCATTGTAAAGGAACTCTTGTTCCGTGTTGTAAGGGTTGGGTGCAACCCGATTTGTGGGAGTGTTGACTCTCACGTGTGGAAGGGCTCCTTCCGTTAGTGAAGGGATTGGATTTCAATCCCGTTGGTGAAGTGACCGAGTCGTCCCTTGTTGGGGAGATAGGTCGAAGGGGGAAAGTGGATGTACCCAAGTCGGGGAACCACTATAAATTTGCTGGGTTTTCTGTGTGCTGTGTTTGTTGTTTTTATTGTGCAGGTACATCTGTAATTTCGCAAAAGAACCACACGTCACCTATCCCCCCCCCATAGGTGCACATAGCCGACACTAGGTGGACTTTCAGGAAGTCCGCTCTCGCGAGTTTACGGTGAGTGTGAGGTTTTCCTTCGGGTAGACATGAATAGTCCCCATTGTTTTCATGTAGAGTCCGGAATCGAGAAACGGACATAGGCATGGTGTGTGAAACCTATCCGGACAAGTTGGTCTGGATCGGTGATGTTGCATTTGCATGAATGGACGGAGAAGACTCCGCGCCGATGGTTGTTTTTCGGGTTTTCTATGCGGTAGATTGCAATAGGGATCCTTGGGGACTAACCTCAAGGTGCACCCAGAAATCTGGGAAGAAGCATGGTTCTGCCATCTTGGTGGCTTGGGAGCCAACTTGTACATAACTGAGTTATGTAATATTGTGTGTTCGATACTCGGGCTTCGGGGAAGCTTGACACACGCCAATGACTTCAATTTTTGTGGCGAGGTGAGCAACAGGTTGAGTGGAACCATACCCGCTCTATGTGGTTCGGTGTTAAAGGCCTACCGATGGCATAGAGGGCGTGTCTTAGGCTGTTAATGTCTTTAATTGACGTGACTTCTGTCGAAAAGACTCAAATGCTCACGAGATTTGTCATCCAAGGGGCGGTGGTGAGACCGCGGACTTTGACCAGGTTCACCTAGAATGTGCCCTAAGAGCACGGGGTGTGTGGCCGTGCGAGCCTACGCCTGTGATGATTATGTAATTTCTCTATTATATGGCAATGCTAATAAAGTGCAGGGAAAGAGCATCGCCACCCCCGAGTTTAGGGGCGGGATCGTTATAATTTGGTCAGCTTAGTTGACCATTGCTTTTGTTTGCCACCGCTTTGGTGGATTGTTGCTTGCAAGTATTGCGGAGCCGAGTGGCAAATAGCGGGCAAAAGCCCATGTTGCTGAGCCGGCCCTCGAAGGCCTATTTATGAGTGTTTTCTTTTATTTTCATGTATGACCGGTCTGCTTGTCGAGGTTTGGAAGACACTTATATTTGAGTAAATTATTATAAGGATATAAGGCCAAGTACTTGTGTATTTCTACGTTCATTCCTGTTGGGTTTCTGTAGTGGACATTTATGATGTTGGCTGGGTTCTTAAAATGCAACTTTTAAATTGCTTCCGCAAGAATGTACTCTGTGTAGGATGTTGGTTTTTGGCAGGATGGTTTTCATTGCATAACCTTCTGGTCTGTCTGTGGTATATGGCGTCGGGCCCCTGCCGGACATACTGTTATATGATATGTGACAGATAGGGGGTGTTATAGTTGTACTCAGATACGACAACACTTATGAGACATTCAAAGGTACTATTCCGGTCTCCCACCATCTAATTTCTTCTATTCAGGGCATCAAGGCCAACCTACAGGGTGACGGGGTCTATCAAGTGCTGTTCGAGATGACCGAGACCCAGGACCCTATGGTTAGCATTCCCATAGTATGAGACTTTGCAGATGTGTTTCTGGAGAAGTTGTCAGGGCTGTCACCGCATCGAGAGAAGGATTTCAAGATACAGCTCATGTCCGGGGCTAAGCCAGAATCTAGAACTTCTTATCGGATGGCCCCACAGGAGTTGGTGGATTTTTGAAGCCAACTACAGGAGCTAGTGGAAGCCGGATTTGTGTGGTAAAGCTCTCCGGCATGGGGAGCTTCGGTGCTGTTCGTGAAGAAGGATGGGACAATCTGACCTTGCATTGACTACAGGGCACTGAACAGGCTAACGGTCCGGAACACGAATCCTCTGTCGAGGATTGACGAGCAGTTTGACCAGTTGGAGGGAGCTCACTGGATTTCGAAGCTAGATTTGAGATAAGGATACTACTAGCTGCGGATTCTGGAGGAGGACATCCCGAAGACCGCTTTCAGCAGTAGATATAAGATGTATGAGTTCACCGTCATTCCCTTCGGGCTCACGAATGCACCATCCACGTTCATGAGTTTGATGAATCGGGTATTCGAGGCCTATCTGGATGTCTTCATCATACTATTTATTGACGACATCATCATCTATTCGAGGACCATGGAGGAGCATGTGCGTCATTTGACACAGACTCTGGAGAGGCTCCGGGAGCACAGTATGTATGCCAAGTTCAGCAAGTGCCAGTTTTGGCTGAAGGAGGTGCTCTTCTTGGGCCATATCATCAGTAGAGCAGGACTGGCAGTGGATCCAGTGAAGGTTCAGGCAGTACGAGACTGTCCGCTGTTGAATACAACCACTGATGTGACGAGTTTCATAGGACTTGTCGGTTACTATCGGAAGTTTATAGAGGGGTTCTCCCAGATTGATCTCCCTCTCACATCTCTGACAAAGAAGGAGACACCTTTCATTTGGACATTGCAGTGCGAGGCTTTCTTCCAGGAGTTAAAGGGTCGGCTTACCTTGGCTCCTATCCTCGCCCTTCTATCTAGGAAGGAAGGATTTCAGGTTTTTATGAATGAGTCGTATCAGGGGATGGGTGTCATTCTGATGCAGTACGAGAACGTGATAGCTTACGCCTCCCGCCAGTTGAAGAAACATGAGAAAAACTACCCAGTACATGACTTGGAGATGGAAGCAGTTATCTTCGCTCTAAAGATATGGTGGCACTATTCTATGGTGTCCACTGCGATATCTTCTCGGACCATAAGAATTTGAAGTATGTGGACACACAGAAAGAGCTGAACATCCGACAGAGAAGCTGGGTAGAGTTTTTGTCTGACTATTAGTACACCATGCACTATCATCCCAGGAAGGCAAATGTGGTGGCTGCCGCTTTGACCCAGAGAGCCGCTACATCAGGAGCAGAGCCTCAGCTGATGGCTATGGAGCTGGTACAGATGTTGGAAGAGATGTAGATATCTCTGGTATTCGAGGATGATCCAGAGTTATATGAGGAGTACCTGGCATTGATGAGCACCACCGAGGACATCCGGGATCGCATCAGTGATGGGTAGAGGCTGGATGCTAGGATGGAGCTGATTTTCAAGGCCTTGGAGGAAGTCACGACAGGGGATTACTCTCTGAAAGATGGGCTACTATGCTTTAGAGTCAAAGTTTATATACTGGCAGGAGGCCGAATTCGGGAGGATATCATGACAGTGGCTCACTACAGCAGATATTCAGTGCACCCGGGTCTCACAAACATGACAACGGAACTAAAGAGGACTATGTATTGGCCAGGCATAAAGAAGAATATCACATACTACGTGACCCAATGTGAGTCTTGCCAGCTTGTAAAGGCGGAGTGCAAGAGCCCAGTCGGATTGTTGCAGCCACTACCGGTGCCGGAGAGGAGGTTTGATGATATAATCATGGACTTCATACAAGTACTCCCACAATCTAATACGGTTAATGACTCAATCTGGGTCATCTTCGATAGGTTAAAGAAGGTGGCCAGATTTATTCTAGTCAGGAAGGATGCTCTGGTCGGTGATCAGGTGCTAAGATTTGTGTAGTAGTTTGTCTGTTACCATGGAGTAAGCAGGACGATCGTGTTAGATCGGGATGGATGGTTTATCTCTAAGGAGTGGAGGTCGGTACAGGCTTACCTAGGCTCTCGGTTGACGTTCAGCACAGCCTTCCACACTTAGATGGATGGGTATACGGAGCGCACAAAATGGATGCTGGAAGATCTTCTGTGCTTATGCATTTTTGACCGCAGAGAGACTTGGGAGAGACTGTTGCCGCTGATCTAGTTCTCCTACAACAACAGTCATCAGTCCAGCATAGGCATGTCCCCTTACCAGGAACTGTACGGACGGAGGTGCAGTACCCCACTATCTTGGATGCAGGATGAGGATCCAAAGGCGCATGGCTCGGAGTTCATTGAGGACACAGATGCTCTGGTGAGATTGATCTGAGATACGATGCTGGAGGCCCAGAGTAGACATGCTAAGGACTACGATGTGTCGTATCGTTAGGCAGAGTTCCGGGTGGGAGACCGGGTTTTCTTGAAGATACGGCTGATGCATGGAATCTCGCCGGTACGCGGGAGAAGAAGATCAGTCCGAGATTCATGGGGCCCTACAGGATCCTGAAGTGGATCGGCCCCTTGTCTTACAGACTAGAGCTACCGCCGGAGCTGGTGGGGTTGCACGACGTCTTCCACGTCTCTTCACTTCAGATGGCTCTACTACAACTTGAGTAGTTGATTTCTACTATAGATGGACCGGTGGCTTCAGATCGATCGGTCAGCATGGAGCCGGTCAGGATCGATGATACAGCAGTGCGGGTTTTGCGGTGTAAAAAGGTTTTTGGTCAAGGTCCTATGGAGGAACCATTGGCATGAGGAGCACAACTAGGAGCCACGAGACCTGATGCAGCAGAGGTACCCAAATCAGTTCGAGTAAGGTATATCTTTAATTTTCTAGGGATATTGCATACTTTAACTTCAGTAGAAAACCCTGTAGGCCTACCCTTAATTTCGGGGACAAAATTTTTATTTTTATGTATTGGGATTTGTAACATCCCTCAAATGAATAGACCCCTAAGAGTGGTTTTGTCATTACAAGGTCATGTCCAAATCCTATAAAGTCCAAGAAGACCAAGTGAACCAAGGCATGAAGTTGGAAATCACCTTGGTTTGTAAATAGCTCATTTCAAGCACCACCCTTAGGGTTTGACTTTAAGTCCTCAACTTGACTACATGACCCTACCACAACACCCCTAACCCTTTAGGAGGTCCATAGGGTCACTAAGGACCCATTGGGGTAAATAAAGTGGTTAAGTTGACCAAAGTCAACCCTAACCCTAAATGGGTCAAATTAACCTACATAGGGTCAATTAACCTTCCCTTAGCCAAATTGACCCCACCTAGACCTTCCTAACCCTTAAATGAGGTCAATGGGTCACCAAGGAACCATTGGGGTCAACTAAAGAGGTCAAGTTGAGTAAAGTCAACCCTAGCCCTAAAATGGCCAATGTGCCCTAATTAAGGGTTAATTGTCCTCCAAGGTGCTAAACTAACCCTACCCAACCCTTCCTAGACCTTAGGGGAGGCCAATGGGTCACCAAGGACCCATTGGGGTCAACCCAAAAGGTCAATTTGACCAAATTCAACTCAACCCTAAAATTAGGTCAAATTAGCCCAAGAGGACCCAACCTAGCCCAATCCACTTGGGTAGGCCCAATTTGAGTGGCCCATTAACCTTAGGAGGCTAAGAATTATTTAAAATGTCATTCATTTTCTGAAAATAGTGACTAGGAGAGAGAAAGATCTATTTCCCCTTTAATTGAGGAGAGAGACAGGATGAGGAAGAGGCCATTCATGGCCAAGGAAGGCTAAGGGCCTCCTCTCTTCATCTCCAATGGCTTGATCCATCTCCCCTGGTAAGTTTTCTGGAGATAAACAGCCCTGGTTGGCCCCATTGATGGCTATAATGAAGGAGATTTAGTTGGCGGAAAACTTCCCCCCTGGCCATTAATGGACATTGAAGCTTTACTCCTCCCCTCCCCAATTGAGCATTTTAAAAGCTTCCCCAGACCTAGAGCAGTCGTTTCCACTCTTGCCCCAAAGATTTTGAGCCCTCCGGTAGTGTTGTTGTAGAGCACCGAGCGGTGCTACCACCGTCAATAAAAACCCGACGATCGGCTAGCCTCCAGCCCTCCTAGAAGGCCATGTCTCTCTCTCCTTCTCAAGTGGATAGATCCAATTCTGTTGGCATCAAGAATCGGGTCCAATAGGCCCACGATAAAGCTGGTTGTGAGCTTGATTTTCATGCTTCTTCCACCATACACAAAAAACTGTTCCGGACACTTCCGGCCATCCCACCACCGCGAATCGCCAGCCACCACCTCAATGAAGGTGGTGGTGGCGGTGGCCGGCCGGGAGGAGGCACAGGTGGTCGGGAATTTGCCAGCCAAAATGGCCCCGGACGAGTTAATCTGGGTCGTTGGCGCATTGGGGATGACGATGGGATGCTGTTGATTTCATGCATTAAGATTCGTGCCGCCGCTATATAGTTAGGGATTAATACTAATTCAATTCATTTCATTTCTATCATAGTTATTATATCATTTTAAATTAATTATTAAAAATACATAGACCCCCTACTGGAAAAATGATCAATATATAAGTTGTAGCCCTTGATGTCTACTTTAATTTAAAATTAGTTTCAACCCATTTGGGTCAGTAGTTTGATTTCAGCTGTCAAAATTCTGCAGTATATACCGAGGGTTAATTAGAGACTAATTTGTGTGCCTCCACTAAACCGCTAAGGAAAATGCCTTGAAAATTGGACTACAAGTCACTCTTATCTATACCTCTAATATATCCAAAAATGGGAATTTTCTGAGAAACTTTTTCTATAGTTTTTATAAATATTTAATAATCCATTTATCGGTTAATTAGAGTGTCTAATGACCTCATAACTCCCCAAATTTTAATGAATGACCCTTAGGTTCATGAGAAGGCATTGTAAAAATCTCAGCCTATTTGGGGCTGATTTGAGTAGGGAATGATGTGACCAAACTTTGGATCCTAAAGGGTAAATTAGGGCAAATGTTGTTTGATGGTTTGAGTGGTCAATTCTCATCCAAAAGTGATGAAACCTTGGCCAGAGACTCAAGGTCATCTAAAACAACCCCACCAGGGATTTACGGTGGTTTGGGATGGAGATACCATAAGACCCTAGTGTAAGCCCTAGGGATGGGGTTTTGAGCTCAATGAAGGGCACAGGACCACATGTCCTTGGAATGTCTTATAACTTGGTGGTAGTCTGTTTAAGGTGGAATTTAACCCTAGGAAGTGATGCTAAGACTTTTACGAGCTTACATCCCTCTTGAAAAATCTTAGGACCAATTAGGGCAATTTTGCTCATGATTTTATTACTTCATCATATGACATTGAATGATCTTGAAGGTTAGGCACAAATTATTTATTGTTGCTATTAATCTCTGGAAATTTTAGTGTGAATTTTGGGTTAGTATTTATGATACTTCATTGACAATCCTATTAGTTTCCCTAACCATTAAAGAATTTATTATGAGCTATTTATTCATTAAAACTTATAAATCTTGGTCAGAAGACTCTTTAGGACATCCTTGAGCTCTGTGAATTTTATAAAATTATTGGAAGCCTTTTATATATAAGTTGTCTCACAAAGTGCCTTATGTAAAAGATTATTAAATGTTATGTGGCCAAATAAGCTTGGAAAATAATAATTCTTGGTCAGTAGTCTCATCTGCTTATGTTTGTCATCTGGTAATTTTTAGATAATTTTTGGATGTTTAATTGTAATATTTCCTTCTTTATCTTCTCATGGTGGTTATTTAATCAATATCTTATTTGGAGGTCAATCCTTTTAGAAAAATTGTGGACTTAAGTATGTGTTGATATTTTGATGATATATACTTGTCATAATTTTGATGAGGCAATAACAGGTCAAAAAGTATACCTGGTGTTCCAAAGCACAGTTGGCCTGATTTTGTAGTAAATTAAATAATTACTAAATAAATTAGAAAAATATTGTATTCTGGAATTATCATTTAAATATCATGATAGACCCTCGGTAATAATCTTAGATCATTTGGATGAATAATTGAAGTGGGTCACCATTTATACACATCATGTAGGTTATTTGGTCTGCACTTGTCGAAAATTGTAAAAGTACGGAAGCATTTAGAATTTGTATGGGAAAGGGTAGTTGGTGTACCTAGTCTAGTTAGAATATAAAGGGTCACCAAAAGAAGGTAGGTTGTGTGAGCCCAGTTGTGCAAGGGCAGAGTTGTGCTCCGGATCAACGGTGGACCATCCTTTCTTTGAGAGGGAAAGTCTAAATATGATTAGAGCTAGTTCAGGAGTAATGAGAATAAATTGGGACATAGGTAGATACCAATAATAATAAGTACCTTGTGAATGGGAGCTTTGAGCTTCAGCCCATCGTAGTTCCTAGTGCCCTCGAGAGCCCTTCACATGGAATGCCCTGGGCAGTCCAAGGTTAACCTTAAACCGTAAGACTAAAATGTTGAAGAGTAATTAGTAAAAACTAGGGATTCACCTTCACTCACCCCGATGACTCGGCGGTTAGCTTGGTTGGGTTGTCCGTGCGGTAGGCTCGGTGTTGTGGAAATGGGCAAGTTAGCCCGGCGAGCCGAAGGATCGGAAGGTAGTTGTAACAGACAGGTCAGTCTATGGAGCTGATTGCCCGAAAATTCATGGTTGCATGTGCATAAGGTGGTGGGTCTTCGGTATTTGACGGTCATTCACAACGACGTCGATATGATGACTAGGAGGGTGTGTTTTACACTTAGCCAAGAAAAAGACTGGCAGGTTTGTCAACATTAGTACGTGGTGACTCTCGTGTGTCCTTCAGAGGCGTACGTAAGGGCTAGGCCTGGTAGTGTGGATACCCGCCTAGGAGTGGGGCAGCACAACCCTCTGTTTATGTTGGCCACTATGGAGGTTCCTGGGAGTGAAGCTAGCTTCCAAAACCAGGGAACTAATGCTCTGTGCACATAGAGTCGTGTGTGTGTGTTGCACTTGTATGAACATATCATTAAACCCTCATAACATAGCATATCATGTCATCATCATACTTCACCCCTTACCCCTAATGTATAAATTAGTATTGGACTTTTTATACGTTAGGCCTTGCAAAACGACCCCATAGTTTATAAGCTTGTGTGGGCATGCTTATAAGCTATGGTTACTTCCCTTGTAGATATCTGTTACGTTTCTTTATGAAGCGCTTTTCTTTCTACTCTTTACTGTTCTATTACCATAGAATTTCTGGCTCGCATTTCTTTTTATAACACTGTGAACATTACAAAAAAACTGCTAGATTAGGTCCACCGTCACTTGTTCTTGTTTACTCTCCACCATCATAGATTCCCTATCATTTCACCTGCATGGTGCCTAAGAGCCACTAAGGGAGGGGTGGGGGAAACTAGGCTTAGTATTTTTGACTAACGGTCGGTGGACCAAACGTTTTAGGTGCTCCAGATGGGAGACAGGGAGCAGCAGCAGGACATGCATCACCAGCGGAGTGCGGTGCACATGGAGGTGGGACAGTCTAGCATAGGAGCACCAGCTTCAGGATCCATGAGTGATTAGTATATTTTTCTTCCGCGAGAGTGTTGTAGTGAGTCCATGATGTACCAGGCATGTGCCCGTTTATCTTCGTCATTTATATTTCTACTTTATTGTTCTGTTTCAGTAGCTTTATCTCATGTGGACTTTGTTGTGATTCATGCACATATATATATATGTATATGTGTTGTGATTTTTGTGGACTTGACTTGATTGTTTTCACTATTATATTTCTACTTCTTTGGTGATCATCAATGGTGTAAGGATCGATGTTTTGTAGTGGCGACCCTCCTGAGTGTCGGTATCACCATAAAATGGTGATTCTGGGTGTGTGACCCGGTAGCATAAAAAAGGGTCTTACAAACTGGTACTAGACGTAACCTCAATCTTAAGAAAAGAAGTCCACAAAAACCCTGGGACACCCTACAGTAGCTTAGTTTGAGGACAAACTAACAGTGAAAGCAATGGTGTGACCATACGGGGAATGAAACGCAAAAGTCCACCTTTTCATTAGTTCCACATGTACACCAACTGACAATTGGATTCTCCTTTGTAGCCTGCGACGAGCCCTATACCTCAGTAGGGTACACCCCAAGCACAGAACATAGTTCCACCCCCGCCAACTCCGACTCCGTTCTAGCAGGCGGAGATAGGATAAACACTGACGACTATTCTGGAGGCCTTCAGGGCTCAGCAGGCTTCAGCTCCATAGCCAAATCCCAGGGCGATCTGGCTGAGCATATTTCGGGGGCTTTCTCCCCCATCCTACCACAGGATAGAGTCAGTAGTCCATATAGAGGAGTTGCTAGACATTATTTGCCAGATGCTAGCTTAGATTCGATCCCCGGCAGAGGGGGCTGTAGCATTTGCAGTTTCCTGCTTGGAATCGCACACGAAGAGACGGTGGAAGTCACTGTTCGACACCACCTTCACTAGAGTGGTTTGCGCTGACATTTCCTGGGAGGAGTTCAGAGCAGATCTATTAGAGCATTTTGCACCACAGTCAGCAAGGGATGAGTTGGAGGACAGGTTCTTGCAATTGAGGGAGGGCAACAGGACGGTGTTGGAGTACTACCGGGAGTTCACATATCTTGCCCGCTTTGCGGACTCATACCGGCTGGACGACGTGGGCTATGCGAGGAGGTTCTACAAGGGCCTTCATGATGACAAAAGGCAAGCTTTCCTCTTCATTTCTAATGGGAGCTTGGACAGGATCTTGGAGATGGCCAAGAAGCTTGAGGCAGGCCAAATTACAGTCCGGGGCCGGAAGAGATAGGCTAATAACTCAGTGATCGGTGGCAGGAGAGACAAGTCGAGAGGTCGGGACATTGGGGAAAGAAGGACTGTGAATCAACCCCTCCAGGAGGATAGGCAGGAGCAGAGGAAACCGTTGGTGTTGGCCCCATAGCCTTTACAAATGCGAGAGATGTTGAGGACAGTGGAGGAGGCACCAATGTGCTTTCGGTGCAAATAGCTGGGATATATTCTGAGGGATGCTCCACCTCTAGCATTATAGGATGCCCCACATGATCGACAGCTTGGAGTTCGAGGACGTCACCGAAGACATGGATTTCAGGGTGTTGAAAGCAGGAAGGATAGAGGGCAGGTATATCCGTTGGATCTGGCTTAGGCCCAGAACCCGGAGCGGATAATAACATGTACATTGGTGATTTAAAGTTAATTTATTTCCTAGAAGCTAGATTACATGGATATAGAACTGTAGAATTAGGTAATAATCTGAAACTAGATATCTAAGAGGAAAAATTTAACTAAACTCATGGGTAGTTATGGTATGCAGCAAGCCTGCCCATACCTTAATCGACACAGGACCATCGCACAACTTCGTCTCAGAGGGCTTTATTAAGGACCTAGAGGGCATAAGATATTATGAGGGAGTCATTAGTAGGGTGCGTCTCCCCAATAGAATGGAGTTCCGGTCTATGACAAAATGCCTTCTAAGGGTGACCATTTATGGGTTAACACTCGAAGCTCTAGCGACAATCTTAAGCTTGCCGGATTTCGACCTTATTCTAAGAATGTCATGGCTCGCCTGGAACCATGCCCCAATTGATTTCCCGTTGAGGAAGTTCATTTTCAGATATGATAACACTTATACGACCTTCAAAGGTACTATTCTGGTCTCCCGCCATCTACTTTCTTCTGTTCAAGCCATCAAGGCCCACCTGCAGGGGGACTAGGTCTATCAGGTGCTGTTCGAGATGACTGAGACCCAGGACCCTATGGTTAGCATTCCGGTAGTATGAGACTTTGTAGATGTGTTTCCGAATAAGTTTCCAGGGTTGTCGTCGCATCGAGAGAAGGATTTCCAGATACAACTCGTACTGGGGGCTAAGCCGGCATCCAGAGCTCCTTATCGGATGGCCCCAAATGAGTTGGTGGAGTTTCGAAGCCGGTTGTAGGAGCTAGTGGAAGCCGTATTTATTCAGCCAAGATCTTCGCCATGGGGAGCTCCGGTGCTGTTCGTGAAGAAGAAGGATAGGACACTCTGACCGTGCATTGACTATAGGGCACTGAACAGGGTGACGGTCCGAAACACGTATCCTCTGTCAAGGATTGACGAGCTGTTTGACCAGTTGGAGGGAGCTCACTGGTTTTTGAAGATGGATATGAGGTCAGGATACTATCAGCTGCGGATTCAGGAGGACATCCCGAAGACCGCTTTCAGCAGTAGATACGGGATGTACGAGTTCACCGTGATGCCCTTCGGGATCATGAATATACCATCCGAATTCTTGAGTTTGATGAACCGGGTATTTGATTCCTATCTAGTCGTCTTCATCATAGATTTTATAGACGAGTCTGATATTTATAGAGTTTTTCGGAATCATCTTGGCTTGTTTTCGCACTCGTGCACCACATTTCAACTGGTATTTGGTTATATTTGCATCGGCCGGTCTATGACCATTTTGTGCACTGTTTTGGCCCAAGGGTGTGTAATTGCACATTCTATTGTTAGGGGGTAAGCACATGGTGCTCCTCAGAGGCTCTTTCCAGCTGCTTTTGTTGCATTTCTGCATTGCTAGAGGGTCCTCTTTTGATTTATTTGTTTGAATGCAAGTAGTGCGTTTTCCCCAAGGTAGTAATTATGATTTGTGGAAAACGCGCGGTCGTGAGTTTTACTCGTGCACGGTTTGTGCCTGATTGTGCGTTTTGTTGAGCTGGTGAAACGTCGAGTGGAGTTCGATGAATTTCGTCGAGCTGAGCTCGACGATCTTCACGCACAGTTTCTTCGGAACCGTGCGTGAAGGAAACGCATGGTTTTCCTGGAGCTTTCTTGTTGGTACCAATCTCTGGTTAATCGTGCCATTTGTTCACGCACGGGCAGAACCGCCCGTGCACCTGTAAAATGCAGGTTCCACCTGCTTGCCTCGAATTCCAGCTTTCTGTTGTTACCCGTGTGATCTCCTTCACGCACGGGCGGAAATGTCCGTGCGCGAGTAAAACTCATGGGTCAACGGTTCTTCTTCCGCGGTCTTGTTCTAAAATTTAATATCGCACGGTTTGTGAACGGTCGTGCGCCAAACCGTACGTGACCATTATTTCTGATTTTTCTATTTTAGACGCAGATTTCATCATTCCAAGGAAGAAAGTCCGATCCAGCCCGTCATTTCTTCCCCTCTGAGCGGGAAAACTTCCCTCCAGTCGATATTTTCTCTATCCTCCTTGGATAGTTGATCCGGCCACCATTCTCCCTCCAAAAGCTTGCAATAGCTTCATCTCCGGCCACCATTTCCTTCTCCAAACTCAAAGCTCTGTTTCAAGCTCATAAGGTGCTGCATCCGTGGAGTTCTCCGGATAAATTTAGCCAGCGACTATTCACGAAGAAGACGGGTTATTGCAAGGAGGTGACAGCCCTTCTGGACCCCGGACGTGATATGTAGACCGAGCTCGGACAAAGCCCGACAACCCTTGACTCCGGCCGCGAATATCGGAAAGCCATCATGTGTTTGGTTGTATTTCTCCCCCTCCTTTTGTAGTTACTTTGTTCTGAACTTGTGGTTGTTTGATTGTTGCTTAAGAACACTGTTTAGTTTAAGTATTTCAGCATGTCTATGTGTTGTTTTATCTTAGATCATGATGGTGTTGTTGAGCTTCAGTTTTTCGTGTTCTTGTTGAGATAGTGTCGTTCTAGCGATTGCTAGAAGCGTGTGCGGTGAAGAGGTGATTGTGACCCTCATTGGCTCATGCATCTTTCATATTACTCTCTTGAGTAATCCACCAAAGAGATGCGGTGACGGCGACCCGCAATAGGTTTATTAGTGTTAAACTTAGGAAACTCCAAACCAAAACCCCCTTTATTTATGCTAACACTTACAATCACTTTTTCAATAGCGAAATCACACTCCCTACTTGCACTCCGGATTCACTGTTTGTTAAACTTGTGATGAGTCTGATATTTATAGAGTTTTTCGGACTCATCTGGGCTTGTTTTCGCACTTGTGCACCGCATTTCAACAGGTATTAGGTTATATTTGCATCGGCCAGTCTATGACCATTTTGTGCACTGTTTTGGCCCAAGAGTGTGCAATTGCGCATTCTGTTATTGGGGGTAAGCACATGGTGCTCCCCAGGAGCTCTTTCCAGTTGCTTTTGTTTCATTTCTACAATGCTGGAGGGTCCTCTTTTGATTTATTTGTTTGAATGCAAGTGGTGCATTTTCCCCCAAGTCTGGAATTCAGGTTTGTGGAAAAAGCATGGTCGTGCGTTTTCTTAGCACACGTTTCTTTCCGATCGTGCATTTTGTTGAATTGGAGCAAACGTCGAGTGGAGCTCGACGAATTTCGTCGAGCTGAACTCAACGATCTTCACACACGGTTAACGCACGGTTTCTTCGGAACCGTGCGCGAAGGAAACACACGATTTTCCTGTAGCTTTCTTGTTTGTAACAATCTGTGGTTAATCGTGCGATTTGTTCACGTACGGGCATAAGCGCCCGTACACGTGTAAAACTCACGGTTCCACCTGCTTGCCTCGAATTCCAGCTTTCTGTTATTACCCGTGCAATTTCCTTCACGCACGGGCGAAAATGTCTGTGTATGAGTAAAATGCACGAGTCAACGCTTCTCCTTCCACAGACATGTTCTGAAAGTTAATATCGCATGGTTAGCGCACAGTCGTGCGCCAAACTGTACGTGACCATTATTTCTGATTTTTCTATTTAAGACGTAGATTTCATCATTCCAAAGGGAGAAAGTCTGGCCATCCTGCCATTTCCGCTCCTCTGAGCGGGAAAAGTTCGCTCCAGCTGATATTTTCTTTCTCCTCCTTGGAGAGTCCATCCTGCCACCATTCTCCCTCCAAAAGCTTGTAATAGCTTCATATCCAGCCATAATTTTCTTCTCCAAACTCCAAACTCTGTTTCAAGCTCATAAGGTGTTGCATCCGTAGAGTTCTCTGGATAGATTTAGCCAGTGACTATTCACGATGAAGATGGGTTATTGGAAGGAGGGGACAGTCCTTCTGGACCTCGGACGTCATCCATTGACCAAGCTCAGACAAGGCCCAACAACCCTTGACTCCGTCCGTGAATCTAGGAAAGCCTTCGTGTAACATCCCTCAGATAACTAGACCCCATAGGAGTGGTTTTGTCATGACTAGGTCATGACAAACCCTAGGGAGACCAAGAAGACCAAGTGGACCTAGGAATGTGGGTGAGATCACTATGATCTGTAAATAGTAGATTTCTAAATACTACGTTGGGATGATCAAGGGGCTTCACCATGACTCCAAGACCCCACCATAACCTCACCAATCTATTAAAAGGCCCTAAGGGGCCCTTGGAGTAAACCTAGGGTGGTCAAGTTGACCTAGGACCATCCTAGTCCTAAATTGGCCAGGGTGCCCTAACTAAGGGCAATGTGCCCCTAATAAGCCCAACCAACCCTACCAAGGTCTTCCTAGACCTAAAGTAGGGTCAATGGGTCACCAAAGATCCACTGGGATCAACTCTAGAGCTTGCGTTGACCCAAGTTAACCCTAGCCCTAAAGTGGTCAAAGTGCTCTAACTAAGGGGCAAGTGACCTGCAGGGTGCAAAGTTAACTCTACAGAACCCTTCCTAGAACTTAGGGGAAGCCAATGGGTCACCAAGTACCCCTTGGGGTCAACCCAAATGGTCATGTTGACCAAAGTCAACTCTAGCCCTAACTTGATCAAAGTACCCTTTCTAAGGGTCAAGTCCCAAAGTGCCAAGACAACCCTGCCTAGCCCTACCTAGACCCTAGGGGAGGCCAAGGGGTCACCAAGGACTCATTGGGGTCAACCCAATAGGGGCAAAAGGACCAAGGTCAACCCAAGTTCAATTTAGGTCAACTTAGCCCAAATGGGCTAACCCAAGCTCAAGCCCTCTTTCATTTGGGCTAACCAACCCTTAATTATGTGATGATATGAATTAGTGGACTGCAAATAGCCTAAATGGGTTGACCAAGTTAGCCTTGATGACTAGGTGAGAGGAAACTTCATTTTCTCCCTTTAATGGAGCAGAGAGAAAATGAAGGGAGGGGCCATTCATGGCTAGGAAGGCCAAGATCCCTCTCCTCTTACTGGAATCATCTCCCCTGGTCAGTTAAGAGGAGGCCAAAGGTTTTCCCGGCCATGGCAGAGGCTAGGGGAGGAGAACCACCATAGCCAAGCCAAGCTATTAATGGCCATTAATGGTCATTGATGACTTGGCCTCTCCCCTCCCTAACTGAGGCTTTAAACACCATCAGTGGACAGAGAGGAGTTTTCCCCACTGTTTACATGAAGAATTCGAGCCCTTCCACTGTATTTGCAGAAACCCAAGCGGCGCCACCACCACCATGATGACCCGACGATCGGCGCGACTCCAGACCACCACAATGGTCCTCCTCCCCTCCTTACTTTGTGGGTAAATCTTAGGTTTCAGTTAGAATGAAGATCGTGCTCAATTGAGCCCGATCCAAGCTTCCAATTTCCTGGTTTTTCGGGAAATTTCCTCTTGTCGGGCTTGCCGGAAAAGGCCCCTCCGGTGGCTGTACCGCCGCCTGGCGATAGCCACCACCTCGACGGAGGTGGTGGTGGTGGTGGCCAGCCAGGGAGGTGGACGGATAGCCGGGAATTAGGTCGGGAAGTGGCTCCAGGTTGGGTTGATCCTGGTCGTTAGCTGGAGGTAGACGATGACCAGATGTCGTCCATCATACGCCAAGATTCGTGCTGAATAATATTTAAACTATAGGTTATATTTTCATTTCATTTCATTTCTGTCACAGAATATGTATTTAATGTTTCTATTTATTAAAAATACCTAAGATCACCTACAGAAAAGGTGGTAAATATCAAAGTTGTAGCACTAGGGGTGTACGTTATTTTAAAATTAGTTTGAACCAATTTGAGTGCTTGGTTTGACCAGGGCACTCATGTTAGTGGGGTCTATACCTAGGGTTAGTCATAGACTAAAATGAGTGCCCCCACTTCATCTCTTGTCCAAATGACCTAAAATTTGGACAGAGAGTCACCCTACCTATATATAGGTCCTGTCCAAAAATGGGAATTTTGGAGATTCTTTTTCTATAGTTTTTGGAAATATTTAATAAGTCATATATAATTTAATTAGGTGTCTTAAACACCTCCAAAACCCCTCCCATTTTGGAGAAGGGTCTTGGGTAGTATTATTAGGCTCTGGTAAAAATTCCATCACTTTTGGGTTTGGTTTGATAGGGTAATTATGTAGGCAAGGGTTGGCCCCTTTTAGGTCAAATTAGGGCTAAGTACCCTAAGTACTCTTGAGTTGGCCCATCTCACCCAAGGGTGATGGAACTTGACACTCAGCTTTATTAGCACACAAAGTACCCCCCCCCCCACTCCACTATTATTGGGTAGAATTTGGAGTGTAGAGCTCTAGGACTCTAGGGTAGGTCCTAAGTGTGCAAACCTAGGGTTTGAAGGTCAAGGGGTCAAATGACCTTGAAATGACTTACAACTTCTTGGAGAGGACTTTATGGTTGTCAAAGTTCTATGGTAAAAATATTATGAGATTTAGAGGTTGTTAGACTCCCCAATACCCTAACCCTAGTTTTGGGCACAACCCTTAAACATATAAGATAGGCCATCAAAACTTAATGGAAAGTTATGAAACTTAGGTAGTATGGTCATGGCGTTAATATGAGCCTCTGAAAATTTTATTGTGAATATTGGAACAATATATGTGGTACCTCCTTTGTAATACATGGATTTGCCCTTGATAGTCATTTATTTATTTTGATTTCACTGTTCACTGGAAAATTATGAAAATTTGGCAGAGGGTGTTTTAGTTCATTATACTCATACATGATTTTTATTATAATTTTTAGATACATATTTTCAGTACTTTCTTCACATGCATTTAAATATGCAAATATGTTCAATATTAGATTCAGAGCTCAATGATGGTTATAAAATTGTGAAACTTATGTAAAAGTGCACTTTGTATTATTATGCTCATGAGCAAATTTTATCAGAACTTTAAGATGAATATTGTCAGTAGTGTTAGAGTTTATTGAATTATGGAAGAGGGTTATTGATCAAAATTAAAATTAGAATTTATTATTCACTGAAAAATTTGGAAACTTGGTCAGGAGTGTTTTTAGGACATTTTAGTTATGCTTGAATTTTCCTATAACTTTTGGAAACTTATTTACAACACTTGCTTATTTAGTTGTTAACTATGTGATTATATTTAAAATTATGGATCAGAGGCTTAAACATTGCAACAAAAATTGGGAGACTTGAACTTATTATTATTTAGTTGCCTAGTACTTATCATAATTGAATGGAGCATTTCGCATGACTATAAGGGCCACTTCATATACAACCTAGGGCATTTGGATTTTTAGGATAAATAAATAAAATATCAGATAAATTAGGAAAATTCCAAGTTTCTGTATTTAGGCTATAAATATCATGATAGGCCTCCATTAATTATCTTAGGGTGTTTGGATGAGGATTTAGAGTACCTCCTATCATGCACATCATATAGCATAAGGTGGTCTGCATTTAGTAAAACTGCAGAAATCGAATTAACATGGGGAATGGTCGTAGGGTGATGGGATTGTGGTTTACCGATTTTAGTGAAGTGGATTGGAGTATACCATTGGAAGCTGGGAAGTGTAGGTTGTAGAGTTGTCTAAGATTAGGTGGTGTTTGGGACCGACGAAAATTGTCTTTCCTGTGGAGGGAGAGAGAGGATCAAAACACATTAGGGTTAGAACCAGTATAATACTAAAGGGATCGGGAGTCGGGTATTAACCAATAATAATCAGTGCCTTGCGAAAGGGAGCCTTGGGCTTCAGCTCATCTTAATTCCTAGTGCCCTCGAGAACCCTTCACGGGGTATGCCTAGGGCAGTCCTGGGCTAACTTAAATTATAGGCAAAATAAACTACAAGAGTAACTAGCATAACTAGGGATTCACCTTCACTCACCTCGACGATTCGGAGTGTTAGGTTGGGTCACATGAGCAGTAGGCTCGGGGGTCTAGATGATGGGCAGGTTGGTCCGGTGAGCTTAGGCTCGGTTGTAGATTGTGACGGAAGGGTTGGTCCGGTGAGCTTTGGCTCGGTTTTTGATTGTGACGGATGGGATGGTTCGGGGAGATTTGGCTTGGTAGTTGATACATAAGGTTGCATGTGCATAAAGTATAAGGTGGTGGGTCTTTGGTATTGGAGGGTCGATGCACCGACGCCAATACGTTGACTGGGCAAGTGTGGTTTTGCACTTCTCCAAGTTAAGTCCGGTGGACTTGCCTGCAAGGAGTATGCCGGAGCTCCTCTTAGTACACCAGCATCGAAACGTACGATAGGTCTGACTGGTAGTGTTATTACCGGTTTAGAGGGGGGCGAGGCCCAACCCAGCACTCTTGTTTGCCACTACGGAGGTATCCTGGGAGGTTAGGCTCCAGAAAGTGGGAACTAAAGTTCTGTGTGTATAGAGTCGAGTGGGTGTGTTGCACTTGCATGTTCACATCATGGCATACTTGCATGTCATAGCATCATCATTGCATATAACCCTGGCACCTATTGTATAAATATTATGGGATGCTTTATACAATTGGCCCTAAAAAACGACCACTTAGATTATAAGCTTGCACGAGCATGCTTATAAGTTAAGGTTATTATTCCTTAAATATATACATGCTTGCTAGAAAACCGACACCCTATCGTATAAATTGGTATGGGACTCTTTATACGATATGAGCCTTGTAAAAGATCCCCTAGCTTATGTGTTTTCATATAAGTTAAGGTTACTTATTACTTGTTCAGTTTTTCATACCTTTATTACTGCCATATATATTTATAGAACTGTTAGATTAGTTTTTTCATCACCTGCTTCTTGTTTATTCTCCACCCTCACTACCTCTCCTTTCCTCCTCCCCGCTCGGTGCCTAGGATCCATGGAGGAAGGGGTGGGGGATGATAGGACTTAGTCTTTTAGACTGACGGTTTTTGAACCATATCATTTTAGGGGACCGTGGAGCCAGTATGGAGGAGCAGCCCCGAAGGTTGGCATACTTGGAGATGGGATAGTCTAGTACCGGAGTTCAGACAGTTGGGACTGTGAGTCCCGATCGTTAGTAGATGTTTAGTTTTGCTTCCGCGCTGAGTGATGTGTAGTGACGATATTGATGTATCGGGAATGAGCCCTGATTTTCAGTACCTTTATCATTATTTCTGTGAACTCTCCCTTCATGGAGATTATTTACTTTATATGTGATTTCGGTGGACATGTTTCATTTACTCTCTTGCTACGTTTTCTGTGATTGATATGGCCGGTAGGATCGGCGTTTTGTAGAGATGATCTTCCCGGGTGTGAAGGTGTTACTGCAAAGCGGCGGTTCTGGGCCTAAGACCCCATGGTTCAAAAAAGAAAAGGGGGGGGGGGTCGTACAAGTGGTATCAGAGGAGACCTCGATCGAAAAGTAGCAGTCTATAAACCCTGGTTCACCCCCGCGCGAGTTTAGTTTGGGGACAAACTAAGCAGCGGAAGCAGAGGTGTGCCCATATGGGGGATCACCTGTAAATTGTCCACATTTAATTAGGTTTGAGTCGATTACTTACAAGTGGTATCAATGCAGACCTCGATAGAAAAGTAGTAGTCCACAAACTGTAGTTCACTCCCGCACGAGTTTAGTTTGGGGACATACTAAGCAGCGGAAGCAGTGGTGTGCCCATATGAGAGATCACATGTAAATAGTCAACTTTTAATTAGGTTTGAGTCGATTACTTACAAATGGCTTTTGTTACGCAGCCTCCGGTGTAACAGCCCAATTTTTTCAGCAGGCAAATTTTGGGTGACACGGCCTGGGACACGGGCGTGTCCCATGGTGTGTCCTGCTCTGGTGCGGAGCCGTCGCGAGTTGGATGAAAAATACGTTCGACGAAGTGTTCGGGAGGAACACTCCCCTTATCACGGGCGTGACCTAGGCCGTGACCTCCCCTGTCGACACTCGAGTTCTTTGGTCGACGAACTGCCTTGTCACAGGCCGTGTTCCGTTGTGTCGAGTGGTCGGCACTTTTCTCTCGAGTAGGTGGAAAAGTACTCGAGTAAGGGGGGTACCACGGGCATGTCATCCATGTGACACGGGCATGTCCGATCTGCGTACTCGAGAAGTTGGTTTTATCTCAAGTAAGTCCTCTTGAGTAGGTCTCGAGTGGGTGACACGCCCCGTGTCACGGGCGTGTCGGTCATCTGACACGGGTGTGTCATAGCTAACTACTCGAGTAGTCCTCTCGAGTAGGTCATGAAGATACTCGAGTGAGGTACATATCCTATGTCACGGGCGTGACCTGGCCATCACGGGTGTGTACCCTGGGCGTGACCTGTTTCGGGATAAGGTGGTTGATAATTCGGTTTGTACACCACTTAGTGTGACATGGCCTGTGACACGGGCATGTCACGGGGCGTGTCGGACCAGAAAAATGATTTTACGGGTTTTCGTGACCGTCCATTCTTCTTTAGCTGGGATCTAACAGCTGAGAGCCTTCCCTGTTTCCTTAAGGCCGAAAAGTGAGAAGACCCATTTTTATTTTGCCTTCATCTTTCTAAACTGCTAGAGAGAGAAAGGGAAAGGAAGAAGGAGGAAGAAGAAGAGGAGCTGATCTCTGGTGGAGCTTGAGAGTGTCAAGCTGAGATTCGAGGTCATCGTTGCAGAGGAAAAGATTTTGCGGTTCTTTCGAGACAACTAGGAGTTCATGGCACCAAAACGGTCTTCAAGGGTAACGACCTTTCTTCTTAGCCATGTGAAGGCTTCCTTTTTGGCATATGCATGATTCCCGCACCAAAGGGTGGCTGATGTTGGGAGTCTTTTGGGTTGATTCATGGAATCCCCTTTGTTGGCATATAGATCCGAAAATGAAGTACGGAACAGGCATGTTGTGTGAAGCCCATCTGGATAGGTTGGTCTGGATTGGTGATGTTGCATATGAACCAGAGACGACTCCGTGATAAACGCGTAGTTTAGGAGTCGACGGGTTGGACCTGTGAAAGGAAGTAGCAGGAAGTACTTGAGTGGTAGTCTAGGAAAATACCCGAAGAATGCTTGTGCTGCTTATGCTGTTGGGTTTGACCTGTGAAAGGAAGTAGCAAGAAGTACTGGATTGGAATTCTAGGAAATACCCTTTTGTAATGCTTAATGTTCATAGGGAGTCCACCTGTGAAGAGAGTAACAGGAAGTACTGGCGTGGTAGCCAGGAAAGACCCCTGAAATTTGTGCTATTTACGGTGTCCACCTACGAAGAGAGTAGCAGGAAGTACTGGTGTGCCCAGGAAAGACCCGCTAATATTGTGAGATGAATGGGTGTAAGAGTTATGCCCAGGCTTGAATTCCAGAACAGGATTAGTGGACCTACCCGCGCCTTTATTTAGCCGCGAGTACGTCGTACTCGGTGATGGCAAGGCGATTTGAGCAATGGGGGGGTGAAGGATCAAACCTGCATTATGTCTGTACGACGTGAGACCAAAAAGTGCGGTCTGTTGGAGCGCATAGCAAGAGTCTTAGGCCTACGCATCGTTATACAATGGGGGGATACGGGCCAGTCCAGGTTCACTAAGACTATAAAACTCCGGTTGCACGCCATGGAGTAAATGCTCAAGTGAGTTATCATTGGGCTGTGACCCTGGTACGTTGGTGGGCAACTGGTTTGCAAGTACACCAAGAATGTGCCCTGAGTGCACGGACTATCGGGCCGAGTGGCTGACGGTTGTGATGGCATGTGTGCGTGAAAGTACATTGTATGCTTGTGAGATGATATACCTGCAGGGAAGAATACCGCTGCCCCAAGAAAGGAGTAGGGTCGTTATAATGTGGTCAGCTGAATGCTGACCGTTGCCTTTATTTGCCACCGTTGGGTGGATTGTCTCTGTACAGGTGCTGGAGAGCCAAGCGGGATGAAAAAGGGTTGATGTCCATGCTGCTTTTGCTGTTGCTGCTGCTGTTAGCCTTTGAAGGCTAATTTGGATATAATGTTATGTTTTCTTTTGATGTGGCCGGCCTGCGTACCAATGTTTGGGCCACTGTTTGAAAGCTCTGTAAGGACATAAGGCGAACTCTTTATGTGTGTTGTAAGACATTCCTATAATGTATAAAATGTGGAGTTTTTATATGTTGGACATTCAAGTGAGGAGTTCAAGTGTAGTGAGGCTTCCGCTAGAATGCAATGTAGTAGGTGCGCTGCGCTACTCTGGTATCACTCCGTAGCTTCATCGTCTGTTTTGTGGTATATGTTGTGGGGCCCCGGCCGGACCTTCTAGTATATATTATATGAACGGATGGGGTTGTTACATTTTTGGTATCAGAGGTCTTGGTCTTTCCCTCTCAAAGTCGTGGTCGACTTCTTTTGTGGGGTGGCAAGTACGTGTCTGTGCAAACCAAGTTAACACGTTTAAACTCTTGAATGTCCATGATAGGAATGCAAATTCTTGTGTTTTAGGAACCTGCGCGTTCCTATTTTGTGAAGTTTGCTTGTGTAAGGCTGCTAATGTGTGTGTCTCGTCCCCTTTAGGTGACTCGGAGTGGTGCGGGTCAAGCAGAGCCTCAGCGTTCGGATGAAAGTATGGCACCACCTGAGGTGCCTACCCCTCCGCCGTCTGCAGAACCTGTGCGACAAATTGCTGAGGCTTTGTTTGCTATGGTTCAAGGACAGCCGGTTGGGCAGGCGCAGTCGGTCGTGAGGTCAGAACAGGTGGAGGCGAGGCCAGAACCTGTTGTGGATGTGCATCCTCGAGCCGCTGAGAAGCAGTTGACGCGGTTTATGAGTTTTCACCCACCGACGTTCTCGGGAGTGGGAGCTCCTACACAGGCTGAGGATTGGTTATCGTGCGTCAAGCGGATCATGACGGCGATTGGAACGGAGGAGCATCAGAAGGTCACCTTAGCTACCTTCCTTCTTGAAGGAGCGGCTAGATTGTGGTGGGATGAGATGGAGCTGCACCACTTGGCGGGTCGTCCCTTAACACACGTATCAATGGAAGAATTCTCTCGACTCTTCCTAGCGAAGCACCTTCCTACGGCGCAATGGATTGCCATGGAGAATGAATTCCAAAGGCTGACGCAAGGTGATGGTAGTGTTGACGCGTACCTGCATGAATTTACATGCTTGGGGTTGTATGCGGGTTCGATTTTTGCTGATGAGCAAAGGAAGACGAATAGGTTCTATGAAGGACTGCGGGACGAGCTGAGGTTCCTGCTTTCTAGTTCTGTGAACCAAGGCTTCCAGGCGTTGGTCGACACTGCAAGCGCGCTGGAAAAAGACATGAAAAGGATGCAGGGGAAGAGGGCATTGGCTGTGTCACAGCCGGATTTTAAAGTACCCCGACTGACGAAGTCATTTTATAAGAAGAAATGGGGAAAGAGGCCCAAGACGGCGGGACAAGCTCCTTCTTCAGTTGCATCGGGAGCAACGTCGGGGCCACCTCAAAGCCAGATACTCGTACGTGCTTCAATTGTGGACGGGTGGGGCATATAGCTCGGGATTGTCGGGTGCCGCCAAAGAGTGAAAATAAGGCGGGAGCGTCATATGCGGAGAAGGGCAAGGCAGTGGTGGACTCCTCTTCCTCTCAGGTGCAGCCCCGGGTCTACAATCTTGGCCTACAAGAGGCCATCAAGCAGAGTGACGTCGTCACAGGTATGAGTTAGTTTTTGCATATCATATTACTTGTATGTTTTGTTTAATGCATATGTGTATGGGGCTTGTGTGTGTGACATGATTGTCACAGGCTTTATGATGATTCGGGACACGCTGGCGCGAGCACTGTTTGATACAGGTGCGTCGCATTCGTTTCTGTCTAGTGAGTTTCTAGTGCGGCTTGGGATACCTAGTCGTGTGAAGACAGATAGCGTCAGAGTGGTGTTGTCGAATGGTTGTTGGATGTTTGCGGATCAAGCTTGCGATGTGGCGGTCCAAATTGGAAGTCGGGATTTCAGTTTGACTGCATCTGTATTGCCGATATCGGACTTCGACGTGATATTTGGTATGGATTGGCTTGCGGAGCAGCATGCCTTGATTGATTGTCAGTCCAAAGAGATCACGTTGGGCCAGAATACCGAACAGGAGACAAAGTTCGCGGGTATGCGAGGAGTGAGTTGGACGTTGTTGTCTGCACTCCAAGTCTTGAAGGCTGTTTGGAAGGGTGCAGAGGGCTACTTCGCCCTGATACAGGCTGTTGAGCCTAAGGCCAGTGTGTGTGATGTTCTGATTGTGTCGGAATTTGCTGTTATGTTTCCCAAGGATCTCCCTGGGCTACCACCCTAGCGTGAGATTGACTTCACGATCGAGTTGGTGCCAGGTGTGAAACCTGTGGCCCGCTCGCCATATCGCGTCGCGCCTAAGGAGATGGCCGAGTTGAAAGTCCAACTGCAGGAATTGATGGAGCAGGGGTATATAGGCCCAAGCATGTCTCCTTGGAGCGCCCCTGTGCTTTTTATGAAAAAGAAAGATGGTGGCTTGCGGTTATGTATTGGTTACCGCGAATTGAATAAGCTGATCGAGAAGAATAAATATCTAATTACGCGGATTGATGAGCTGTTTGATCAGCTAGTGGGATCGTCCGTCTACTCGAAGTTGGACTTGAAATCTGGTTATTACCAATTGAGGATCCGGGAAGAAGATATTCCCAAAACCACATTTGGAACAAGGTACGGGCACTACGAGTTCACGGTCATGTCGTTTGGGCTGTGTAATGCGCCCTCGGTATTTATGGACTTGATGCACCGAATATTCCGCGAGTACCTAGATCTGTTCGTGATAGTGTTCATTGATGATATCCTGGTGTACTCGAGATCGGAAGCTGACCATGAGAAACATTTGCAGTTGGTGTTGAATACATTGAGGCAGAATCAGCTCTATGCCAAGTTCTCGAAGTGCGAGTTTTGGCTATCGTCGGTGGCTTTTTGGGCCATGTGGTGAGTGGAGCGGGCATAGCTGTGGATCCAGTGAAGATAAGAGCCATAGAGGAGTGGCCAGAGTTGTCTTCAGTGGCCGAGGTCAGGAGCTTCCTTGGACTAGCAGGCTACTACCGAAGATTTGTTGAAAACTCCTCGCTGATTGCTTTGCCGCTAACCACACTGATGCGAAAAGAACAGAAGTTCGTTTGGTCGCTAGAGTGCGCGTGAGCTTTTGAAGAGCTGAAGATTCGGTTGACCACGGCGCCTGTATTGTCATCGCCATGTGGTACCGATGGATTTGTAATCTACAATGATGCTTCAGGGAGCGGCTTAGGCTGCGTGCTTCTGCAAAATGGAAAGGTGATTGCTTATAGCTCACGCCAGCTGAAAGTGCACGAGCGGAACTATCCCGTCCATGCTCTTGAGTTGACGGCGGTGATCTTTGCACTAAAGCTGTGGTGACACTATCTTTTTGGTGTGAAAGTGGAGATCTATACAGATCACAAGAACCTGAAGTATATATTGGAGCAGAAGGACTTGAATATGCGACAACGAAGGTGGTTGGAGTTCCTCGGGGACTACACCTTTGAGATTCACTATACTCCCGGGAAGGGGAATGTTGTCGCGGATGCCTTGAGTCGGCGGACTCCGGCAAGAGCAGTCTGGTTGCAGAGGCATGATGAACGTCTCATCTAGGAGCTGGAAGCGTTAGAGATTTCTTGTGTTGATAAGAATTCCACTGTCAATGCATGTTTGAACTGGACGGAGGTGCAATGTGACCTTGCGGACCGAGTTCGACGAGCAATGGAGTTGGATGAAGATCTCCTACGTTATGCGAAAGCTGGGCCAGAAGGAAAGTTCTCCTGGGATGACGGTCTTTTGCGGAAAGAATGTCGTTTGTGCATCCCAAATGTGGGTAAATTGAGGGAAGAACTGTTGTATGAAGCGCATTATACAAAGTACTCAATCCACCCAGGGAGCACGAAGATGTTCAGGGATATGAAAAAGCTATTTTGGTGGCCAGGGCTAAAGAAAGATGTTGCTCTTTATGTGGCTAAATGCCAAACCTGTGCTATGGTGAAGGCAGAATGCCAGAAACCGGGTGGTTATTTGAAGTTATTGCCGATTCCAGAATGGAAATTTGACGATATTTCCATGGATTTCGTGCACGGATTGCCGAGATCTCAGCGAGGGAACGATTCCATCTGGGTGATTGTCGATCGGCTGACAAAAGTAGCACACTTCCTCCCTAACAAGCGAGATGATTCGGTAGAAAGTTTGGCAAAGTTGTACGTGGAACAGATTGTAAGGCTCCACGGTGTTCCTCGGAGCATCGTGAGTGATCGAGATGGGCGATTCACGTCAAAGGATTGGAGGCTAGTTCACCAGCTGTTGGGCATGAAGTTGACTTTCAGTATGGCCTTTCATCCCCAAACGGATGGCCAAACTGAATGAACCAACAGAATGATGGAGGACATGCTCTGAATGTGTGCCCTCGATTTTGGAAAGAGATGGAAAGATCATCTCTACATGGTGGAGTTTTATTATAATAACAGCTACCAAGCAAGCATCAGGATTGCACCGTATGAAGCTCTATATGGAAGGAAGTGTCGTACTCCCTTGGCTTGGGTAGAAGCGGGCGAAGCTAGAGTTTATAATCGTAATTAAGTTGATGAAGCAAACTCAACCATTCGTGATATTCGAGATAGGATACTCATAACCCAAGATCGTCAAACGAAGTACTACAATGCCAAGCACCGGAACGTGGAGTTCGCGGTAGGCGATTGGGTCTACTTGAAGATCAAGCCCTTCAAAGGCATATCCAGGATTCGACGTTTAAAAAAGTTGAGTCCAAGATATTTGGGTCCATTTGAAGTGGTTGAGCGAATCGGAGAAGCTGCGTATCGGCTAGCTCTTTCGGCAGACTTGGGTGGACTACATGATGTGTTTCACATCTCGGTGCTTCGGAAGGCCGTTAAAGATCCAGCTCAAGTGATCACGTATAATCGTGTGCCGGTGGAGTATGGGCTAACAACGAGAGTTAGACCCATTCAGATCGAGGATCGAGCCGAGAAATAGTTGCGGAACAAGACGGTCGGGATGGTTAAAGTCTGGTAGGACAACTACGGTCGTGAAGAGCTTACATGGCAGCGAGAGCAGACCATGCGAGTTGAATTTCCCGAGCTGTTTCTGTAATTTAGTGGATAGTGAAAAGTTATTGTAACAAGATATTTTGATGTTATGACTTTTTCGTTATTGATTGCCTTCCTGTGTGCAAATTTCGAGGACGAAATTTCTGGTAGGAGGGGAGGGTTGTAACAGCCCAATTTGTTCAGCAAGCAAATTTTGGGTGACACGGCCTGGGACACGGGTGTGTCCGAGGGCGTGTACTGCTCGGGTGCGGAGCCGTCGTGAGTTTGATGAAAAATACGTTTGACGAAGCGTTCGGGAGGAACACACCCCTTGTCACGGGCATGACCTAGGGCGTGACCTCCGCTGTCGACACTCGAGTTCTTTGGTCGACGAACTGCGCTCGACGTTCGTCGAGTATGGTGTACACGGCTTGTGACACGGGCATGTCACCGGGCGTGTTCCGCTGTGTCGAGTGGTCGGCACTTTTCTCTCGAGTAGGTGGAAAGTACTTGAGTAAGGGGGGTGCCACGGGCATGTCATCCCTGTGACACGGGCGTGTCATCCCTGTGACACGGGCGTGTCATCCCTGTGACACGGGCGTGTCATCCCTGTGACACGGGCGTGTCATCCCTGTGACACGGGCGTGTCCGATCCGCGTACTCGAGTAGTTAGTTTTCCCTCGAGTAAGTCCTCTCGAGTAGGTCTCGAGTGGGTGACACGCCCCGTGTCACGGGCGTATCGGTCATATGACACGGGCGTGTCATAGTTAACTACTCGAGTAGTCCTCTCGAGTAGGTCGTGAAGATGACTCGAGTGAGGTACACGCCCTATGTCACGGGCGTGACCTGGCCATCACGGGCGTGTACCCTGGGCGTGACCTGTTTTGGGAGAAGGCGGTTGATAAGTCAGTTTGTGCACCGCTTAGTGTAACACGGCCTGTGACACGGGCATGTCACAGGGAGTGTCGGACCCGAAAAATGATTTTACGGGTTTTCGTGGCCGTCCATTCTTCTTCAGCTGGGATCTAACAGCTGAGAGCCTTCCCTGTTTACTTAAGGTCGAAAAGTGAGAAGGAAGACTCATTTTTATTTTGCCTTCATCTTTCTAAACTTCTAGAGAGAGAAAGGTAAAGGAAGAAGGAGGAAGAAGAAGAGGGGTTGATCTCTGGTGGAGCTTGAGAGCGTCAAGCTGAGATTCGAGGCCATTGTTGCGGAGGAAAAGCTTTTGCGGTTCTTTCGAGCAGCTAGGAGTTCATGGCACTGAAACGGTCTTTAAGGGTAACGACCTTTCTTCTTAGTCATGTGAATGCTTCCTTTTTGGCATATGCATGATTCCCTAACCAAAGGGTGGCTGATGTTGGGAGTCTTTTGGGTTGATTCATGAAATCCCCTTTATTGGCATATAGATCCGGAAATGAAGTACGGAATAGCCATGCTTTGTGAAGCCCATCTGGACAGGTTTGTCTGGATTGGTGATGTTGCATACGAACCGGAGAAGACTCCATGATAAACGCGTAGTTTAGGAGTCGACGGGTTGGACCTGTGAAAGGAAGTAGCAGGAAGTACTGGACTGATAGTCCAGGAAAATACCCATAGAATGCTTGTGTTACTTGTGCTGTTGGGTTTGACCTATGAAAGGAAGTAGCAGGAAGTACTGGATTAGAATTCCAGGAAATACCCTTTTGTAATGCTTAATGTTCATAGGGAGTCCACCTGTGAAGAAAGTAATAGGAAGTACTGGCGTGGTAGCCAGGAAAGACCCCTGACATTTGTGTTATTTGCGGTGTCCACCTGCGAAGAGAGTAGCAGGAAGTACTGGTGTGCCCAGGAAAGACCCGCTAATGTTGTGAGATGAATGGGTGTAAGAGTTATGCCCAGGCTTGAATGCCAGAACAAGATCGGTGAGACCTACCCGCGCCTTTATTTAGCCGCGAGTACGCCGTACTCGGTGATGGCAAGGCGATTTGAGAAATGGAGGGTGGAGGATCCGACCTGCGTTATGTCCGTCCGACGTGAGACCAGAAAGTGCGGTCTGTTGGAGTGCATAGCAAGAGTCTTAGGCCTACGCACCGTGATATAATAGGAGGCTACGGGTGTTGATGCACGAAACTGCACAGGGAGTCGGGCACCACCAGCTAACGGTTCGAGCACAAGGGAAAAGAAGGGAAAGGAGAGACTGTGAGTAGCAATCTACTAAGCAGACGAGAATCAGAAGAATAGTAGGGTCGTGAGCCACGGTAACAGACTTCGCCCGTCGCGGCCTGAATGCCTCTCTTGCGACGGGCTTTCCCTTGATTGAAGAAAGGTTTGGTTATAAGTGAAGGAAAAAAGGAAGACAAGAACAGAGCAAGGAGGAGTCCGCAAGGCACACGATTCGAGTTTGCACCCTTTAACAAGTAGGCTCCTGGGCACGAGTCAGCATGTCTTGGGTACACCACCTCCCCCATATGTATAGGATGGGGGGCCTGCCCAAATGGGCAGGGCTAAAATAACCAACTGCTCGAGGTACAGGAGAACCGGGCAGCGGTGACGGGAAGCAAAAAGAAAGAACACGCCAGTCCGCACAGAGGGGGCGGACTGGGCTAGCGGGTTTGAGCTTCCATCTGCTGCTGCTATGCGCGATCCTGCTGGAGGACGGCAGCCTGGGCGGACGGGACACTGCGTCCGTCGACGTAGAGAATCCAGAGATCCAATGGCATGGAGGGCTGGCGAACAGAGCATTGAGTCCGCCGCTGGGGGATCAGCCTTGGTGGCCGATTGCTGCTACTTTGCCGGACTGGGCGGATGGCCTAACTGAGTCCGCGAATATTGAAAGGGGGTCTTGGCATCTTGTAGGATGTTGCGGACTGAGGGGTTAACATAATCCCCGCACATTTTTAAGTTTCCAGAAAACTTCGAAAATGTTTTCTTAACCGCCGAGTCCGCAAGACTCATAAATGCCGCCAGCGCTATAAATATCGCTGGAGGGCCTGGAACTGTTGGAAATTTCGATCGACACGGGCCGCTATTCACCACTTGTGGTCTCCACTTTGCAGTCCGGCATGGCAAGGCTTGGAGCTTTCTTCTCTAGTCTCACTACAAAAGGCGAGACGACACTAACAACGCCTATGAAGACCAAGAAGATAATAAAGAGGACGACGAGAAGGGATCCTGTCCGCTCTATTGGAGAAAGTTCCCACAGCCGGAAGTCTGCTGAGAAAGCAGTCCGCCACGCTGATGTATCTGTGCGCGAGGATGTCGTAGTTATTGATGCTGAACCACTGAGAAGTGAAAAGTTATTGACTCTGTCGGACACTGCCCCTTCCCAGAAAACCGCGGATTCGGCGGACAACGCTGGCGAACACACTGGGACCGAAGTAGAATCCCCCAACGCCCAAGTGCCCATCGTGAACCTTGAGGAAGAGGATAGATGGACTTTGGGAGAAGAGGTTGGCAAGGACGCGCCTTCAAAGGCATTGATTGCTGTGATCTCTGAGACTGTCCGCGAGAGCCAGCCCGATTTGGGAGAGGCTTCCGCGGACTCTGCCGAGAAGAGAGCTTCCAGAAAGAAAAGGAAGAGGGACGGCTCAACCGTGGCTAAGCGGGTTGAGAAGAAATTGCGCGTAATGAAAGAGAAGAACATCTCCAAGCTGACTGGAGATGCGGATTTACAGCACAGACCGCTCGAGAAAGAAGTTCCCGACAGCGGCTTAATCACACCGGAGGCCCAAATTCAGGGAGGCAATTCCCTCTCCACGGTCAGTCTAACCACTGATGAGATATTAGATTTGATAGACGTCAATGAAGTAGATCTAATCAACGAATCCTTGCTGAGTGTACTGCAGCAGTCTGAGGTGGAAATCATTGGGGATAAGGGTAGCGAACTCCCATCTTTGTCCGCTGCTGAGGAAGAAGAGAGTGAAAGACTGAAGCAGAAGATAGATGAGCAGAAGAAACAAATCGCTGCTCAGGTAGCTGTGGTGGAGGCGGCCTCGAAGCAGGCTGCGGAGGATAAGAGTGCTGAGGATCTGCGGACTGCCGCAGAGCGGTTGCGGACAGGTAATCTTCAACCGGCACCTAAGTATTTTAAGCGTCAGTGGCTTTACAGGTCGCCGTCGCGGAAGTCGAGACCAATCAAGATCATCACTGAAACTGACGACATCGTGGTTTCAAAAAGTTCTGCTGCTGAGAAAAGAGCTAAAGTTCACCGTGAATGGAAGAAGCGGTTAAGCGCCTTCGACCCGGAGCGGGAAAGGCGGCCTATCATCTTCGATAGTCGGCAACTCGCTGCTGTTATGTCCAAATGTGATCTTTTATCCTTTATTTGAGTCCGTCGTGGACTGTCTTTGAATGTGGAGTTGACTTTCTTTGTTGCAGGTAGAAAGTAACCGCCGGGCTCCGTTGAGAGTGGCGAGATCGTGGTTACACCGAATACTGGTGTTGACGCGGTCTCGCATGAGGAATCCGCAGGGGATGAGCTGCCCAGCCTGAACATCATCAAAGAGTTAGAAAATAAATTTCAAGCTGAAATTTAGAATATCAAAGCAGAGTTAAAGAAGGCGGAAGAGCGCGAGAAAGTGTCCGCAGAGTGGGAGAAAGCCCTAAAAGACCAGATCGCTAGCATCTCCAGGGCGCTGGAGAGGTCCGATAGGGAGAAGAAGAGGCTCGCGGACGATGTCCGCTTCTACAAGGGGAAACACTTGGTGTCTGTGTGAGAAGAAAAGGGGAAGCGGACTGCCAAGGTCGCTGAGCACAGACCGTGATTGCCAGATCGCGTTGCTCCGGAGGCCGCAGCTCCGGCAGATGGTGGCCAACAGACCGCGAACGGGGAGCTGAGGCCAGCAACGCAGCCAATGGTGCCGCTTAGCCGGGTAGATCGGGAGGCTGCCCACATGCACCGAACTATAAACGTCATTCATCACCACCTCTGCCGCATGTACAGCGAAGTCCTTCAAATCAGCGACCAAGCTCCGCACTTGTGCAGAGACAGGACGGAAAGGCCAGCGCGGACCTAAACTAGGGACCGCTGAGTCCGCGATTCCACGAACTATCAATTTTTTAAATTGTATAATTGTGTGTTTTTAAACAATGCTCTGTGCCGTGAATTGCAATAAACTGTGCTGCACTTTATGCGGACTGAATAAGATATCCACCCATTTTGTTATTTTTTTTGCTGTGATTTGTGGCGAACTATGCAGACTAATGCTGTGTCCGCTTCTCCTAATTTAACTTTTGCATGTGGCAAATGTTGCGAACTAAGCGGACTAAAACTGTGTCCGCCTCTGATATTTTAACTTTTCTGCAGGAAGTACTGCGAACTGAGCGGACTGAAACTGTGTCCGCCTTAATTTGCGCTTTGAACTTTGCTTGGCATGTGAACTTGAGTTTGCATCCGCATTATTTTATAATTTTTGCTGCGAAAAATTGAAGTTTTGCGGACTATGCGGATTGAAAATGCGAGCTACGCGGTCTGGCAAAAAAGCTGTCAGACCCTATAACTATAAATATGTCCCTGCCGCTTCTTCTATGCAGGAAAACTATAGGAGCTGAAGGACCCTGTGGCCTACCAAAGTGGTATCCGCCAGGACTGATGTTGCAATCGCTTTCGACATTACCGACCACCGAAAGTGTACTTTAACTGAGGCCGATCTGGAGGCCTTTGTTGAGAAAAAGATGGCGAATTCAAACATGCTTGTCCGCCTTCCAGCCCACGAAGAAAGGCTAAATTTTTCAACCGCGACGCAGATCGCTATTCCTATAGATCATTTTGACAGCGGATTCAAGTTTCCGCTATTATGGGACAATCTAGCACCGGAGTTCGGATAGCTGGGACTGTGAGTCCCGATCGTTAGTGGATGTTTAGTTTTGCTTCCACGCTGTGTGATGTGTAGTGAGGATATAGATGTACCGGGCATGAGCCCTATTTTTCAGTACCTTTATCATTATTTTTGTGGACTCTCCCTTCGTGGAGATTATTTACTATATATGTGATTTCTGTGGACATGTTTCATTTACTCTCTTGCTACTTTTTCGGTGATCGATATGGCCGGCAGGATCGGCGTTTTGTAGTGATGACCTTCTCGGGCATGAAGGTGTCACCGCAAAGAGGCGGTTCTAGGCCTAAGTCCCCGTGGTTCAAAAAAGAAAAAAAGGGGGGTCTTACACTTCGTGCGTTTGGTTGTATTTCTCCCCCTCCTCTTGTAGCTACTTTGTTCTGAACTTGTGGTTGTTTGATTGTTGCTTAAGAACACTGCTTAGTTTAACTATTTCAGCATGTTTATGTGTTGTTATATCTTAGATCATGATTTTGTTGATGAGCTTCAGTTTTTTGTGTTCTTGTTGAGATAGTGTCGTTCTAGCGATTGCTAGAAGCATGCACGTCGAAGAGGTGATTGCGACCCTCATTGGCTCATCCATATTTCATATTACTCTCTTGAGTAATCCACCAAAGAGACGCGGTGACGGCGACCCGCAATAGGTTTATTATTGTTAAACTTAGGAAACTCCAAACCAAAACCCCCTTTATTTACGTTAAAACTTGCAATCACTTTTTCAATAGCTAAATCACACTCCCTACATGCACTCCTCGAGAGATCGATATCCGGGGATTCAACTCCTCAACTTTATTACTTGACTACGATCGGTACACTTGCCGACGCAACAAGTTTTTGGCGCCATTGACGGGGAGTGCAACCGTTGCGTGTATTTTTCTTTTGAAAAAGTTTGTAAGTGTTTTTGGTATTTTTGAAATGATTTTTTGTGTTGTATAACGGATCCCAACTCTAGTGATAGGGTTGAAGATCTTCTGTGTGAGCTTGAAACCACACGTGCGAGGCGAGCTCGCCTGCGTTCTGCTGCTGCTGAAGAAAGGTTGGAGGATCTTGGCCAAGGAGGAAATGACCATGGTGAACGAGTTATTGAGGGGCAAGAGGTGTTCCAACCACGCATTAGGATAATGGGTGATTTCAGAACCCCTACTATGGGAAGTGTTTACCCTGGCTTCGGACCGGCCATCGTAAACAGCCACTTCGAGATTAAACCCTGCCATCCTGAATATGATCCGAAATAATACTCAGTTCTCGGGCTTGCCGAGTGAGGATCCGCAGTTCCATCTGGCAGAGTTCTCGGAGATTTGCGGCACATTGTGCTATGTCAGTATTTCTGATGACGTGGGAAAGCTGAGGCGATTCCCATTTTTTGCTGAAGGACAAGGCCAAAACCTGGCTCCATACTATTGTTCCTAGGACCGCTACTACATGGGAGGCCATGTCTTATATGTTTTTGGCTAATTTCCACCTGGTGGATAAGATTGTGATTGCTCGTAGGGATATTGCAACCTTTCGGCAGCTGGACCAAGAAACGTTGTCTGAGGTGTGGGAGAGATTCGCTGACCAACAGCGTCGATGCCCCCAGCACGGCTGTGAGGCGTGGAATTTAGTTGAAATATTCTACTTTGCTATTGAGTCTAATTTCAGGGCTATGATCGACGCAGCAGCTGGAGGCACAATAATGAACCTATCTCCTGACGAGGCATTGAGGCTACTTCACGACACTGCCTCCCATAGCACATACTGGACCGCCGGAAGAAATGCCCCTGGAGGGGAGATCAATCTGTTTGAAGTGAATGCGGTGATACAACAAGCGGAGGTGAGCCATCATACTTTGGATGGAAGGACGATGTTGACCAAATCGGCCCCTCCTCCAGCTTGGTTTATGGACATTTCGTGCCAGGGTTGTGGTAACCCCGACCATCATGCTTATGAGTGCACTACTGGAGAGAACTTTGCTGAGCTGGCAGGTATAACTTCTGACGAGAGCGTAAATTTTATAAATAATCAAAACCGCACTGCTCCTTATAATAATACGTATAACCCCAATGCGAGAAATCATCCTAATTTCTCGTGGAATCAAAATGCTCTCGGTCAAAGGTGGCAGGGAGGACATCATCAATTTGATGCTCAAGCCTCTAACAGCCAGTCGCGACCGTCGCATCCGGGTTATAATCAGAATGCGCAGGTGGGGCCCAAGAGTGCGTTGGAGGAAATGATTGAAAAATTTGTGGATATGGCCCAATATAATATGGCCATTCAAACCGCTTCCATGAGGAACTTGGAAACACAACTGGGGCAACTGGACCAGGTGTTCTCTGAGCGTACTCGCGGCACCCTCCCAAGTGATATGGAGAAAAATCCCCGTGAGTAAGGGAAGAGTGCTGGAGAGGCAGAGGAGTGCAATAAAAATGAAATGGTAATTAAGTGTGAGATTAATAAAATGGAGATGATAGCTTTATGTGATTTCGGGTCTTCGTGCAACATTCTTGCTTTGCAAGATATTGAGAAATTTCATTTAAATGTTGAATCGAGTGTCCGGAAGTCGCTAGCGTTTGCTGATGGGTCCATAGTAAAGACTGACGGGGAAATTAAGGAGGTGGAAGTGAAACTAAATGGGGCTATTGTAGTCACTGAATTCTAGGTGTTAGGACCCATGGAAAATACATCGAAACCCATCTTAGGAGTCCCATTCCAAAAAGCTAGTGAAGCTACGTTGTAATTTAATGAGAGCGGTGTCACCTTGGATTCCAAGGTCGATTTGCCTTTACCACCGTCACTTCCCCCTATAATTTCAAATGAACCTGGAGAACTTCTGAAATTTAATGTCTTGTTATATAATGATTTATCTATAGCAGATGAGATAGGTATTTTGCTGAATGAGCAAGACAAAGCTGTGAAAGTGGAAGAAATGTTGATGTCAGCTGAAGCACAAATAAGTACGGAGTTGCTGGGAGTGAAAAAAGACTCGGATAGTAAGGAGCGTGAGCTGAGCATGGCTGTAGAGAGCGTGCAGAAGATTGACTTAAAAACTTCTATTGCTCTGAACAAATTTTGTAAGACTGTTAAACAGGTGACTTGGGCTGATCTTTCACCCGCCGCGGGTGAGGAAAGGATGCCCCCGGATGAGAAAGATAGACATGCTGCTGAATTGGTTGGTGTGGTTATACCACCCTTGTGATCCCCATTTGTGGATCTGAAAAGAAAAGAACTGCTCATGCGCAAGGCACAGAATTTTGTCCGTCGGCACGAGATGGAAGAGGTTAGGGGCGGGGGAGATTCGTCTTCCCTGGGATCTAAAGCTTTCGCCTTGCCCTCATCTCGCGTGACTGGGGGGATCTATCATAAGTCAGCATTCAGCTGAGGAGTGAAGGATCTCTGGGGCCCCTTTCCTGCTTTTTCTAGTTTTATTTATTGCTTAATGCTGTGTGTAACTTTAGACTTTCTCGTTGCGTTTTGAACTTATGCTCTGAATAGTATTTAAATAACTGCTAATACAGGTATTTGGTCCACCTTAAGGACGGTAAAGAAAAGTGGCTTATGGGAGACAACACAATTTCCCTGCTTTTAATTTGCTCAATTATGCTGCTGCGATTATATGTTTATAGTATGCGTGGTTGGAGGTATTCTCTTGTGCAGGTGGAGTTCGTTTGGGCCGTGCACTTTATGCTGAAATTAACGCCGAGCTTCGGGTATGCTCATTTGCTGAGCATGGGGTAACCTCTCCCCCAACTTTTATTTCTCTATTTTTATTACAAATCTTGAATAGCTTGTTTAGTTTAAGTCTGGTGGGGGAGAGTTATGCGGGTTACCTGTGCACATGCACTACTATCGCTTTCATACCAAAAGAACATTTTTATTTTGTCTTCTTGATATCTTGTCTGCATCGTGCACCTGCACACACATGAGAGCGATCTTAAGTACGCGCTCGGCTCAAGTCAAATTTATTTCTTTTATGTTAACTTCAAAATAGTGATGCTGGCTTAGGATTTTAGGATAGAGTAGTTCGAAACTTGTGCAGTGCTCCTAATCGAGTACTCATGGTGTGTAGAAATAGTATAGATTAAATTTTTCTTTATGCTCGTAGATTTATACCTTTCTGCATTTGTTAATATTATTTGTACTACTCAAAAGTGTTGAATCTGGTGTAATCGAACTTTGGTGTGGGAATGTGTGTAGCCGTCACTAGCCTCGTATTGCTCGAGTCGGGAGGAAGGATCATTTTTCTCGGTAGCTAAGAACTTGCCCCAAGCTACTCTTGAAGCATTGGTGCATGGTTAGTCTAGCGTGAGCGTGATGTAGGCTGTCTTTTTTGGCCCGGTTGAGCTTTGTACCGTTCCTAATGTCTTATCCTCGCTAGCCCCATTGTGCCTACCCTTCTTTTGATTCAGCTCCACCATTTTTTCCACCAAAGCCTCATAGCTGATTCTAGTCGCACACCCAAGTTGAGCTTTAGTGTTTTATATTTTCATTTTGGGGGTGTTGATGTGGTGATATTCCTTGTGAATATATGGATGTGCTCCAAAGTTTTTATCTGCTGAAGTTGCTAAAATAAAAAGATGATGTAAAAAGAAAATATATGTATAAAAATTAATTGTGAAAAGAAAATATGTAATTAAAAATCCTATTTGAGATTTTGTGGCGGAAGGCGGTGCATACACCCGTGTCATAAAGTTCAGGTCTGGTGGTGTGGTGCACCTGCATGTATTGTTGGTGTGAGGATATCTTTTTGTTGAGCACATTTGGGTTAGGTGTGTAGCCTTCTTCTTTATCTTTTTTTACCTCACCAAAATCCAAGCCCCATTTCTACCCTAAAGCCCTACAGATTCACATCTTTGTTTATTACTATACTACGATCCATACACTCCCTACTTGTACTCCTTGAGAGATCGATATCCCCGGCAACGGGGCCAAAAACTTGATGTGTCGGCAAGTGTACTGATCGTAGGCAAGTAATAAAGTTGAGGAGTTGAATCCCCGGATATCGATCTCTCGAGGAGTGCAAGTAGGTAGTGTGATTTCGCTATTGAAAAAGTGATTGCAAGTGTTAACGTAAACAAATGGGGTTTTGGTTTGAAGTTTCCTAAGTTTAACACTAATAAACCTATTACGGGTCGTCGTCACTGCGTCTCTTTGGTGTATTACTTAAGAGAGTGATATGAAAGATGGATGAGCCAATGAGGGTCGCAATCACCTCTTCGCCGTGCACACTTCTAGCAATCGCTAGAACTACACTATCTCAACAAGAACACAAAAAACTAAAGCTCAGCAACACAATCATGATCTAAGATATAACAACACATAGACAGGCTGAAATACTTAAACTAAATAGTGTTCTTAAGCAACAATCAAACAACCATAAGTTCAGAACAAAGTAACTACAAGAGGAGATGGAGAAATACAACCAAACAAACGAAGGCTTTCCGAGATTCGCGGCCGGAGTCAAGGGTTGTCGGGCCTTGTCCGAGCTCGGTCTACAGATGACGTCCGGGGTCCAGAAGGGCCTTTATATATATATATATATATACTATATTAAAAAGAACTATCAACATAGGCTATTTGACTACATAATTAAGACATCTAAAGAATCATAGCCATTGATCTTAACCCATCAACCGGCCAAAAAAATGTTAAAACCCGCCGATCAATAGTCAATCCCGTGCCCTAAATCTATCCCTCCTTCGCTCTTGCACCGCTGCCGCTCGCTCAGCTTCTCACCCGCCTCACCTTCTTCTTTCCGACAAACGCCGCTCGCAGTCCTCGCCTTCATTCCAACCACGATCTGCCATCGGCAACCTCTCCTCTCTCCGCCAACGAAGGTTGCAACTCCTTATACCGCTCGATTACCCGAAGCCCTAGCCCGCGACACTGCTCGCTGTTTGGATGCCCCTTCCTCGCGCCATGACCGCTCTAACTCATAGGATCAACTCACACCTCGGTATTTCTCTTTCATGTTCTTCCCCTATCTGTTTCTTATACGCCTCTGTTTTTTATTTCCAATTCCTTTTCACTGCTCTGTAACCCTTAACCGCCAATCAACCCTCACGAGCAACAATTTCACGACTCTGTTTTTCTTCTCTGCTCACTGTTAGGGCTTCACATCCTTTGCCTTGGATGTTATTGTGTTGCTCCGTTAGTTTTCTATTTTATTGGATCTTCTGGCAGGCTTCTACTATCACCTGCACACCCCGATCCATCCAGGTATGCACTTCTACCTCTATCCTGTATTCTATTTTCAACTGGCTCCCGTGAATAATTCATTTATCTGTCCTTTATTTGTCCTTCGATTTTAGCTGAAGTTTCAGGGAATAATTCCTACTTTCTTTATTTTATCTCAGAGCTTCTATAGAAGGACTTGGGTTCTAAAAGTGACAACAAGTTATAAATGACTAAATTTTTTATTTCATTTGGCTCTGATTGAGATCTAATGCCAAAGATTTTTTGTTCTAAAATTGATTGCAGGTTATAAATGAGTATATATCTAACTTCATTTGGTTCTGTCTGAGATCTACTATCAATGATTTTGGATTTTGGTGGATTCGAATCTTAAAAGGGAAACATGAATATTTACACTATTTTCTATGCCAAAGAATGACTCTGATTGAAGTTTTTGGCATGCCCTTTTTTTTCTTCTGATGGGGTTGTTTATGATTTCTGGGCAAGTTAGATTCACGGTTAATGAGTGTTGATACTTGCATTCTTATGGCTTATGGAGGCATTTCTTGAGGTATTTGTGCATAATTTAATTTATCAATTATTCATAAATTTTCCCACTTCAACTGGTGCTATAATAATTTTGGCTTACTTCAAACAATCATTATCAAGTCTTTTAGTTTCCTCAATAACAAACTTCCTTAATCTAAAATATACACATTGAATTTTATTGTTTCAATAAGTCAAAACAAAGAAGATCAACCGAAATAATTGATTTAATATGATATCTTGGAATACACTTTTGTAGAAGTCCCGCTCATTATCATGCTTCTACTACCATTCCAAGTGAAATTATGCTCTTTTGAATTTTTTTTAGTTTCAAGTAATGTAACATTAGTTACCGTGAGAATTGGATCCCAAGTCCTAACCACTTACATTTGCCATAAGATACTGAATTCCATCTCAATGGCTTTACATCATATCAGCATTGCTTAAGCTCTTATTCCCAGCGATCCATTACTACCACTCCAAGTGAAGCCCGCCGGGTTCGCCCGCCCCCGATGGGCAAAGCCTGCCGGAATTATTTATTTAAAGCTATACAACTTCAAATAATTTAATTTAAAGCTACTGATTTGTCCAACATTATTTATTTCAATGTTGTGGCTTTTTCATGTTCGGAGATCTGGAAACAATCATGCAGAAGAGTTTATTTGATCTTTCACTTTCACTGCGGTAGAAAACATATTTGATCACTACCTTTTGAAAGTACTCATCAGATTTGATTGATTTTATAATTGTGTTATTCTCGCAGGCATTTCATCCAAAATATTTACTTCAACAAGTTGCATTTAATTTCCTTCCATGCTGTTCCATTCTGTTCTTTATCACTTTGACAATTTGCATGCCAAAATTAACCAAAAGGTTTGGATATTAGAAATAAAGAGCTCTTTGAGTTAGAAAAAGTGTTGGGTTTTTTCATCCATCTCCTCTTTCTGATGATCTTGCTACGATAAATGTCACCGCCCACGACAAATGTCGCCGCCCATGACAAATATCGCCGCCCACGACAAATGTTGCTGCCACGACAAATGTCGCCCCCACGTCAAATGTCGCATGCAGGACATATGTCGTGCCCACGACATATGTCGCACCCACGACGAATGTCGCACCCACGACGAATGTCGCACCCACGACGAATGTCGCTCCCACGACGAATGTCGCACCCACGACATATGTCGCACCCACGACAAATGTCGCACCCACGACATATGTCGCACCCACGACATATGTCGCACCCACGACAATTGCCCCCGGGCCGAAGGCCCGTGCCTGTCACTCGTATATATATATATATATATATATATATATATATATATATATATATATATATATATATATATATATATATATATATATATATATATATATGGTTGGCCACTAGATCCAATAGTTATAATTTGGTATCTGATTCTGTTGTCGATCTTTCTTATTTGAATTCGTGGGCATATTCTTTTAAGTGGTGGTGAACACAGGTATGTGTGTTACCGTTATAACATGAAAAAACCCATAAATGTTCACTTAGGAATGAAAATACACATGTTTGAGGAACCTGTGTGTTCCTATGATTACTTTTTAGCAATATGTTTGGTCAACTAATTGAGTGTTTTACGATTATAGGTGACTATGACTGGCGTACAGTAGTTCCAACGTCGCCACTCTGCGGAGAGTAGTGCGCATAATGACGTGCTTGTGACCTCTCCTTCTACTGAAACCAAAAGGTTGGTAGCTGAAGTGGTGTTTTCCAGATAAATACCCAACTAGGGAGGCAAGTGCAACCCCTGCTTCTGAATTGGGTCAAGTTCCGCTTGGCGTAGATGAACCTATAGTGGCAAATCAAGTAGCGACAGAGCCCGTAGTGCAAAGAAGAGCAACTAAAAAGCAGCTTAAGCATGTCATGAGCTTTAACCCTCCAGTTTTTATGGGGACTGGAACCCCAACGCAAGCTGAAGGCTATCTTTCTCGGGTTAAGAGAGTCATGTCGGCAACGGAGATGGAGGAGTGGCAGAAGGTTACGATAGCCACATTCCTTTTGGACGGCAAAGCAAGGTTGTGGTGGGATGGCTTAGAGCTACATCACTTTGTTGGGAGACAACTCATCGACATCACGATGGATGAGTTTTCAAGCAAGGCAATGTGGTTATAGGTATGTGTTAGATTTCAGCTTTAATGTCTTATATACTTTACGCCTTATGCATCAGTCGTATGATTGTCGTGGTTTAGTCTTTGTCTTGATCTTGGACTATTCAGCAATAGCACTGTTTGATACAAGAGTTTTGCACTCCTTTCTGTCCGAAGATTTCATAACATGTATCGGAGTGTCTTCCTCTGTGGCGAAGGATAGACTGGATGTGTTGCTGCCTAACGGGTGTTCGATATGCGTGGATAGAGTCTGTTGTGTTAAGGTGCGAATAGGAAGTCAGGAGTTTAACTTGGAAGCGTCACTACTGTCGATAGTAGAGTTTGGCGTGATCTTTGGCATGGATTGGCTCTCAGAGCAACATGCATACACCGATTGTAGTCTAAAGATGGTCAAACTGAGTTTGAATACAGGTCTTGAAACTACACTCTCTAGTTTAAAAGGGTCGAGCAAGACGTTGATGTCTGCTCTCCAAGTAGTTAAAGCTGTTCATGAGGATGTGGAGTTGTTCTTCACCCTATTGGAGTCCAAGAAGCCCAAGCCTGGTTTGGTCAGTATTTTGGTGGTATCGGAGTTTGTTGATGTTTTCCCTAAAAATCTCCATGGAGCTCCACTTCAGATGGAAATCGATTTCACCATCGAGTTAGTTCCAGGTGCCAAACTTGTCTCACGATCTTTGTACTGTTTACACCGAGTGAAATGGCAGAGTTGAAAGTGCAGCTACAAGAATTGATAGAGCAAGGGTATGTGTGTCCATGTTCATCACCTTGGAGCGCACTGATCCTCTTCGTGAAGAAAAAGGACGGTAGTCTGTGACCGTGTATCGATTATCGGGAACTGAATAAGCTGACAGAGAAGAATAAGTACTTGATTCCGAGGATTGATGATCTGCTCGACCAGCTTGTTGGATCGACTGTGTACTCAAAGCTAGATCTGAAATTTTGGTCTTATCAGTTGAGAATTAGGGAAAGTGACATTCCCACGATGGCATTCAGTACTCGATATGGGCACTATGAGTTCACTGTCTTGCCATTTTGGCTGATGAATGTGCCGTTTGTTTTTATGAACTTGATGAATCAGACATTCAGAGAGTACTTGGACAAGTTTGTGATAGTCTTTATTGACGATATCCTGGTGTACTCTCAGGCAGTGGAAGATCATGCAAATCATTTATGCATAGTGTTGGAGACCCTAAGGAGTAATCAGTTGCATGCCAAGTTCTATAAGTGTGAGTTTTGGCTGTCTTCGGTAGCATTCCTTGGTCATATTATTAGTGGGGAGGGAATCATTGTAGATCTGACAAAGATTGTTGCGATACGGGAGTGGCCTGTGTTGTCTTTTGTGGCGGAAGTCCGGAGTTTTTTGGGTCTTGCCGGCTACTATAGGCGCTTTATGGAGAACTTCTTGCGGATAGCCTTACCCCTCATCACTCTGACAAGGAAGGATCAGAAGTTTTTTTGGTCGCGAGCATACACGCAAACTTTTGAAGAATTATAAAGTTGTTTGAAAGTCTTTAATTCAAGGATAGCTAAATCACCTAGAGGGGGTGAATAGTTTATTGGTCTCTTTTAAATTTTTTTAAATATCTTCTTTAAGAGCTATAGCTTTTAGTTGTTTTGTGCTTTCAAGATATGCTTAACCTGCACAATGAAAATAATACATAAAAGAACACAGTGATTTATAGTGGTTCCTCAATTGGGTACATCCACTTTCCCTCTCACCTATACAACTATCTTGTTGGACTAGGCACAAACTCATCCAAACTACTCCTAAGAGCTTACACCTCAGATCTCTTAAGATCTCTAAGTCTCCTCCAAGAGTTACTTCTCAGCCATAAAGGCCTACAACTCAGTGGTCAGCAGACCACCTACCTCAGGCTGTTAAGCCCTACACTCAGACTGGGAGGACAGCCTTACCTCAGATCCACAAAGGATCCTACCTCAGAGCTCTGCAGTGCTCCTACACTCAGTGACGCTCAAGCTACCTACCTCAGCCTTATCTCTAAGGCCTACAGCTCAGGATTTTCAGCCCTACAACTTCAGCCACAAAGCCCTACTCTCAAAGTGATGCTGCACTCCTAAAGCTTAGTACTTATCCAAGTACATACCTCAGTGTCATTCCAGTCACCTATAGCTCAGCCTCCTCCAAGGCCTACCACTCAGTGACACACTTGTCACCTACCTCGGGCACAAATGCCCTACACTCAGAGAGCAGCACTCTCCTACCTCAAGCAATTAAGCCCTACAGCTCAGATCCATAATTGGATCATATAGTGTTGGATCCCTAGTTTGGATTTGTGCTAAGGTTCACTATTAGGATGTTTTGACCAACCTTGTATAGACAGGGTCAAGTTTGTCAGTCCTGGAGTTTAGGCTAGTCTTTAGAATCAAGCTTCATGGACCAGCCTGCAGTGGACTTCAGAAGACTCAGACTTAGAAGAATTCAGAGTTCAGATTATTAGTTTGAAGTTCTTCGAACTCAGCTCGACGATCGTCGATCTCAGATCGACGAACTCAGATCGATGAACTCAGAGTTCTTTCTCTGTGTTGAGCTCGACGATATTCGATCTTAGGTCAACGATTTCTTCCCTCAAGACAGATTCTCTGATCGACAAACTTGGAGCTCAGAATTAGCAAGATATTTCCAGATTGATGTTCAGTGAACTCAGGTCGACGAAGACGATTTCTCAGCTCGACGAACTTTGAGTTCAGGTCGACAAAATCTGTTCTAAGGTCGACGAAATCTATTAGTTCAGTATTTCCTTCTCTGCAGTTCATTTCCAGATTGACCAAGGCTGATTTAATATATTGTTGCATATATTGCTCTGAGTGAATAAATGCACATATTCTTATGAATATAGTCGTTCATTGGCAGCATTAGTTACTGGATTTCATAGAGTAAAAATTCGGCTTAATTACTAGGACAGTTGAGGAATCAGATTAATGTCCTTCTAACCGTTTATCCTACTTCCAAGAATTCAGCAGCCAATCAAGGAGTAAAAATTCAAATTCAGAAGAGATACAGAGAAGAATGATCAGATATCAATGACATAAGAGAAAAAACAAGAAGTTAGAGAAGCTACTAAGTCATACGGGCAGACATAGAAAGTTTTAGGAGTCTGAAAATTCATTCTGTCCTCATCATCAGCAAATCTTCTTCAAGCTTTCAAGAGACATTGAATACAATTAGTCTAAAAAACTTGCTGGAGATCAACATCAATCTGAAGACCTGCACCCTAAAGCAAAGCTTCCTTCTTTTCTGAACTACTCTACATCTCAGGAGGAGCTTTGACAACAAAGATCCACTATTATCTTCTCTGTTGTTTAGAGAAAAAGAGAAGACATCATCAACTTTCCTTTCACTGTATAAAGGGTTTATTAACCCCCTTCAAAAGTTTATTGTTGGTTTTTGGGCACCTGATCAAAATTCTAAAGGGTTGTGAGATCTCCCTGCAATTAGATCTTGTGGTGGCAGTCACCTAATCAAAACTTGCTAGTGGATTCCTACCAGGGTGGTAGAAGAGTGGATGTACCCAGTTTGGGGAACCACTACAAAATTTCTTGTGTGGTCTGGTTGCCCTTTTTCTTTTTGTACTGTGCTATGATAGTTTAGCTTTAATCTCTTTACATAATATTTGTTATCACCTATTTTATAGCTAAATCATATAAATCTGCAAAAAGTTTTTAAAGCTCTATTCACCCCCCCCCCCCCCCGCTAGAGCTAATTAGATCTATCCCCTTAACTTTCAATTGGTATCAAAGGATTATCAATTGCCTAAGTCTCTTTCATTTGGTATTAGAGGTTTACCATTTCTTTCATATAGGATGAAGATGGGTTGGTGGATATTCTTGACACAAGAGATATTTCACTGTGTCAAGCTTCTTGACTGAGATAGACTCAGCCCAACAATGACTATAAGAATTTATTTCCTGAGTCTACCTTCACTAAACTAAGAAGTACTTAGTCATAACTTCTTCCACAACAGCAAGTAATTACTTGAGCTGGAAGTGACTTGTAGAGTATTGTTATGCCTCTTACTAAACTGAGCCTGAAGCTCAGTCCTAACTACTACTTCACAGCACCAGAGATTTTTTCTGCTTGTTAGTGAAGTTACTACAGCTAATTGATGCTACCTGAGTTAATAAAATCTCAGCTCTACCTTTACAGACTAGGATGGCTCTGCCTCTTCTTCCTAACCTGGGCTGAGGTGATTCAGCCTTGACTTTGAATCCTGAGAAAAATCCCACTGAGTCTTCTTTCAGATCTCTGCTTCTTCAAGCCTCTTCTCTTCACAGCTTCCAGATTAAAATCTTCAGAATGCTTGTACTGTTCGAACTGTGAAGAACTTGCAGCAAGGGTCGGCCCTTGGCTGCTTCCTCTTTCCTCAGAGAAATGTTCTGGACTTGCTTGCTGGTGTAGATAAAGATCACACCAGCTATCTTGTTGTTGACGATGTTGTTATCAACAGCTAACTTGCTCTTCATCTTCCTGGCTTGAGCTTCCTGTTGTTTTGCTCCACAACAATGGAGGAGAAGAAGAACTGCCTGATTGCTTTTTCCCGAAATCTATCTTCCTCAGTACGCTTTTTCCTTTTGTTGATTTTGACCCCAACGGCTCTTGAGCAATGGGCCCCACAAATTTAGTAGCTAGCAGCAAGCTTGAGCAGTGGGCCCCACACATTTAATGTCCAGCAGTAACTTTGCTTTAACGACAAGTATCATATAGTAGGTCTGCGGCAACATTTGTCACGTACTGTAGCCATCCTGCCATTAATTTGAAATATATTGACCTGTTGACTTGTTGACGTCATCAGCTGTGGACTTAGCTAAAAATCAAGCAACATTAGCATAGGCGTTGAGTGAGTAATCATCACTCAACGCCAAAACACTTAGACAGATTTATGTCTATCTAGGCATTGAGAGCGTTGAGTGGGCAAGCCTCACTCAACGCCATTTGCCTTAGCCAAATTCTTTCTACTGCTCTGGCATTGAGAGCGTTGAGTGAGCATGTCTCACTCAACATTTTTTGCCTTAGTCGATTTTCTGCCTCTATAGCATCTTAGGCGTTAAGAGCATTGAGTGAGCATGCCTCACTCAACACTTTTTGCCATGGCCATATTTCTGTGTTTAAAAACACTAGCTTAACCGTCTCAGTGCTTTCTTGTTCTCTGCTGAGACAAACACTTGTCTCAGTGGTTATGCTGAGACAAACACTTGTCTCAGCGGTTATGCTGAGACTAACACTTGTCTCAGCGGTTATGCTGAGACTAACACTTGTCTCAGTGGTTATGCTTAGACTAACACTTCTCTTAGCGGTTATGCTGAGACTAACACTTGTCTCAGCGATTTATGCCTTAGATAAAATATTCCTCTTAACTTTAGGCATTGACTAACTCAGCCTGCCATACTCTGAACTGAGTTCGACGAATGCTGAACTGAGCTCGATGAACTCTAAACTAAGTTCGACAAATTCTGAGCTGATCTCGATGTACCCAGAATCTCACACTCTGATCATAGCTCGACGAATAGTGAGCTCAGCTCGACAAACTCTGAACTAAGATCGACGAATTTTGAAGTTCGACTAAGTTCAACTCACAACCCTTTTGTTGTGATCTTAGCTTGACGAATGGTGAGATCAGCTAGACGAACTCTGAACTTAGATTGATGAATTTTGAAGTTCGAATAAGTTCAACTCACATCCTTTTTGTTATGATCTTAGTTCGACGAATGGTGAGCTCAGCTTGACGATCTCTGAACTTAGTTCGACGAATTTTGAACTAAGCTCGACTAAGTTCAACTTTACAGCCTTTTTGTTGTACGGCGTTGTGAAAGCTAGGGGTTAGATCTGAAATACTCTAGAGGGGGGTGAATAGAGTATTTAGGGTTTATAAAAATTTTGCAAATTAATTGAATCTATTACTAGTGCTGCAGAAATTAAATTAAAACCACAAACACAGCAACCTAGAAGGCACAGGTACAGCAAGAACAAAAGAAAAAGAGCAAACCAGACAACACAAGAATTTTATAGTGGTTCCCCTAAACTTGGGTACATCCACTGTTCTATCACCCTGGTAGGAATCCACTCAGGTTTTTGATCAGGTGACTGCCACCAATGAGCTTTTGATCAGGTGCTCAAAAACCAAACCTCAAGTCTTTTGATCAGGTGACTTGGAACCAGAAATAACTTTTGAAGGGAGTTAAGAACCCTTTATACAGTGGGGGATGAGAGAGTGAATTTGTCTTCTCTTTGTCAGATACAACTGAGAAGACTCTAGTGGAAAATGATGTTAGCAAAGGCTCCCCCTGAGATATAGAATGGTTCAGGAAGTTGAAGCCTTGCTGCAGGGTGATAGGTCTTCAAACTTTGCTTTGACTAGAAGAACTCCAGAAACTTCTTGATAGATAAAATGTTTGTTGTCCTTTGAAGAATCCTGGGATATAGAAGGAAGAAGACTCTTGATCTTGAATGTATGTTCTTCTTCTTCATCTTGTTGTTCTTTTCTCTGGTCAAGGGCTAGGGCTTCTTGTCTTTTGACAGTGTTGTTGCCCTATGAGCTCAGTATTCTGCATATTCTCCATAAGTATCTCTCTCTCTTGTTTCTTAGTGTCTTGTCGAGAGAGAAGAAGAAGATCCTTATCGACTGTATTTTTCTGACTGCTCTCTCTTGAAGACAAAGAAAATCCCTTTTATATTTTCCATATAAATTGCCTTTTAAAATTTGAATTCCTTTCTGCAATGAATGCTAACGGCCTAGAGAATATTTGCATTGATTGATTTCCCCAACTATCCCATGGAAAAATGGCAAGCAATAATCATGATGAAGACCGTAATTAATGCTTGCTTCTAATGGTAATATTCAGAGAATATTTATGCATTGATTACTCAGGAATTATTGCAATAGAAAAGAGACAAAGGGAGGAAAATATCTAAGTCTGGAACTTCACAGAAATCATTAAGCAGAATTCATCGACATGTGTCCAGAGTTCGTCGAACAGAGAAGTCAAGTTCATCGACCAGATAATCTTTATTCGTCGAGTTGAGATCCACGATCGTCGACCTAAGAACTGATAACTGCTTTCTCTAGACCCGTCAATTTTATGTATCAAGTTCGTCGAGCTAAGAATATAACTTCATCGACTGGAGTTCAGAATTCCATGTTTCTTGGACTTAGGAATGTTGAAGTAACGTGTCCAGAAATCGTCGGCCGAGGAATTTGGTTTGTTGACCTGAGAACTAGCTTCGTTGAGCTGAGAACTTCTAACTGCTACTTGATAAATCTTGCCAAGACTGTGGTCTAAGTTCGTCGAGCTGAGAAGGTGAGTTCGTCGACTGGAGTGTGATTCTGGACTTAGAATACTTGGTTGTTTCTGGTCTTATAGTGTTGAAGTAGATGATCTATAAATTGTCAAACTAAGATCCAAATTTGTCGAGCTGATATTCTAACTTCATCGACCTGAGTTCGACGAACGTCGAACTCATTTTCTGAGTTTGAGATTTCTCTAAGTCTTGAGTCTTCTGCAGTCTGTTAATGGCTGGTCCATGTGGTGTTGACTCTAAGGACATAGACTAGACTCTAGAACTCATACATAACCCTGGCTATACATGTTGGGTCAAATATCCTAGTTTAGTGAACCTAGACCAAATCCAACTAGAGATCCAACAATCTCCCCCTATTTGGGTAAGGTCACTAATTACAGACTCACCTTAATAACAAAGTAATAAAACATATATCTGGCATGAAAAAATTAAATGTGCAGCAGATATATATATATATATATATAAACAGAGCTTTGTATCAGAATATAAAAAGACAGTTTTAAAATAATCAAAAGACTTAAACTGTTCAAAGTTCATTTCTTCTTCTTCTCCTTGTGCTTCTCCTCTTTGGCTTTGTCTACAGATTGTGTAAATATAATTTCCCTATTAGGATCTGCAGCTTGAGCCTTGGTAATTGTCATGTCAGCAGCCCCAATGACATTAAGAGATGCAGCCCTGGGCACTACTGCTTCTGGATGCAGTTTCATATAATCATCAACATTAAAAAACTTATTAGCCTTAGCAAGCCTGTTCAGTTCTTCCTTTTTGTACTTGGACATTATAGTATATTCAGATGGATCCTTTCCTTCAGCTCTTGCTTTATTGATCATGGATAGGCCAACCAATTCCTGGAATCTGGCCATCCTAGCAGTTGTAGCTGACTCTAGATCTTTAAATGGTACAGGAGGGGAAGCAGGTCTCTTGGGGCTTTCAGCATTTTGATGTTCAGTGAATTTTTGTTGTTGATGCTGCTGCTATTGTTGTTGGTATTGCTTGCTAGATGAATACTATCTTTGCTGGCTGCTTCCTGAAGATGAGGACCTACCCTACTATCTTTGATAAGTTTGAAACTAGGTAATCCTTTGAGTTGATGAACTTGAAGCACCAGCAGCTGGTGGAGGACGAGGAGGATGATCCTTTCTGTATCTTTGAGGAGGTGGGGAATATCTTCTTCTTTTCTTCCTTTCTTTTTGCTGGTTTTTGGATAGCCACATCCATGCTGGCATGCCCTTATAAGGTGTGATCTTTTGAAGTATATAGTATGGTGTATCATTTGCTGGATTTAATTTTGGTGCAGGAGATGGAGGAGCTTTCCTCTTCTTGGACACTTTCTTTTTCTTGGGCTCATCATCTGAGTCCTCATCATCATCATTATCTTCATCAGAAGAATTTTGTGGATTATCATACATTGCATTTATTTCTTTTAGGGCTTCAGCAAATATCAAAGATTTCTCAGCCTGGGAGGGAGTTGGAGGAGGAGCTGGAACTAGAGCTGTAGCAGGAGTTGGAGAACTGTACACTTCAGTGCTTTCAACAACTGACTTATTTTCCTCTTCAATGTCAGCCATGATCAATGCATCAAGATCAGGCATGTGGGAATCATCCATAACAAAAACTGAAGCAGAAATATCTTTTGGAGGGGATGAAGTAATGGGTGAAACAGCTCTGGGAGGAGATGGAATAGCTGGAACCTCTATTGTAACAAAACTAGCCTTGAGTTGCTTGGCAACCTTGGGGCTTATAGGTAAGGTATATGGAATTATAGCCAAAGATGGCTTAGTGCTGTCTTCTGGCAGAAAGTTCAAATGAACTGTATTAAAAGTTTTCAATAAATTTAACAAATCTACTGTGGGATTTATAATAAAATCACCAGCAGTTATTATTTCATCTGTTACTGTATCATCCACAGTATCTATTTTCGTATCTGTTTCAATAAAATTAATGAAATCCATAAATTCATCATCATCATCTGCTTTTTCTGCAGTGTCTGTTGTTGATGTGTCTGCTACTGCTGATATTTCTACTACTGCTACTGCTGTTGATTCTGCTGCTATTTCTACTACTGCTTCTTCATTGAGTATCTCCCCCTGCCTGGGTTCAGTATATACTGGAGCCAGGACCCTAACTGAAGAGGGAGGAGCAGAAAGAGCAGAGATTTGGGCAGCTAGGGAGGAAATGGAAGAAGAAAGAGGTGAAATGGTCTTTGCTATGATGTTTTTAAGAAGGGGACTGAGAAGTGCAATGAGTTGTGGTATGATGGAGGGATCCAAGAGTGGAGCTGCAGAGGGTGGTGTAGAAGGTTTAGCAGTGGAGACAGAGGTACGAATGGAGGAGGATGGTGGAGGTGGAGCATCTTGCATTAGTTCA